>OZ023246.1:19442524-19900415 GCA_964006365.1 Trididemnum miniatum
ATGGGTATTGGTAGCTTGCTCATATCTTGCCTACCGTATACGTCAATATTTTTGCATATGTCCGCAATTGCATCTACCAATCATAACAGTATTTTATCAATCAAACTCCAAGCCACTTTATTTCAAAATGTTTCAGCCAAACCAATAAGCGCACACTGCACAGTCAGTACAACAGCGCCTCAGGCCAGTACACTACATGAGTTCATGGAAAAGGGAAAGGGCAACACTGGCTGTTTTAGTTAGCATATCACCATGGCAATTAAAAGGCGATTTAAGTGTTTTTTTGCAATATAGATAAATTGCAACAATGTAACACAAATTGCAGCAATATAGATAAATTGCAACAATGTATGATATTGCATGTAATTTAACCAAAATTCACCAAAAAAATGATGCAAAATTTTATATTGCGTAGCTTTACACACGGCGCCCCATACTCGGACTAAGCAGTCTCGACTACATCCCTGCATCATACATTTTGCCAAAATCTAACCACACCGTACCGTAATTCCGTACCGAACCGCAACGCGGTACTTTAAAGGTAACGACGATATCGGTACCGATACTTTGCTAAAAAGTACCGTCGGCACCGATAACGGTGCATTTTTTAAAAAGTAACGACGATATCGTTATTCGGTACCGATTTTCGGTACTTTTCAAACGAATTTTTTTTCTTAAAACGTAATTTTTGTTTTGGCTTACGTCTTGCAAAGCAACAAAATTAAAACCTTATTCAGCTTCTTGTCGCATCTGGTGCTGGTGTAAGATTACACGTCGGTTATATCCACAAGGCGACAGCGGCACGCTCACTTAAAACAAGCATTCTCATGTATGGCAACGCCGACAAGTTTAATCTGTTGATCTCCTGTATTAGTTATGAGGCTGGGTATAAGGAGTAGGCCTATCATTATCAGAAACTCGCCTTGGAGAGCAGAAAAGTGTGTCACACTCTTGTTCATCGGCAACGTTGCTACATTCGAACAACACTAAGGACGTGAAAGAGCTTATGGCCTATATTCGAAAAAAATGTTGCTAAAAGGTTCTTGCTGTGCGAACTTCATCATTGCACTGAAGGAGAATGTTTTCATTTTTAATGCCTCTTTCAGTAGAGGTTGGTGTATCAGTAGCAGCATACTAAAAACTTTTAAATATATCAAAATCGACATTTTTTTCAGAATTTGCAGGCCTATAGTTTTACTTTGATTCAATGACACAGAAATAAATTTTTCCATATAGTCTAAACCAGCGGTCTTCAACCTTTTTTACACAATCGCCCCTTTTTGAAAAATATGGGTCCAAAATGCCCCCACAAAGCATTAATGAGCAAAAATAAAAAAGGGTCTGCACGTCCAAAGATCTACTATTTTTCAATTGAAAATCGGTGAAAAGCAAAAAGAAATATAGGCTATAGCTTTTCTGCATGCGGCGCGCGGTTCGCCTAGCTCTGGCGTTGAGAAATTTTTTTTATAATTTTTATAAAATTTCGTTATTTGCAACACATTTGTAAAAGTTTTTGAAAGATCATTAAATATAAAATCAGCAAAAGCCATAAAGGCAAAGGCTGCTATTCCAAACAACAAGGAATTGCCGTACAGATCTATGGTACTCAGTCTGATCAGTGCCGTAGCAGCTCAACTTTGGGCCCCCCCCAAAAACCCTTTCAAGTCCCCAATACTTAGCTTTCGATATGAATTGTTTTAGGTTTTTCCAGGGGTAACAACTCAGTTTCTCACCACAATGCGAATACTGTGGTAAAATTAAAACATATAACGCGTTATCACTGTGTAAAAATAAAAGGTGTAATTTTAAGACAAGTTTGTTACACCCAATTCATTTTCCATTAAAATCGTTTAGCTCAGGGTTTTTCTACCTTTTTCTGTTCATGGCCCACTAAAATGATAAAATATGATGGTGGCCCAATAACTTTTGCTAAAAGGTACAAAGTCAACGTGATGGCATGATTAGGGAATGCTGATGTCGCTCTCTAGTCAAGCTCTGTGGCCCACTGTTGGGCCATGGCCAATAGGTTGAAAACCTCCGGTCTAGCTAGAGCGCACTTTTTCGTACACAGATGTTCTTTTGACAGCATCATAATCTGGAGATCGGGCGCATTAAGTTTCGATTGACAACATGGCCAGCGAAGAACCAATCGGATGGCCGAGTGGATAGAGCGTGTGCTTCTGAGCCTGAAGGAGTGAATAGACTGAGGGTTTGATCACTAGTCAAGTCAAACCAATGACTTAAAAATTGGTATTCACAGCTTTCCAACTAGACATTCAGCATTGAAGGGATAGTGTTAAGAAAGCCGTCAAGTTTGCTTGTGCCGTTGGGAAAAACACTTAACGAGATTCCCCCATCTAAGTGCGGTAGGTAGACAGATGGCCGGCAACTCCTAAGGGAGCTCGTGTAGCGCCCCAGTGCTTTCTGTGATAGGTGGATAAAAATGCCAACAAATGGAAAGAAAAAAGATAGTCTGCTGTTTGCCATATTAGATGTAATAAACGTTTTAATAAATTTCAGTTTTCTGAAGCTTTGTTCAGCACTGGTAACAGTAACAACGCATTTTGTAAACTCGAGAAGCAAGGCAAGCGAGCACCTACAGGTATTACTATTGAATTAAAAGTTCAACGGTGTTGAAGGGAGACTGCCAAACGAGCTTGTGTCGTTCTAATCAGCAACCATCTGATATAAATATCAAATGCAATAGACTCCAGCCGTGAATCGAACCCGTCGCAAAGAATCTGAACCTGCGTGCGGTATTGCCAGATCATATTGCTGACAATGGCTGTTCATGCACGAAGCTGCTGGGTGTAAACAGCAATGCAAAGACAGAAGCGACATCACATGTCAGCTTAAAACTTTCTAGTATCGACATAATAGCCTGGTCCACCAGTTGTTTTAAAAAGTTTGCTTTGAATCTCTTCCTCAGAAGCTGTACGATATAGATTTGCATCGTAACTAAACATTCTCTTTTTCTATTTTCATTCTCTTTTTTTTTTTGCTTTTTGATTGAGGAAGATCGGACCACTGTCCAATTCCTGCGCTATTTCAAAAGCACACGTTTTCAAACTAGCAAATCCTTTTTCAATGAACTTTTGTATTCGATGTCAGATTATGGTTGCTGATACAGAAATAGGGTAGGATTGAATTTAATTTACCGATCGGATGGCCGAATGGATAGAGCATCTGCTTCTAGATTGGTGGACTCCGGGATTCAATTCCGGGTCCGGTCAAACCAATGACTTAAAAATTGGTATTCACAGCTTTTTTGGTTGACGTTCAGCATAATGGATAGCGCGAAACAAGCGGCAAGTTCGCTTGTTGTGCTGTTGGGAAAGGCACTAAACGGGATTACCCCATCTAGGTGTGGTAGACCGATGGTCGGCAACTCCTAAGCGAGCTCGTATAGCGCCCCGTCGCTTTTTCATGATAGGAGAATAAAATTGCGAATAAATAAAAAATAAATAGATAAAATTTTAAATCTGCTCACAAGGTGTTAATGAATTTGAATTTAATTTTTTCAAGAGGAATGAATTTAAATTTAAGTTTTGAAAAATGATTGCATCCAACTCTGCACCGGCCTCCTTTTTCAAGTCCTACGCGCACTCTTACACACAGTGTATTGTTTATGACATCATTATGCAGTTTATGACGCTATTTGAAAGTAAACGATAGCGAAAAATTTTAAAACTGAAATATATAGAATCTGAGAGCAAAAAATCCCATTCAACGTGATTCGCCAAGCAAAACTTTGTTTTTGAATTGATGCAACTTCGGGTCCTTCAAGACAATTTGGGGCCCCTTTTGGCAGTGTGGGCCCCCCCAATTGGGGGGTTTGGGGGGTGGCTGCTACGGCTCTGAGTCTGATATCTAAACCTTATTCCATACTATTCATGACAAAATTAAACAGGAAAGGAGAGAAACCCATCTGTCATCCTTTCCTGTTTAATCCTTCTACATTTACTTCTACATTTTCTTCTACATTTACTTACATTATAAGTTTAGTCGCGTCATCGCGTGCCGCGTGTCGCGTATTGGTAAACACATCTTTAAGCACGCATAATCAAAAATGAGCGAACAAAATGCATCATATCCCCCACCCCCCCTTTTAAAATTTCTCACTACGCCACTAATTCAGAGTTTTCACAAGTTTTTGACAATAACAAGTAGTTTTCGATTTACTCAAATTTGCTGTTGGGGGTATAATAGGTCTATTATATGCCGCCCGCATAAAGTTTGAATAAAGCTCTTGCGCTGAAAAGTTTGCTTATCCCTGGCCAAACGGGACGTGTAGCAACAGCACATTTGTCCATTACGCCTCCAAATAAGCGTAATCATCAACCACTTACTCGTTGCTATATCAGTAGGCTTATCTGTATCACATTCAAACATTTGGTTGGTGACGTTATAGATAACGACGTTAACTTTACCCCCCAATATTTTTTTCTGCAGGCGCCACTGAAAGCATTTATTCTGAAAACGCATACTGACCAGTAACAAGCTTCGCACGGACCGGCAGTGGGCCGCAGCCCGGTGGTTGCCGACCGCGCCGGGCCGCAACTTTTGTACCGTGGTATTGCCCAACTCTGATAGCAACCCCTTGGTCTGGATTTGTCCTATGCATAGCGCCTCCGTGGCTTTCTCGTGACAGGGGGATAAAAATGAAAAAATCAAATCATTAAAATTGCAGGTTACCAGATTTGGCAATGCAGCATCGTGATTGCAGTTTTCATTTGAATTTTAAAATATGAAAAACATCAGCAGTCTCGCGTTGCGCGCGCGAGCACAATGCATGGTAAACTAGCCGATAATGATTCATCAGCATGGATTGAGCTGGTCTATGTACCTACAGGTTAGCGTACGAAAGTAGCGTACCGGTGATAGTTTTAAGGCTTGCATGACAGAAATGAATTCATTTCGGTTGCTTTATTTTGCAGTTAAGAGTACCCAATGGTATAGTCTAATCCTCTAGACTAGCTGAGCTGAAATTTTCTGTGGTAAAATGTTGTCTAGTACATAAAAAAACAGTAAATAACAACAGTGTTTATTGTGGCTGGTCATGAACTGTGAAATCTTGAATAAAAATCAATTTAGAACTAAAAGTGTAGGATCCTTAAAAATTTATTCTATTTCTTGCTGCAAATAATGCCAAATAAATTGCAAAGGGAAATAGTCTAGCCAGCAATTTGTAGGCAGATGTTTCTTTTATCTTGGTGTAAGTAGGCTGGGGGGGTTAATTGCAACTTTTTTTTCAGATGCCACCGAGTCCCTATTTAAATTACCGGTATGCTATGAGCAGGATGAGTCTGTACTATCAAAATACAAAAAATTTTGCTACATACCTTAAAAACTCTTGTTCAAATGAAACATGAAGATAACTTGGTATTGAACAAACTTATCTCATTAGATGTAGCTTAATAAGTTTGTAAACATGGTGGCATACGGTAAATAATAGCAATTGATACACTGGTCAGTTACTGTTCACTTTAATTCCAAGTATGTCAGCGCCGAATATCTTTTTTTTTTTCTTTGAATTGCTCCAGTGCCGGTAGTTTTTTGCTTTTTACTGATTTTGCACATATAAGGTACCTAATCTGGTAATGGCTCTGGGCAGTGCAGAACCAACCAGCATCATTACTATGCTAATTCATCAAGATGCAGCTTTATCAAAGTCTTCCACTGTTCCATGTTCCAGAGAATTTATTTGTACTTTGCTTCAGCAGTTCAGTGCGTTTTCAAGTCTTTGGCATACCGGTACACTGCTGATTCTAAGCGATGGTGCTTTTTCATCAAACGAAAAACTTCACTAGATTTTGGAAGAGATAAACAAGTGCCTTGAGCAAAGTGAACTTGGTGGTATATGACTTTTCTTTTGGTGTAAGCTGTCACATCATTGTTAAGAAATAAACAATGCAAGTTACATCTTCTGCTTGGAAAATGATTATTCAAAGTTTTGAAGAAACAGTAAGTTCGTTGATCATCGATTATATAATAACTGAGTTTCTATGGACGAACGCCCCTGTTTCAAGAGATCTATCTGTGTTTCATTCCCTACTTTTAACAATTTTTGAAATGATTTCAGAAGATTTGAAATGTTTTCTAAATCCATTTGATTGAAGTTTTACCACATCAAGCAGTTTAGCTTTCACATAGGACTTGCTGCTGCATGGCCAACTGCTTTGCTCCAGGGATCTTAACTTGTATTTTATTGTGCCTACATCTCTTTGACTATCCAAGTTGGTTATTGGTGCCAAATCCCATATTTGATCTGAAGAGTCGAGCTGATGAATACCTTCTTCATTTCCAAGTGATATGCAGATGATGTTTGAGGGAAATCGAGATGGCAATCTCAAGAAGAATAAAAAGAGCCATGGTGAGATCAATGCGTAGAGTGAAATTAGTGGATAGAAAGAATAATGGGGAGTTGATGGAAATGTTGGGTTTGGAGGAAACATGAGATAAAATGGCAAAGGTGAATGCAGTACTGTGGTATGGACATGTGGTTTAGGCATTGATGCTTGAAGTGAATGGGCAGCAAAATCGAGGAAGCTGGAAAGGCCAAACCAGATATGGAGGAGACAAGTTGAAGAGAATGTAAATAAAATTGGGTTGGAGGAGGTTGAGGCTGCAAATCACACAAGATGGAAAAAGGGAGTGAGAGCGATCGCTGAGGGAATAAGGTGCTTCTGGCCACCCTCGACCATGACCAAAACCCACTGAATTAAAACTGGATGATCATGATAATGTCCTCTTTGTTTAACAAAGCCATGCTATCATTCGGTGAAGAGTTGCTTGCAAGATTGGAACAACTCTAGTGGTGCAGTTAAAAGAATGCCTAATCTTCCAAGGAACTTCCTCGGGCAGAGAATTCCATTGACCAAATCTATCATTGCTGATGTAGCTGAAAGCTGGTTGAGTACAATCCAGCAAATTTATTGGGTTGCAGTGGAGTAAATTGTCATGAAGTGCATGTATAGTTGGTAAAGGAATCAACTCCCATTATCCCATTGGGTCAAAGTTAGTAATGTTTAGAAAAAGTTAGATGAGATGTGCGGCCCTAACACCTCAAAAAATGGAAAGAAACCTCAAACTAGCAAAATATCCACTCTTACTGCACAAGTCCGTGTATTGGTGGTAAGTGATGCTGATGAATCATGATGATTTCTTATCCTCCTTTTGGTTGAAAGCGATGGAGGCACTAAGCGTAAATGGAAAGAAACCTCAAACTAGCAAAATATCCACTCTTACTGCACAAGTTCGTGTATTGGTGGTAAGTGATGCTGATGAATCATGATGATTTCTTATCCTCCTTTTGGTTGAAAGCGATGGAGGCACTAAGCGTAAGATGAATCCAAACTCGCTTAGGAGTTGCCTTTGTTTTCTGGCTGACTTTTGCTTCTGATTTCTTTAATTTGCTGTTTGTTAGATTCCACCAAGCAGAGATAATTATCAGGAAGTATCTTATTCAAGGGTGCAACAATGAGACTACGGTTGGAGTTAACCATTGACTTTGCAATCATGGTCGTAGCAATGACAACACTCCTACCCACTGCACCATGCTGTCGACAATATGCATGAGCAGTTTGTTGTACCAGGTACTCTTTTCATGGTATGTATGCTTCCCAAAACTCTTGTGGTCTAAGAACGAGTAACATAATCTGGTACCCTCTGGTCCACCAGCACTCATTTCAATACAGCCTGTTTATAATAAAAACATGTCAGTGTCGCCGTTTGTAGTTTACTACTGGTAACTTAATTGTAAGCTATATGTGGCCTTCTTAACAGTTAAGCTTGTACACTGCACCAATATGACGTCATAATCCTTCGATAATTCTAAAATGATTTTTGAATAGCACCTTCAAATGTTCAAAAATGAATCATTTTTAAAGTTGACCCAGGAATTTCAGCGTGGATTTGAACAAGGGTTTTTAAGTTACACACACTTCAGACTGTTTTAGAAGTGTTAGTTATAGCTTGTATCATACTTTTGAAGGGGACTCACTTAGAACTAAATTTTTAGGCCCCCCCTTGTGTAAGCGATAATAGATCTAGTGTAAGCTCCCCGTTCTACCCCCCTGGATCCGCCCCTGGCCATACATTACAGAATCCATCCAAAGAGTCTGGTATATTTCAGTCACTTGGCACCATTAATTTTATTCTTTTTTACTAAAAGGCCGAGTCAAACGAGGGGGGGGGCATGGCACAATGGCCTCCCTTAAATACACCTGTGCTTCCAATCTACCAGTGTAAAGTTACGTTACTAAATGTTAGTAGAAAATATCAACAAAAGAAAAAAATGCATAGAATGACTATTATTAATATGTAATTTCATTTGGCAATGGGCCGTAGTGGCAAATACATCAGCAAGTTGAGCCACATCTATTTTTTCGTGTATATCTGTTTGTGTTTCATCAGACATGAACATTAGAGATTGCAATCTCTCCTATCGGTTTGGACAAAAACATCTATGACTTTGTGGTACTAGTCACTTTCCTGTCACAACTCTTGAAGTCTATCGATTTTAATGGCGGTTATTGCCAGCGATGAAAGACTCTTTTCTTCACTTTGATAGCTCCTACAAGTTGTGATTGTTTTCAGTGTAGAAAAGGATCTCTGCACTGACCCTGTCGAGTGTCAAAGCAGATTATCTAGACCTGAAATATGTCCTTTATTTAGTACACTCTATCTCAACTTCAGATTAATCACGTAGTTGTTATAAAACCTCATTGACTTTGATGCTAAACTTTCCTCCATTTTAACATAACTTCTAGCTAGTGGCTGTAAGGAAAATATTTACTACTGTAGGCCACCTATATGCAATGCCCTTATTTTATTGTGGTTTGTCGAGTAACAAAATATTTTTGCCTTTTTATTATGACGTCTCATAATTGAGGCACTGCTTCAAATCGTATATTGCTCTGGCAAACTCAGCATGATATATTTTTGGCAATTTTGTCGAGACGCGCTTTGTATAGTTTTTGAAATCTTGAAATTCAACCCCGGCCCGGGGCAATTTTTATGACCCCTCCTTCCGGGGCTGGATGGGCAAAAAGTGGCATCCCTGGCTGGGGCTGGTACTTCTCAAACACCATTGCGTTTTATAGTCTGTGCACCCTTTGTATGAAAAAAAAACCAGGTGTGCCTCATAGACTGTAAAATACAGCATCCTGTTGAGTACTGTTAGCCCAAGATAAAGAAGTTGGCATAGCAGATAAAAACGAAGAGCTCTTGAAAACTTAACAGGCCAGTAGGACTAAATGCAATTGCAGAGCAGAGGCTAATCAAATCATGCAACATTTGATTAGCAGATAATATCTATTGTTGACCAAAAAGTACTTTGACTACTGGTGCTGTGCCGATAGATAACGCACTGGGCAGCAGCATATTTAATTTGTTTGTAGTTGCATCACAAATTGTATTGCTTAGTGGTACAAATGGTGAGTAGTGGGTATGAACTTGTGGCAGTGGGTTTTTAGAGGTAATATGTGGGGTCAGTTTGAGGCATGGTAGCATAGCAATGTCAGTTGCGAAAATGAAACATTACCTGGTTTTTAGAGCTCCTGTTTGGTGCCAATCTCATTCCATGGGCTTATCTACCTGTCTCCTGGTGTATCGTAGCTGCTTTGGCTCTTGTTTTGTAATGCACATTCTGGCACTGTTTAGCTGTTTAGTCAAACCATGATGCAATGCACCGGCGTGTATTACAGAGTGACCCCAAATAATGCCACCCATGAAAACATCAACAAAATGCACACTCTTTGTTGCATTTATTCCATATTTGGTACACATAAATTTCATGCTTTGCCTGACATGCCCAGCCAGTTTCAGTGATTTCTGACCAACTATGTTTGTTTCACTACCTTTCAAAGATATGCTTTAGTCCACTTTTGCATTGCAAGCACACCTGGATTCGACGTGCGAAATTGGGTAGCTCTAGTATCCTTGGCATTTAAGTTCAGGACTGTTCCGTGAGCTCGAAACTTGTGGACCTAGGTGTACATGAGTTTTTTGTCTGGACAATTACGGCATCGAAACTTTTTTTGAATCGAGCTTGCACTGCCACCATTGATTTTGTCTCAAAATACGATTATACACAAAACGTCTTTTCTTCAACCCTCCAAGTCATTTATTTCCAAACTACTTTATTTTTTATTTTTACAGGCAATAATTTTTCAAAATAATTGTATTTGAAATATAAAAGCATTTGGTTAACCATTCTCGATTTTATTGACATTTTCATGGGTGGCATTTTTAAGGGGGGGTCACCCTTGTATATTGATAATGAATTTAATGATGAATAATATTTTTGTAATTTTGATATGTACCTGTATTTAGTGTTGAGTTATAGGCCTCAAGTATATTCGCTGTGTTACTTGCACCAATTGTATCAAGTTTTTGCAATCATGGGCAACGATGATTATCATTCACCAGACAACAATACCATTCTTGAGTTGAACAAGATCGCTAATAAAATCCGAATCAACAGCATATTGTGCACAACAAAATGTAACTCTGGGTAAGTTGAATTAAGATTTCGGGGAAATATCATAGATGTTGCACCTGCGCCTGTGATAGGTCGACTCATCAGTGATTTCCCTATACTCATGGATTACTGATGCTAGGCTGCAGCTGCTCTTATTAATCTCTTTCCAAAAATCGGTAGAGATTAAATCTTCATTATACTTACAGTGGAAGGAGTGGCAGGGCCCATGTCCGCAGCTTAGTGTCTAAGGCAGCACAGCTCTGAAGAAAGGTTGCAGAGGTGGCGTCACTAAAGTGCGATTTAACTGGCGTGGTAATCAAACTCCATACCTACCGCACCAAGAGCGATGTTTGTAACAACTACACCTACTAGCCGTTATCAAACATCCCTAATCTGTTTACATACATTAATATTCTAAAATAATTTGGTGCGTCGTCAATTGAGTATCTGCTTAAAGTATTAGAATCTGGTTTTAGTTGTAAAAAGATACAAGTCAAAAGCTCAAAAATTTGAATGCATTCTATGCCTTACATTACAACTTAAAAGGACTGTGAGCACAGGTAGCTGGTAAATTTGCTTGGTTGTGGCTTAGAGAGATAATACAGGAAACACTTTTGGAAGCGATTCTTTTTCTTAATGTGTGGTCAGGTAATGTGTAGGATCTGCCTTCAGTATACACAGTTGCCATTGTGAGATCATGAAGAATAAAAATCAACTGATAGGCAACATTACCCTTTGTGGTCTGCGGTTTCTAAACAACCTGGGCATTGCGACCATGCTGCTCTAACCCTATTTTAATTTTTTGCTCCTACCTGCTTGTTATGACATTCATCGTTTTGTTGCCTCTTTCCTTGTACTATTTTAATATGTTTTTCATCTCATATGCTTGGTCGCATTAATGGTGCGAAAGTAAAAGACTATCTAACCATTACAGTCACTCCGTTGTTTTTTTTTACAATGAGAGGTTTTTTGGCTCACTTTTCATTAAAAAAATTTATTTTTTGCTCTGCCATTCGCTTTGTAACGAAGTGGTGCATGCCTTCGTTCTCTCCAGTTATCATTGTGCCGTGGTGGTTTGGTAGATAGCCAATTTTAATAACAGCAACAATTACGGGGTGTTCCGGGGGATTGGTAGCATGCGAACTATTTTTACTGCTGTAGATTCTTCACTAACCATCTTAAGCCTATCAAATGGCCAAGTAGACAGGAAGATGGCTGGCATCTCTTAAGCAAGCTCGTCGTAACAACTCTTTTCGTGAAAGCCAAAAATAAGTGTCGGCTGCGTGGCGCTGTTGTTTGGAGCGTCGTTTTTAAGACGACCATGATCGTAAGGTTAATGGTTCAACTCCCAACCTAGTCTCATTGTTGCGTTCTTGGATAAGATGCTTTACGATGATTATCTCTGCTTGCTGGAATCTGACAAGCAGCAAAGTAAAGAAGTCAGAAGAAAATTCAACCGGAAAACTTGGAAACAGAGGCAACTCCTAAGCGAGTCTGGATTCGTCCTACGCTTAGCGGCTCCGCCGCTTTCTCGTGATAGGAGGATAAAGATGAGAAAATCAATCATCTATCAACTGAGCGAACTGGTTTTGCCTAAATTTGAATGGAATGCAGCTCCTCAAAACAAAATCTTTCAATTCTGATTGCTGGTAATTTACTGATTTATGATAATATTAATGGACCTCAGCCGCGACCAGTTGGCGTAGTGGTTGGAAACATTATTATCAACATGGGAGGTCCAAGGTTCGATTCCTGGGCCGTCAGATCACACTGTCGCCAATGGCTTGCCACCACTGGGACGTTTCTGTGTTGCCCTGGCGTTAGGCCCTGGAGATGTTAGGCCCTTCCGCTCGTGACACGTTTTGGCGTATTACTGAGAGTATAATGTACATTTGATTTTTTTCAACGGACCTTTTCGCTTTTTAGCCATCCAACCTCATCATCAAGTTGCGCTGAAATCTTGTCTGTTCTCTTCTTTCGAGTCATGAAATACAAAGTGGATGAGCCGCGGAATATTAGCGCTGATCGATTTATTATGTCCAAGGTGCTCGAACTTTGCGTATTAACAAGAGTAATAGCTTTTTTGTGTTCATATACAATCCATGAATGTGTTTCACATTTTTAGGATGTTCAACAACTCATCTACAAATATTACAAAAGCATGTTTGTTTTGCATAGCAGTGTAAAGTGAAAGTGTATGATTGCTTAGATGTTAATTGAATTATTCATGAAACAGTTTTATGCTAAAAAGCTTATGTTTTAAAAATTGGAGTGTTTATGCTGCTTACAAGTTGCTGTGAGCAGGGCTTGTACAGTGATTGAAAGTGCAGGAAAATGGCTTGTAAATAAGTATCTAAGATAATAGATATAAATTTGTACGTTATGCTTCAAATTTTTATTTTTCTCTTTTGCCCTTTTACCTGGTATGATATTGCATTTTTTTCCTAGCTGTTTGTCATTTTTATGATTAAGAAAATTTTTCTTGAACGGCTGATCACAGTGGATTGTTCGAAACAGAGATTTCTTACTATTTTTGACACCAGGAGTGGCTGGATGACATTAGAGTTGCTGTAGCAAAGTGCATTTGATGTTTACAGGGCCATGCTTGTCCCGCTCTGTATGCTGCATGGGTTGAAACTGGTCACATGTCCCAAGAAGATTTGATGACATTGAGACAGATCAACAGCATTTACGAAGGTCATCCTACCCCGGTAAACAGTGAGACCCGAATCACTAAACAGTGGCATGCATTGCAATTTAAAATAGCTTTTCCGTCTTTTTTTTTTAAGACGTTTGTAAAAGTCGGGTCTCTGGAATCGGGAAAAATACGGAGGAAAATAGATTTTTGTTTTAGTTTGGGTCTCTGCTAGTCCATTTTGGGCAATTTACATTTTCGTTGACGAAACCCTGTGCTTCCATTTACTTACTGTTCTCCTTAGAAAGATTACTTTTGGTTTGTGAGCTCCCGTCAGTTGGTTGAGTACATTTTTGTTATCATGTCTTATAATCTGAAACTGTGTTTATTATGTAGCGCACCTCTGTCGTAGATGAAGCTATGCATGGAAAACAATTTGGTGTAGATTGTGTGTGCTTTTTCAGCAAGTGACGCTTCTTGCACAGATTTATTAAAGTTTTTTTGTCTACCTTTAAGTATTCAAGTTGATTTGGTGATGCTAGGTTTATTTACAAGCGGTAATGATGTTCTTGGACATTTTTTAATTTTTGTGTGATTGGAATTTTACTTGTTTGCTTTTAGCGTTTTTCTTGTACAGAAAATCGACTTCATTGATGTTGCGACTGGGTCTCTAGGTCAGGGTCTAGGAATGGCTTGTGGTATGGCTTACGCCGGGAAGTATATCGACAAAGCAAAGTCAGTTGCCGATTTAGAATGAAGCGTAAAAGATCGATGTTGACTGTAAATATATTGATTAGATATCGAGTGTTTTGTCTACTTGGTGATGGAGAAATGGCGGAGGGAGCTGTTTGGGAGGCGATGGCGTTTGCTAGCCATTACAAGTAAATAAATAAATTGTTAGTGGCCGCTGAGTTCCTGCTTTCTTATTACTTTGCTGATTTAGATTAGATAACCTGGTTGCTATCATTGATGTTAACCGACTTGGACAGTCAGAAGAGACATCACTGGGCCACAACATCGATGCTTATCGTCGCAGAGCAGATGCTTTTGGGTGAGTTAGTCAACGTTTTGTGATCGAATTGCTCTGATTCTTGCTTCAATCAGATGGAATGCAGTGGAAGTGGATGGTCATAGTGTGTCCGATTTATCAAAGAGTTTCCACTTCGCTGAGCACTGCAAGGACATGCCCACATGTATTGTTGCCAAGACTTTAAAAGGAAAGAACATGAAGGGTGGGATTTTCTTGTAGTGGTTAGCTTACCAGAGCTGACATGATTATGTACAGGACAAGAGAATCTTCATGGCTTTCATGGAAAACCGGTTCCTGCTGCTGTCAAAGATGATATGATCGCTGAACTTGAGAAATTGGTTGCTGCATCATCTGGAGTCGCGCTAACTCCTTCTCCTCCTGCTGATGACGTGAAAGTTACCAATCTGAGCAACGTTACTCTCAGCTCGCCTCCGGATTACCCACTCGGACAGAAGGTTCTGTGTGTTTTATCACTTCTGGGTGCATTTGACTTTACTTTTTTCTCTTTTAGCTTGCCACACGAGCCAGCTATGGCCGCGCACTTGTCAAATTGGGAACGAACTGCGACCGTGTATATTCACTCGATGGTGACATGAAAAATTCAACATATGCACAAGATTATAAGAAAGCATTTCCCGATCGATTTATCGAATGTTACATCGCGGAACAGAATATGGTAAGCCCGATATTGTCCGTGTTTATAGCGTTCTAAAAACAAATGAAAAAATCAAATTGTCATCATACTCGCAGTGTTACGCCGAAGCTTGAAACAAATAGCGGGCTCCATCTCCGTAGCGTAGCGTCTGGGCAGCACAAATTTGAAGGAACGTCGCAGCAATGGCGAGCCGTTGGCGACGCTGTGTCTAATTTGATCGGCTGATGAATCAAACCGCAATGTCTTCCACCACCACACCAGCTGCTCGGTATTCGGCAGAAATTTCTGTTTATTTAAGTCATATTAAAATTTGTAGGTCGGTGTTGGAATGGGCCTGGGTTGTCGGGACCGAGCCATCGCGTTCGTGAGTACATTCGCTGCTTTCTTGTGTCGAGCATACGATCACATTCGCATGGGAGCAGTTTCGCACACTAACTGCAACTTTTTCGGATCTCATTGTGGTATTTCCATAGGTAAGTCATAACATGTGGTCAGATTTTTGTTCTAGTGACTATTTAACGGTAATTGTCAGGCGCTGATGGACCGTCACAGATGGCGTTGGAAGATCTTGCAATGTTCCGTGCTGTTCAAGGATCCACTGTCTTCTATCCTTCCGACGTTGTGGCGGTTGAGAGGGCTGTCGAGCTCGCTGCCAATACCAAAGGAATTTGCTATATTCGTGGAGCCCGCACCGCTACTCCAGTAGTGTATACTGGAGAGACAAAATTCCAAATCGGAGTAGCTCAAGTATTGCGTCAGAACCCTGGAGATAAAGTGACGGTTATCGGAGGCGGGGTGACCCTTGATGAAGCCCTGAAAGCTGCTGATATTTTAAAAGGTAGGTCGAACAAAATCGCCGCATTAGTCGAGTTTTAAACAAGCCTGACAGGTTCGTGAAATTTAACTGGCTCTTTCGTGCAGCGGATGCTGCGTTATTTGAGTCAGTTGAGCACGCGGAAAGTCGTCACGCGCGTGGTATTTGTGCTAAACCGGCGCGGATATGACTACAATAGAAAGATAATGCGGTCGCGCTCACTTCATACATCGTACTTCGCATGACTGCCTGTGCTAAGTAAATTGTTTGATTTTGTGGCTGGAAAATCGACCAATCAATTTCAATTGTTATTTGCGTTTGTGTACACCCGTCGATTTTGTCTTCCGACTTCTACACAAATAGTTATTTTGAACAACCCTTTCATGAAATGTTCATTTTAAAATTGCTTTGTCAGTTTCTAGAGTGTAAATAACGTTTCTAAACAACTAGTGAGCGGAATCGTGCATGAACCGAGTGCGTCCGTGTTGCAATAATCTAATCATAGTGCGAGCTCACATTTAAACGCTCTTTGTTTCGCGAATTTAAATGCTTTGTAACACCGAGATAATTACTTTGTAGGCCAGTTTCTCTCGTTATGAAATTTATAAACACTATCTCATACTTTTCGCATAATGAATTTTTCGGTGGTGCGTTTTACAATAACTGCGATTCGTTGTTACTGTTTTCACCCAAAATGTTGCTGCTTTTGAGCTGACTGACATCTTGCATTTTTTCTGCGAGCAGGGATGAGGCGCTGCTTAAAAATTAATTTAAGAGATAATTGTGCTGCTGCCACCAAGTGTCGATTGTACGTACGAGTTTTTCCCAATTTGCATTGCGACCTTTCTTCGGAGTTGTGTTGTCCTGGCGATAAGCCGCGGAGACAGCCACCGCCACTCGTTACTCACTTCGGCGTAATACTAAGAGTATAATAAATATTTGATTTATTTTAGGTTAGTGAAACGGTTGATGTTTTAGGTAAACAGGATATGAGGGGCAGAGTAACATGAACTCTTCCCAAGGCTTGCAACTGTTTAGTCACATATCAAAAGGCGGAAGTTAGTCAGAGCAGTTCGCAAAGAGTCAGCGCCGCTCGTGTCCGGTTGACTTCCGAGTAAATTTCTTTCAGTTAATTTCGCACAGGACAATGGACAACGTCATTGCTGCAATATCTCTCGATTTTTTTTGGCGAGCCATGAATAATTGATAAGAAACATTCACTTGTTTGCTTGAACAGTTGCAAAATTGAGATCGCTGGATAAGTCTTTTGTTTTGCTTCATCATCTTTTTTGACATCAATTGACGCAAGAATTTTTTAGTGCAGCAAATGCATAATCGTAGGGGTACAGCTGTGTTCTTGAAGTCAAATCTTCATTACACTCGCGGTAATACGCCGAAACATGTAACGAGTTGCGAGGTCGCCAGGGCAACACAACTCAAAGAAACATCGCGGCGGTGGCGAGTCGTTCGCGACACTGTGTGCAATTTGACTTACCCGGGAATCAAACCCCAGACCTCCCACACCGATAGCTATGTGCCTAACAACTGATAATAACCGACAGGTCCTGCGTTCTTTTTAGACAGAGCAAAAGTGTGTAGTTTCGGGAGCAAAATATTGCTTGTAGAAGAATCAAGTTTCTTCAAAATAGTCATGGTTTTGTTAATCCCGTAATTTCTTGATCGTTCAGTAAGACCCACCATGGTATTGAAACTAGGTGTGTCGTATGTTTCGTGAGTTCGATTCGTTTATTGTTCGCCTGTTCATAGAATTTTACGGGAAGAAAGTTGCAAGTCGATAAAATTATTTCGAAAACTTTCTATAATTTTTTTTCTGCATCCTAACTTTTCCGTGACAAAAAGAACAAAGCAGTTGTGTATATTAATGACTTATATATTTTTGCTTGGTGGTTAAAGACAGCGCTTATGATACGGAAGGTTCGCAGGCCGATAAATCAGACAGTGTCGCCAACGGCTCGCCTCCGCTGCGACGTTCCTTCAGAGCAGTGTAACCCAGGCGCTAAGCCGCGGAGATGGGCCCGGCCTCTAGTTACACGCTTCAGCGTAATATCGCGAATATAGTGTATTTTTAATTAGAGGATTTTGATTAAAAGAAGGGACTTTTTGTTGTAGTGAGCGCGTTATTCTTCGCCCTTTCGAATTTTGTTCGGTTGCGAGGCGACCGTTCGACTCAAAAATAAATGTCTTTTCACGTTTTTCAGTGATAACTTCCAATGCTTGGATTAACTGCTTGGTCAGTCGTGTAGAGTTTCGTGCGTGTGCGCCGAAATAAACATGTGCTATTAAAAGTTCTAAAAAAAGAGTAACGGCAAACCCATCTTCATTTTTTGGCGCTTAAGGCTACCGTTTCGCTTTACGAAATTTTAGTGTTTTGCGAGTAGAAATTTTCAAAAAATTAGAACTTCTCGGCAAATTATTGATCGACCGAATTCACGCGATACCTTTTATCTACAACTTTAGGTAATTCATGTCTTGGGAGTAGAGTGAGCGTCCAAACGTTGTATACAAAGTGTAATAATAACTCAAAAGCGTTTCCTGTTCGGAAAAACTTCTCTCACTTTTAGTCAGTTGAACAAGTTATCTGCCTGCTTTGTGATGCTAAAACTAACTTGGTAATGCCGTAAATATGAGACAAAAATAGTGCAAGGAGAAAAATAAAGCTGTAGTAATTCTCAAAACTGGACCTTTCGACAACATGAATTCAACTGTGATCATCAGCAGTGTGAGCAAGGTTGCTTCGGTGTGCAGTTGTAAGAATTACAGTGGCTTTATTTTCCTTGCACCAACTTATTTTGAGTTAAGCTCCGAAAAGTGGATCTCCAGTGCCACAGTGAAACACACGTGTTTGTTGGTCAATTCATACTGATTGGAATTGCAAGGAAAATTTTTGTGTAGGCGAAAATATCGGCATCACTGTCATCGACCTCTTCACCATCAAACCAGTCGATCGAGAGTGCGTGCTTCGGTGTGCGAACGCGACTGGAGGAAGGCTTATCACTGTGGAAGACCACTATCCAGAGGGAGGAATTGGTTCAGCGGTTGCCGAGGCTATCTCTGATGTTACAGGTACTTCCTGATATTACTATTGCTAATGTTTCGAGTGTAAAAGTCTCATCAGCCTTGCTATGCACAGCCAATCCAGGCTAGACTCATTCCAAACTGAAAAGACTCTTTGGAACATTGCTCAATATTGTTCATCCTAAATTTCTTTTCTGCTGTTGGTTGTTTCTTCCCATTAGCAGGCGACCAGCCACAAAACAACATTGCGCATAGTCAGGCTGATAAGACTAAAGATGGAAACATTATATTGCTACTGTGCTTTCCTATCTAACCTCCATATAATTTCAGGTATAAAGCATGTGCATATGGCTGTAGTTGGACTTCCATACAGCGGCGAATCTGCTGAGTTGCTGGCTGCTTTCAACATAGACGCCGCTGCGATTGTGAAGACCGTCAAGTCAATGATTTAAAAATGTGGGGGACGATTGCAATGTAGATACTTCATTATGCTGCTGATACCGACCTTGAGTTCTAAATGTCTATCTATGCATTATTCCAAAATAAAGCTAATCAGAAATTCTTTCCGAGTCGAGTTATTATTACGACGCAGTCGTGCGTAGTGAAGCGTGACGATTGATGGTTTAGTGTTGCCAGATTCGCGCAATGCGCAGCTGTTCCGAGTAGGGTTTCCAACGTTTAGGGCTAGCACAGTACAATAGGTGCGAGACCGGTAGTAATGGGTCGATTCTGACTTCTCAATCTCACCGATCATTCCGGCTGGAATTCCGAATCAGCAGATGAAGTCTTGACTGCCAAATTTTTTCGATTCTGTTCCTGGAGGGAGGTTGGTTTTGAGAGTTTATTGCCTGGGCAGCGAACACTTCAAGATCTTCCTTCTTAATTTTGCGAGTTCAGGAATTTTAACCGAGTTTATGCTGCGTTCACGTAGTTTACATCGGGTTTAAATCAAGTTCAAGCAATTTTGTCAAGATTAGGATAAGCTCAAAACTTTTTTCGAGATCGAGTTCATGAAGAATTGTTGTTTTTCGATTTCGGCAAGAAAGACTAGTTCGGTTCGAAGCCATGTTTGTGAAGAGTAAAAACGAAAAACTGCGATTCAAAGTTTAATTATCAAGTGCAAAGTTTAACAGAAAAAATGAAAACAAATTTGGTGAGACGCACTACATTGCATCATGCTCCTGGCCCAAGGGGGGCTGCGCTGGAGGGAGAATGTGCCCTCCCTTTCTAGACAAAAGTCCAATTTCTTCTTTTAGAGCCTGTAACACAGAAATGAAGCAAAGCAATTATGTTGATTCCTTCTAAACTCACGCTGATAATGAGGCTGAAAAGTTGAAAGCGTTGTTCTGTTGCTGCAACCTTTGAGTTCCGTCATGCAGCTGAGTGGATAGAGCATCTTCCTCTGAAGCACTAGATTCGGAGTTCGATTCCGAATCTGGTCAAGCCGATGATTCAAAAATTGGTGTTTTAAGAATTCCCCGCTTGACGAAGTTGACGCTCAGCATTAAAAGGGACAGTGTGGAGATCAAGCCTTAATAGTCAGGCAGAAGATGGCTGAAGATTTAAACAGCTCAGACGGCCGAGTGGTATAGAGCGTCTGTCTCTTGAGCTGTAGACTCGGGTTTGATTACGAGTCGGGTCAAACCAATGACTTTACAATTGATATTCACAGCTTCCCTGCTTGACGCTCAGCATTAAAGGGACAGTGTGGCGAACAAGCCGGCAAGTTTACTTGTTGTGCCGTTGGGAAAGGCACTTAGCGGGATTCCCCCATCTTGGTGTGCGTAGACAGATGGCTGGCAACTCCTAAGCGAGCTCGTATAGCACATTGATCGCTTCCTGGTGATAGGAGGATAAATATGCAACTAACTAACAAGCCAGCAAGTTTACTTGTGCCATTGAAAAGGCGCAAAGCGGGATTTTCCCATGTCAGAGCAGACCAAGTAAACAGATGGCCTCCAACTCCTAAGCGAGTTCATTATAGCGCTTCGATCGCTTCCTCGTGATATGACATCTACAAACAGGTTTACGACCATGTTCTTTTCAAATTTTGAGCCATCGATCTCGTTGAGACTACTGTATGCAAACCGTGAATGCAAAAAAGCTACGTTTAATTCTCTTCTCTGCAGTTGAAGGAAATTATGGCTGTGAAAATATGTCAAAATGCAAAGGCAGTTGAACTCGCATTTAAGCAAGTTTCCTTAAAAATTAGCACAAAAATCGTTGATAGAAAAGATTTGAAATAAGCTGAGACATTTTAAGACCATTTCCCCTTCTCCAATTCTGTTACAGTTTTTGCAGCTAGTTTCTGTTCTGCTTCACATCAGTGATGTGTAAACCCGCGTTTGCAATAATGAAAATATTAAGTTCACAATCGCAATGAAGTTTCCGATATATGACTACGGCGTAACAAGATCACCGTTTGACTCAAAAACTTTGCGTCCCTTCACGGTTTCCTGTCGCTCATGTGGTATATATATATTTTTTTTGACATGCTTATACGTTGTTTTTTTTATCGTTTGAATGAGGACAAAATATAATATTCTTATTCTGATGACATGTTCTTTGCAATGTACTACCATATTTGGTTACATTGTTAGTTTGTTTATCCTCCTATCACGAGAAAGCGATCGAAGCGCTAAAACGAGTTCGCTCAGGAGTTACAAGCCACCTGTCCACCACACCAAGTCGAGGGAATCCCGCAAAGTGCCTTTCCCAGCGACTACAAAAAACTTGCCAACTTGTTCTCCACACAGACCCTTTAATGCTAAGCGTCAAGCAGGGAAGCTGTGCACTGGTTTGACCCGACTCGGAATCAAACCCGAGTCTACAACTCTTAGAGGCTGACACACTCATTACTCGGCCATCTGAGCGATAACTTGTCTTGATGTGGTAGTTGCTGTTACATTTATTGAACAGTTGCTTATTTGTTTTCCAGTTTATCAAGCATGAATAAAGTTTCCCAGGCATCAACGGGAAAGGTTTAGTGCGAAAAATAAAAACAAAAAGTTTAGTGCGGAAAATAAAAACCCATTTGGAAGTTTAACTGAACAAAAAAATGTTCAAAAAACCACGTAGGGTACCTGGATCTCCTGAGCTTGTAATTGGACGAGTTGTACAAGTCTATGCTGTTCCCTCATCTCTGCTTTTTGCTTGCTTGGATCATCCAACTCCTAAACACATACGTACTCATGGATGACGTCATAACAAGTCATATGTTATTGCTCCCATCAGTGGTAACTTACCAGATTTTTCTGTCGTTTGTTCAGAGTTAACTCAAGATCTTCTTTGTCAGTAACGAGCACATTAAGCGTTTCCAAACGTTTTGTATTTTCACGAATCAAATCAGTCATTCGTTCTTTTAATCGCTCGATGTGGCGCTGGGAAATAAAGATTTCACAAAAATATGCAGTTAGTTTTACAACAACTATGAGTGATCACGCTAATTGGTTAAGCAACACTTCAAAAATAATTAATTACAACCATATTTTTTATACTCTTGTAATACGCTGAAGCGTGTAACGAGTTAATGGCGGCCAACTGCCCATCCACGCAATTTAGCAGCAAGGCAGCACAGTTACGAACGTAGGAAGCTGTGCGGCTGCGATGATGATTTAATGGTGGCAACATTCAAACAATGCTCAATGGTCGCAAGATCAATGACGTTTTAATTTGAAAAAATTTTCTCAATATAAATCACGCTTTACAGTTCTCTGTCAATGCCCGATCAATGGTAGATGTACGTTTAGATAAAAGCTAGCTTTGCCATCAACTCAATAAAACACGTTCATTTGTTCAGTTCATATTTTAAACAAAACTACTGTATTTTACCGACTATAAGGTGCATTGTCAATAAATTGCTGTGATTTGTTTTTCATACATACAGCGCCCCGTACTACAACAGACAAAGGTTTTTGAGAAGGATCGGGATATCGCATAAACCTCATTAAACAAAAGAAAAAAAAAAACTCTATGTTTTAATGGCAATAAAGCAATGTTGATATTGTTGATCCATACATAAGGCGCACCATCAATTTTTGAGAAAAAACGATTTAAAGTGCGCCTTATGATCCGTAAAATACGGCAATTAATTTTTGCCACAAGCTTTCACCAGTATAACGCTGGCTTCGTCAGGTGGATGTAAGTTTCACGAGAGCAAGCGATTTTAAATAAACAATTGAATTTAGTGTTCTATGACAAAGCCAGCGCTGTTGAGGTAAAAGTTTGCGATAATCTACGCAGCAAAAAATGTCAAATTTTCGTGTTCCCTACAATCTCAATTCACCTGTTTTCTGGATAATTCGTGCGAATTCCTCAGCTCGTTCCTCCGGACTTTTTCTTTCAATTCCTCCACCGTCTTGTTGATCGTCACAGAATCAACTTTGTCCAAATCCACAACCCGGCCAAACTATGACGCAACAACATTACAAGTGAGTGATTAATTATTTTGAAAATCGAAACAAGTTTGCCGAGAAGGCTGAAGCAGTACAACTGCTGGCAAAATTTCAGCGACAAAATTGGCGGATCCAGGGAGATACATTCCCCTCGCCATCTTCGACAATGTTTTTGGTGGTTGATCACTACCTGTTTGGAGTCTAGGATATAGCCTAATGTACAGGCTGTTTAAAAAGTCCTGATACAATTTCAAAAATTTTTTGTGAAGTCCGTTCTCGAAATATCATAAGCAGGTTGGTTCTATTTTAGTCAGAGCTGCTTAAATTTTTTATTTAAAATAAAATTTTGTAACCGTAGAGCGGGACAGTGCTGCTTCGGGCTATTAGCCCTCATCAGCCGCACTTAGGTAAAGTACGTACATCAAATCAAAATCAAATCTTCATTATACTCGCCGTATTACGCCGAAGCGTGTAACGAGTTGCGGGGCCCATCTCCGCGGCTTAGCGCCTGGGCTACACAGCTCCGAAGAAGCGTCGCAACGGTGGCGAGTCGTTGGCGACACTGTGCCGATTTGACCGGCCCGGGAATCGAACCCCAGACCTCCCGCACCGATAGCGTGCGCTTAGCAACTGAGCTAACGGCCGGTACAAGTACAGCTCTGGTAACGGCCGGTACAAACCGGTACAAGTACAAGTACAGTGCAGCTCTGACTAAAATAGAAGTACGTACATTCAAATACATAAATCTATGTGTTATTAAATTAATCAAATACGAATTTAACGCGTGATTCATGACTGTGTTAAACAAACCCCTCCTCATTTAAACAAACCCCTGATCATTTAACAAGAGTTTATTTAATACATTCACAAAACATGCAATATCTCAGAACATATACAAATAAAACATGTTCATTCACACACGCTTATAAACTTTGTAACGCAGGAAATAATGAGCCCTCAAATTGATTTGCTTGTAAAAGTGAAAAACAGTTTTGGCTTCAAGTTAAAGTTGAAAGGTCATCCATAGCAATTAACTAAATGGTGTTTAATATACTCTTACTTTCAACATCATCATTTGCTCGCATTTTTCCTCCAGAAGATTGATCCTTTCTTCCATGATGCGGCGATTTTTGATTAGATGAACATGTTGTTGTCGAGCTTCTCTGTGATGTAAGAATTAGTGTCAGTTCCTCCACATTAAATACTTCTGTATTCTTAGTGCTAGCTGAGCATGGCCACAAGTTTACGAAACTAAACAAGTTGGAGTTGCTTTGCAACTGTCGATGATGAAAAATGATTAATCCTCCGACCCAGCACGTGGGAGTCGTTATGACTTCCCATTCAGCACGCCAGGAAGGACGATGTCGTTTTATCTCCGTCACACGGGGAAATTTGGCTGACGTGTGACGTAGCTTCTGTTAGGTACCACAAAAGTTAGATTTTCTCAAGTATATATATCCAGAGAGGTGATTGATCCACATAACGTCAAATATTCTGAAGAGTGTAGCTGAGAGGTGGCCAAGTGGTCGGCGCATTGGACTGTGGAGCTGGTTTCGCAGGTTCGATGCGCGGCTGGGTCATCCGCCATGATGTATATACTTTACTGTAACAAAAACAACAGGGCTAATAGCCCGAAACAACGCCGTCCCCCTTTCATGGTATTCTTTATGAAACTTACCGAACTACTTGACAACCTGGCAGAACTGCTCTCAGACAATAATTCTGCAGCGATGGCGAATTAATTACTGGCAGTACTCTGACGACTACTTTCAAAAGTATGTTAAGTGACAAAATCTTTAGGAAAATTGCATAAAAAAAGGTGGCGCAGTCGATGAACCGGGCGTACATTTTATTTTAAGACGTAATCAATGCAACTAAATGTTGAAAGACACTGCTGAACATTACGCAGAGGACACTTAATAGTGCTCTGATGCTTGGATTTCACGCAGATACGTAGTGTCACTTTATCGCTGCAGAAACCAGCAGTAATTGGCTAGCATAGTCTCAGTTATTCTTCCTTGATACCGATTTTCCGTCTGTTTAACTTCTTGGTGAAAACGTACGCCGTATTTACCATTTACTTCGCCCATATTCTCTGAGAAAAAATTGAGGTGAGAGTAGAGAGAATGGATATTCAGTGACATTCTTGCACAAAGGATTTTACAGCCGGATAAAAATTTCAGATCTCCTGTTCAAAAAATTTCTGATCACCAAGCACAATTGCTTTCCAGCTACCTTTTGTACTTGGCTTATGTTTTCACCGAACATTTATCGTTCATCAGTTTTCCCATTTCAGGTCCTATGAATACAACTGCGCTCAATCTTGCCTCTGTATCGGCTGGAAATTTTTGTGGCAAAAATTCACCACCACCTTGATCCAAGTTTTTAAACAACCCTAATTTCAGAGCATTGCTGATATATTTTGTTAGAGTCAAGAGTTAACTAATGGAACATGATGCACATTAAATCTTCCAGCAATAAAGTATTTGCTCGCTGGCTAATCTTTTTTTAATATAAAGTTGCTCATCATCAGATCTCGGCTGTTCTAATGACACAAAGAGCGTTGCTTCTTGGTGTTTTAACTCAACTGCAAACCAAGAAGCAAGATAAGCAACAAATGTTTGCTTGCTGCCCATTGTTTATCTTGATTACACTTTACACCCACAGTAGTATTCGCATGCCACTCGCTCACTTTTTCTGCTGCACAGATTTAAACTTTCCACTTACGTAGCAAAACCGATCTGGATGAGTTAAACATGATCTTCGTTTCATACTTTTGTCAATATTATCGAGAAAATCTTAAAATGTTGAAATAACTCAACTAACCTGACACTTGTCTGAAAGCTAAGCAAGAACACTGCAACGCATGCACAGTCGGCTATACCGTTGTTCAATGTGCACTACACATTAATCGCTGGCTGCACCGGCGTCTTCAATCTGTTTCTTGAAATTGGGAAGCTTCAGTTTCAATACCAAAATTGCATTATTGCATGTCATCAGCGAAAAAAATATTTAAATAAAAAACTGGACTTTGCCGAAACAAACAAACAATATATTTGAATCAGCGGCCCAAAATCAGCCTGAAACACTCGAAAAACCTTAAGAAGCATCACATACAATTTTTTTGTTGTCTAGTGTCATTGACTTGCTGCAAGCGATTAGTAGTCACTCTGCCATGTACAAGAAATTTCACACAACTCACTTGTAAAACTTCCGTTGTTCGTTCTTCTCTTGCTGAAGCTCCTTAATGCGTCTCTGCAGCGACGTTAGTGACGGGTTGGTAAACACGAGACAAGGTGAAAGGTCATTGGGGACAATCCCATTGTACACATGCTCCACCTGGTGGAGACGCAAAGGAACGACCACATCCAGTTCGTTCAACTTGCCCTGTTTTTCCACCTAAACAAAATGGAGTTACCACCGCTTCGTTACGCACCGAGTGGTAAGTACCTCTGGAACTGTAAACTTGGGTTCGACTCCGATTCGAGTCAAACCAATGACTTCAAAATTGGTATTCACAGCTTCCCCGCTTGACGCTCAGCATTGAAGGGACAGTGTGAAGACAAGCCGGCAAATTAACTTGTTGTGCCCTTAGGAAAGGCACTTAGCAAGATTACCCCATCTTGGTGTGGCAGAAAGATGACTGGCAACTCCTAAACGAGTTCGTTATAGCGCTTTGATCGTATTCTCCTAATAGGAGGATAAATATGCAACTAAATACGAAAATTAATACGCGAGCAATTCATCTTCCTTACCTGAAAAGCTTCCAAATCAGCCAGGGCAGTCTTAAGTTGCGACTCCATAACTTTTGCTTTTTTCGAGTAGGAATCTGCATCTTTTTTTAGCGTCTCCGCCGCTTTTTTCTCCTCCATGAGCGCCTCCTCCAGATCCAACCGCTTTTCACGAAGAGCAATGGCGGAGTCAAAGAGTTGCTGCGAAAAGTAACAGAGGTCGGGTAAAATTTGCTTGACAAATTGCTAATACATGGTAAGTTTGTCAGTGTACCAGACATAAGTACAATTTGAAATAATAAAAAATCAAATCTTCATTATACTCGCGGTATTACGCCGAAGCGTGTAACGAATGGCGGGGCTCATCTCCGCGGCTTAGCGCCTGGGCTACATAGCTCCGCAGAATCGTCGCAGCGGTGGCAAACCGTTGGCGACATTGTGTCCGATTTGACCGGCCCGGGAATCGAACCCAGACCTTCCGCGCCAACAGCGACGTCTTTAACCGCTACGCTAACGCGGTACCGCGCGCAGGTGATAGATCCTATGTGACGGGTTCGATTCTCGGCTGGAGCCCATCAGATTTGACATATATATCGGGTGGCTGCTGACTCGAAGAGCGCAAGCTCACTTCGCAGTCTCCCTCAATTATTGTTAAAGTTTCAGTTTAATATAATTTATAATATTCTCAGTTATAACCAGCATAAAAAAAACATGTAGGCTCAGAACAAAATACTACTGTACTGAGTTTCCAGTTTAAATTGAGATAATGAAATATATGTAAATAAATAACTGAGGTTATTTTCAAATCATATTGAACTAACAGTCAAATGCAATTGAGGGAGACTGCGAAGTAAGCTTGCGCTCTTCGAGTCAGCAGCCACCCGGTATATGTGTCAAATCTGATCGGCTCCAGCCGTGAATCGGACCCGTCACATAGGATCTGTCACCCGCGCGCGGTACCGCTAGGCCATGTCGGTGAAAGTGATGTGTATCGCTTGCTTTTCACTGTCAAGTGGTGTATTCATGTCGTAAAACTTGCGTTTACCATTCACAGCCGTGTACAGTTTTACTGGTACAACGTCAGCTGCTCGCTGCTCAATCAACCACAACTAAAATCATTATCATTTTTGTGAACATGGCCATGGGTGCGGAAGATGTGGGGTGGTCAACTGGTCATGGTGTGATGTGGCCATGGCGTGGAGTGATCATGACGTAGGATGGCCATGGCAAGGTATGATTATGGCGTGGAGTGATCATGGTGTGGGTGGGTCATGGTGTGGGGTGGTCATGGCGTGGGGTGGTAATGGCGTGGTATGGTTATGGCGTGGAGTGATCATGGGATGGGGTGGTCATGGTGTGGGATGGTCATGGTGTGGGGTAGTCATGGCGTGGTATGGTTATGGCGTGGAGTGATCATTGTGGGTGGTCATGGCGTGGTATAGTTATGGCGTGCAATGATCATGCTGTGGGGTGGTCATGGTGTGGTATGGTTATGGCGTGGAGTGATCATGGTGTGGGTGGTCATGGCGTGGAGTGTTCATGGCGTGGGGTGGTCATGGCGTGGTATGGTTATGGCGTGGAGTGATCATGGTGTGGGTGGTCATGGCGTGATATGGTTATGGCGTGGAGTGATCATGGTGTAGGGTGGTCATGGCGTGGTATGGTTATGAGGAGGAGTGATCATGGTGTGGGTGGTCATGGCATGGTATGGTTATGGCGTGGAGTGATCATGGTGTGGGGTGGTCATGGCGTGGAGTGATCATGGTGTGGGGTGGTAATGGCGTGGTATGGTTATGGCGTGGAGTGATCATGGCGTGGGTGGTCATGGCGTGGTATGGTTATGACGTGGAGTGATCATGGTGTGGGCAGGTCATACCTTGGGGTGGTCATGGCGTGGGGTGGTTATGGCGTGGGGTAGTCATGGCGTGGGGTGGTCATAGTGTGGGGTAGTCATGGCGTGGGGTAGTCATGGTGTGGGGTGGTCATGGTGTGGGGTGGTCATGATGTGGGTTGGTCATGGCGTAGGGTAGTCATGGTGTGGGGTGGTCATGGTGTGGGGTGGTCATGGCGTGGAGTGGTCATGGCGTGGGGTGGTAATGGCGTGGGGAATTCCAAAACCGGTAAAACCGGACTTAGTGCCGCCAACGGCTCGCCACCGCTGCGACGTTTGTTTGGAAGGTTACAAAGTTTCTTTGAAGGTGTTGCCCAGCAGGCGCTAAACCGCGGAGATGGGCCCCGCCAATCGTTACACGTTTCGAAGCAATGCCGCGAGTATAAGGAAGATTGGGTTGTATTTTTTTGATTATGTTTCTATTTTTGGCCGTGAGATGATATACAGCCATTCAAACATCAACTTTGATACAGTCCGTTACACCTCACAGGGAGTCTAAGAAAAGCGGAAAAGAAACGTTTTTTTAGGAAAGACCGTAAACAAAAGTTAGTGCTGAAAACCCGTTTGAAAAAAGATAAAAACAAAATATATGCTTCATCATACTTCCAGAAATAATGATGTATTCACTTAATGCCTTTTACTTGTCAAGCATCATGAAAATACCTATTTTTTTGCAGTTTTAATTCGGTTAAAGCCTGAAGTGCTAGTTTTGATTAAGGTTATTTCAAAATTATTCAGGGCTACAACCAAAAATCAACTAAAAAAAAGAACTATCTTGAACTGGTCAATATTTATGGTCCATACATCCGGGATAGTCACCTGATCACACCCGGGAGGGCAAACTGAATCATCGAATCCTCCTTCTAATGATCCATCATCATCTTCATCTGACGACCAATCCGATTCATCAGATGACGTCATGTCACTGTCTTCTTCCTCTCCTTCTACAAAGTAATGACGTCACATATCAATCAGATGACGAAACATCCGCTTATCGAGCGCTAGACCCGAGTTTGGTTCCGAGTCACGCCAAAATACAAAATCGAAAATTTCTATTCAAACCTTTCCTGCCCGGCAGTTTGAGGTAGTGGTTAAGACATCGCTATCGGTGCGAGAGGTCTGGGGTTCGATTCACAGGCAGGTCAAATCGAACACAGTGTGGCTAACGCCTTGCCACAGCCGCGGCGTTTCTTCGAAGCTGTGTTGGCCAGGCGCTGAGCCACAGAGATAAGGCTCCGCCACTCGTTACACGCTTCGGCGTAATACCGCAAATATAATGAAGATTTCATCATTTTTTTTGATGGTTCAACAAGATTTTGTAGAAATATGTAGCGTTGAATTGAAGTCAATAAAACTGCATTCGAAATGCCACCAGCAGTTCTTCGACACTGCTCAAGTTTTCATTTATTTTGATGGTCTTCTACTGTTTCACAAAATTAGGACAAAGCACAATGGTATTGAAGTGAAAACAAACAAGACAGTGTTGTTTACAATCATTTCAAAACACGTAAAGGGATTTTACATTTTTTTGTTCACGAAATACAGTATTCTTGACTGCTTAACATCCAAGTTGCCTATTCAACACATAATCAAGACAAGCACAACCAACCTGCAGCCACTTTCTTTTTCGCTCTCTTAATTTTCTTCTTGAAAACTTTGTTAAGGAAATCAGCAAACTTGTTATTTTCTCCAAGTGACATGGTGAACGATGCATATAGCGCCTTCTCGCGGTCGCTCAACCTCTCAATATCTCGACGCTTGGCTTCCAGCTTCACTTGCATTTCTGAAGCCTGCATGGAAAAGTCGCAAGTTTAGCATCCTGATAAACTGACGTCATAATGTGCGAGTTACTTTGCCCAGGATGTCGGTGAGTTCATTTTTCTTGCCAGCAACTCGACCAGAAAGTGTCTTCTCCCTCTTTTCATATTCTTTGAGAAGTAGAAGTTCTTCTACCAAGGTCACTTCTCTGAGAGTACAAGACAAAAATCAAATCTTCATCACACTCGCGATACTACGTCAAAGCGTGAAACGAATGGCGAGGCCATTTCCGCGGCTTAGTCCCTGAGCAACACAGCTGCGAAGAAACGTCGCAGCGGTAGCGAGCCGTTATGTCCGATTTGACCGATCCGGGATTCGAACCCCACACATCCCGCACTGATAGCTATGTGCTTAGCAACTGAAGAAACCGGCCAGCTCACCTCAAATCCGCCATCTTCAAATTCACATCCAACTTTGTTTTGTGCTGACGTAACAACCGCAATTCCGAATCAAACAAGGTAATTTTTTCATGGATGAGTCGTAACAGACGGTCTCTATGGTAACGAGAACGAATGACGTCAATCTGAGAAAGTTGAATTTCCAAGGAACTAGGTGGCGCTACATCCTGATCCGCAACTTTCTGAAAAAAAAAAAAAAAAAACGAATAAAACAAGTTTTGCGGATTCGCGCTCAACTACATCTTCCATGAAGCATGTATTTCACTATCGTAAAATCTAAGTTGCATTAATTGCTTAAAAAAAGAAACCTATCAAATAAACAGACATAAAGTGACGTAGAAAATCATTTATGTATTTGTATTGGAATACATATTTATCTATCACAAAAAAGCGGTGAAAGCGCTATAACGAGCTCGCTTAGGAGTTGCTAACTACTTGTCTGTCAACCAAGATGGGGGAATCCCGCTAAGTGCTTTTCCGAACGGAACAACAAGTAAACTTAGCAGCTTGTTCTCCACACTGTCCCTTTAATGCTAAGCGTCAAGCAGGGAAGCTGTGTGTACCAATTTTAAAGTCATTGGTTTGACCCAACTCGGAATCAAACCCGAGTCGACAGCACCAGAGACAGACGCTCCCACCACTAGGCCATCTAAGGTACTAAACGGTCCCTCATCTTAGGGTAGTAGACAAGAACCCCCTTAGTGAGATCGTCATATCATTTCTGTCACTTTCTCGCGATAGAATGGAAAAAATACAACTGAATATGAGCTCGCATACAGCTTTATTACAACTATTAGCGCTGAGCTCAATCAACTCACCGAGCGCGAAGCTCGACTCAAGCCGCTGCTGGCAACGCTCAATGTCTTCTTACTTTGTCTCGACAGAACTCGCGCATCAGTGGTAGAAGGAGCAGCTCCACTCTGCAGAAATGATCTGGTTATCACTAAGTTACACTTTGATTACAATGTGATAGTTACATTTCCACCAAAGCCCCCAAACAACCCTCCATCTCCGGCCCTTTTCTTCATCGCAGCTTCCGTTTCTCTTTTCTTTTCATCTTCTTCAAACTGAAGCAAGGACTCTTTTGTGTATTCAAATTTTCTACACAAAGAACCAGTGATATGATAAAATTCACCTGTGTAGGAATATACTTTTCTTAATATTTGCACTTGTCCTGCTTTTGAGCTATGTTTTCGCTTGAAGGTATAAAAAATAATAAAAATGTTAAATTCAACTTTTTCGCATATTACATCCATTTTAGCACTATGTGTATTACTAAAATCACCACTTTCGTGTTGACAAATTAATATTTTTTAAGAAACAAGCACATTAGCAATTGCACCATTCGAAACTGCTCAGATTGGCAGGATGGTATGTACACAACATGCACATAAAAAAAATCAAATCTGCATTATACTCGCGGTATTACGCACAAGCTTGCAATGAGTGGCCGGGGACCACCTCCGCGGCTTAGCGCCTGGGCAACACAGAAACGTCGCATCGGTGGTGAGCAGTTAGCGAAAGTCTTCCATTTGACCAGCGCGGGTAATCGAACCCAAGGTCTCTGGCGCGATGTCTTTAACCATTAGGCCAGCCGGGCAGTAGTCATGCAGTACATGCAAGTTACAACGAGAACACGATGCTCTAGTTACTATGTTTGAAAGAAATTCATTTAATTACGCAAAATTTTAAAACAAAGCAAGAAAAATAGAAGTTACGAGACCAACGTGGAGTTGATTCCACCAATAAAAAAGGTGAGCAATGCAGATAGCAACGTTTAACACACAGCGGTGATTGAAGTCAATGCACAGAAACATCGCAACGTTCAATATGAGATAAAAATTCTTCAAGTTACTTTTGAGTGAAAGCGGTTGGTTGACTAGTGGCTACTACACCACTGTCGGGGCGGGAGGTTCCGGGTTCGGTTACCGGACCCGTCAAATTGGATACAGTGTCGCCAAAGGCTCGCAACCGCTTCGACATTTCTTCGGAGCAGTGTTACCCAGGTACCAAGACGGGGAAATGGATCCACCACTCGCTACTCGCTTCGATAAAATACGGCGAGTATAATGAAGATTGGATTTTGGAGTAAGCGGAGTCAGGTTTTACAGATGCATTCAAACAAGGGAAAAGGACTACGGTGTTAAATGGTGAAGTAGAATTATGAACAGATATCATTAAAAATATTAAATAAAAACTGGAAGTCCGATCGAATCTGATTAAATTCGAAACGGTTTTGAAAATGTGATGCAGATGCAATTTTTCGTTAATCTGAAAGCAATAACTTATTTTATTTCAATGACATTAAGCAACGAAGGCTATACCGAAGTCTATTCAGTCTAGCTGCTAGACAAGAAACTGATTCAAGCTTATAAATCAACATAAAGAATTTCAATTAATGAATTGAACTTAATTCCGACCCACTAAGATCTTAGGCAAATCAAGTGTACTCAGAAAAATCTGATTACGAATGGGATTGGAACTCACGCCCGCACCGACTAGTGACGCATCACCAGCTCAATAATTGCAGCGAGTCATTACCGGAGACAGGCCTTAACCACAATATTCTTTTACTTGTGTGGTTCCTCTTCGGGATGGGGTCTGGGTACTGAGGGAATGGGTAAGCGATCCACTTCTGCCAGGTTTTTTTGCATCTTCTTCAATTCCTCCACATATCCTTTAACTTCTTCAATAATCGCAAATTTTTCATCTCGTAATTTCACCAACTTTTCGTTGAATTGAGATTTTGATATTTGCCTCTGCAACAAAAATTTCATGATTGAACTTGCTTGCTACAAACAAAAACAACATAATTTAAAACTACAACAATGAAGAAAATGTTACAGCAACAAACGAACAAACATAGGTTGTAAATTCCCTGGCAAAATTCTTGATTTAATGTTCACGAATACAAGCTAGTTTCATTTTCTACTTCAAGTTAATAACGCAGTTGCAGCATGAAACCCCTACATCGTCACAATTTCCTGGTTAAAAATTTTTTTTTAACTTTTTTTGGTTTATCTGTAGTCGAATAGTTGACCAAAACAATCACCATAAATTTTTACGGCCCAACCCCACCCCCCCCCAATTTTTAAGCGTGACATATATGTCACGTTGGTCCACTAAGGTAATGAAAATCAACTAAACTGAACTAAATTTGCGTTGCTAAAATATGGCCCTATTCTGCTACTAACTACAAAGAACACTATTCCTGCGAGAAAATACGACAGTACCAATGCTCAAAATGGTCCGATGAAGACTGTGCCAACTCATAAAGTAGCTGGAGCCCGGGTTGATTTCGGATCAGATAAAATCAAGGACTATAAAGTAGTACTTTTACTGATTGACGTTCACCGTCAACGGAAAGTGCAGATTTCAACTTGAGCGGCGACAGACGTCAACTAAACTGGAAGACTGCAAAGGTCAAGACGTTGTAGCAGAAGCAAAATTGGAATACTTGGCACGCCTTGTACTTACGAGGTTTTGTCAGGATCAGAGCGTTCTGAGCGCAAAAATCTCTATGCGACCAGTCTGCTTATTAAAAATATCAAACGGGATAATGAAGCATACTGATATATTCAATATAAAGAACCATACACAACAACAACATCATCATCCATCCAGTTTCGAATCGTTTTTTTTTCTCATTTTCGAAGGTGGCCGGATACACCTCATCCCCTACGCGATCGCTCTCACACCTTCCCTCCATCTCGTTTTATCTGCAGCTTCCTCGATCTTTAATCCGACTTTCTTCACACTCTCTTCCACCTGCCTCCTCCATGTCATTTTTGACCATCCTCGCTTTCGCTGCCCATTTACTTCCAGCATCATTGCCTTTAATATACTATCATCATTTCTTCTAATCACATGTCCATGCCATCTTACTCCATTCGCCTTTGCCATTCTATCCGACGTTTCCTTTAAACCCAACATCTCGATCAGCTCCTCCATATTCTTTCTATCCACTAATTTCACTCCACACATTGAACTCACCATTGCTCTTTCAGTTCTTCTCAAAATTGCCATTTCACTCTCCCTCAAACACCATTTCTCACTTCCATATAACATTGCTAATCTTACGCAACTACGATAAACCATTTCTTTCATTCTCAAAGAAAACCTTCTTCCACTTAACAACTCTGAGCCGCATTCTCTAAATTCATCCATCCGATCCTTACTCTTGAGGTCACGGTAGTTTCACATCCACCACTAGCATTCATGCTGTCTCCTAAATAACAAAATCCCTTCACAGTCTCCACTTCATCGCATAATACCTCCGCTGGTTCTATGAGCCATCTCCAACATCTACGCATCTTCTATGAACAAAATGTTTTGCAGAACCGCAAGTTACGTTTTTCAACAAAGCACACAAAACATCAGACAGCACAAAAACATGTGAACAGCTTCAATACACTATATGAATCACTGCTGTCATTGACCAGCTCTTCATCATTTCAGTTTTTGATGGAGTCCAGTGGTGAGGATAAAGAATAGTGGAAGAATATATTCTGCATTCTCATCACTGGAGTTTATAAAAAAACTCATTGTTGCTTTTATCTGCTTCACAACAAATCAATTCAGATACACAAAAACCATCATTTGCTCTTTGAGAAGTCATCAGTGCACAGAAATAAATATTTCACTATTATCATAAGCCAAAGCAAAATAACATGCAGCCTAAAAAATAGTAACATTACCAAAAAGTTAGTCTGCATGCCTCGCCAATAATTCAGCAGAGTATAACCTGCCAATTCTACAACATTACTGGTTATGGTTAAAATATCTCCTCCATAATTATTCTTGGATAGCTACAAGCATAAATTGGGCTACATATACTATTGGCCGTACCCATACAGACCCCATTGATGAAGTTAGATATAAGCATAAGATGATATCTACCTGAAACTTGATTTTTTGCAGGCTAATATTAGTATTTTAACACAACATCAAACGAAAGTAAAACACTTTCGAAATCCCAGCTGGGCTTATATGCTAGGCTAGTATACAGGCATGTAGGACTCTAAACGCCCAAGTACGTTTCAAATTCAGCTAATATATTCCATATGTAGGCTTGTAGATAAAACTTGCCGTGTTCGTTCAACTAAACGCTAGGTAAGCTCACACACACAAAAACACAAGCCTGCGCAGTTGTAACTTATTCCAAACAAACGCCCTTACTTTTGACCTATTACCCATGGCCGATTCACTTCAAAATTTTCTCAACTCTATGTGCTTTTTGAGACAACACAAAACAAACTTTAGGGTTGCCACATATAAAAATGTGTATTTAAACGTAACAAAGTTGTTGATATGGGCAGTCAGTCCAAAACTGTTGGTATTAGCGCATAAATCAGCATTAATTGAAACGTTACATATATGTAGAGTTTGGCGATAAAGGGTTTTGATCAATGATTAAGGAACGGCAAAGTATTGAGTCAAACAACTTGGAAATACATTATACTGAAGATTACATATCAGCAAAACCACTGTAATGTCGCTGTAACTTCCACTATTCCACAGAAACCTCACATATTCCACAACACAAAATGTCTTGTTGTCGCATCACTGTACTGTCACTTACATCACAGCTCGTATGGCCGAGTGGTAAAAGCGTCCACCTCTGGAGCTGCAGACTTGGCTATAATTCCAAGTCGTGTCAAACCAATGACTTTAAAATTGCTATTCACAGCTTTCTTGCTTGATGCCCAGCATTGAGATAACGTGGAAACAAGCCAAGTTTACTCGTGCCGTTGCGAATGGCACTTAGCGGAATTTCCCTTCTTAAAGTGGGAGACAAATAGCCGTCAGCTTCTAGGCCTATTCCAGCTCGTTACCCAACATCCGCAGCTGGTCGCTTCTCAAACAAAGACAATTTCCAGGGGGTTCAGACGATGTGACTTCCGTGGTGGTTCAAGTTTAACGAAAGGTATGCTACCAGAGCGTGTGTATCACACATGTAACTCACCATTCCTTGCAAAGTCAGGATTTGAAACCTCTTTTTTTCCGTGTCCATGCGCAAATGCTCAGGTACAACATAATCTGGGGCAGTTTTAAGCTTAAAATCGCCCATATGGGCCTGAGCTTCCCGTATTGCAGCTACATCAGCAGGATCTTCGTAGTTTTCGTCTGGTTTATTCCGAAGCAATTCTTCCCACTATTAACACAAAACATACAAGATCAAGTCGTTGTGGCGCAATTTAATTACAACAGCAGAATGAGTGAGGTCAACAACAAAAAAAATCAAATCTTCATTATACTCGCGGTATTACGCCGAAGCGTATAATGATAGGCGAGGCTTATCCATGCGGCTTAGCGCCTGGGCAATATAGAATCGAAGATTCATCGCAGCGGTAGGGAACCGCTGGCGGCACTCGAACCCCAGACCTCCCGCACCGATATGCCAACAACTCAGCTGACCCCGGTCAGGTTGATGATCTACTAATTTATCCTCGAACTGCTCATGTTCAGCCCGGAATGAGAAGTATGAGCTGAAGTTGAATTTTAGCGTAGTGGTCAGCGACATCGCTACAGGCGCGGGAAGCCTTGGTTTCGATTCCTGAGTCAGTCGGATTGAACACAGGGTCGCCAACGGCTCGCCACTGTTGTGATGTTTCTTTGCATTTGTGTTGCTCAAGCGCTAAGCCGTAGAGATGATCCCCGACACTTGTTATACGCTTCGGCGTAATACCGCGACTACAACGAAAATCAGATTTGATGAAGAAACAACGTAACGTACCTCCTGCTCTCTCTTTTCTCTTCTTTCTCGAGCTTCAGCGGCTTTTTGCAGAGCTTTCTGGACCTTCTCAGCTTGTCTTCCGTGCAAAATAGTTGCTTTTTGCTTCTGATTCTGATCTCGCAGATACGGTTCTTCGTCCTCCAACGCACTCTCGTTTGACTCTACAATAAACCACAACATATCGGAGTGCAGCCATAACAGAGCTTCTCTAAGACAATCAAATCACCAATGTAGCCAATGCTCGGATCATAGCAAATGATGCGAGCAATGCTGGTTAGCGAGAACAACACAGGTTCGATTCTCAAGTAGGTTACAACAATTCACCGAAAACTAGCGATAAAAGTTGGAGCATTAAAATGGGTTTCGGAACTCAATTTTAGTAACGAGATTACAGCCAGTAAACCACAGAGGCACTACACTCAATCTAGCGTATTTTAGCCCGGTTCCTCTGTACTTACTCACTGAGTGATGATGGTATAAGTCTTACCGAAACGTTTTTAAAAGGATTGCAAATATGTTGGCAATTATCTTTTTATTAAAGTTAATCATCAAACTTAATCGCGTTATGTATTTTAGATCGCAGAAACAAGTTTGCACCTCAACGACGTCCACGCTTTAAAAAACAAACAAAAGAAGTTCCTGATCAACACACGATTACTTGTTCCTACCTTTGGTTCTGTCAGATATAAGAGAAGTCCGATCTTGCATCCCGACTGTTCCCGACTCCGAACTCAAACTATTCGCGCGGATCGATTCTCCTATAGTATGACGTAATTGGTGGAATTCCTCTGAGAGCTGTTCAAGACGAAATGACGCCACCGTGTGGTTGGATTTGAACGAATGAACAACAATACGTTCGCACTCAAGTCGAGACCGGAAACGGCCCTGACAACAAAATCACGTCATTAGTTACCGAAAGACGGTCTGGTGTAGTGGTTCGGAGCGTCGTTTTTACAACGCCCGTGATTGCAAGATTGGTGGTTCAACACCAATGTTCCCTCTAATTTTTTGTAGTGTGTGTGCGCAGAAACTTTGGCGAGTGCGCAATTCTTTAGAAATGACTAACGTTTGTACAACAACCCATGAATAAAAAAAAAAAAGTCGTTACGTCCGCAGATGTCCAATTTTTCGTTCATCAACCCCGCACCCCTGGTCAAGAAACCCTGTTTTAGCAAGTCCAAAAACAATTTTCCCAAACTTGCCAATTGAGAACATTGCTTCATCATGATATATGCTTGTGCGCAGTCTCTGAAAGCCGTGTGCGCGCGCACGCGTGCACAGCTTAGAGGGAACAGTGTTCAACACCCACCCAACCTCGTTGTCCTTGGGTAAGACGCTTCATTACTATTAACCATGCTGGGTGGAATTTAATAAGCAGCAAATTATAGAAATCAGAAGCAAAACTCAACCGGAAAACGCAGAAAAATAACTCCGAAGCGAGTCTGGTTTCTTCCTCAGTACAAAAGCTCAGTCGCTTTCTCGTGACAGGAAAATAAAAATGAAGAAATCATCAAAATTACTCACTTTCAGCTTTTCATGTAGCAGAGCTAGCTTAGCTTTGTCCCACTGCATTTCCAACCGAACTCTCTCTATTCTATCCCCTGTCTCCTTCGCCATGTTGTGACGTAATGACGGGTCAAGTTCAAAATCCTTTAAAATAATTTTGAAATTCAATGATTTGAAGAACTTCTTTTCGCGCAGAAGGATTTTTACTGTTGCACCTTGGCCACTCAGGGAAATTTGACTGGAGTGGCACGTAGATCTGTTACGTACCACAAAGGCTAAATTTCCTTAGGTATATAAATCCGGGGAAGGAGCGGGGGGGGGAGAGTTGCAATTTGACTCCAAGAGGTTCATTCAAACTCTCAAGTAAAAGGAATAAACTTTTTACCTGGGAGCAGCTGATGAAGCAGCTCTATGAGAAAAAATTTCTCGATAACTTTTATTCATTTTCTAAAAATCTTCTTAAACAACGAAAGATTTAATTTTCGCACCATCCAACTTTTCAGCTCGACTTTCCATAACAATTCAACGTTTATAACCTGAATGGCAGAATTTTCAAATATGGCAGAACATCAAAGATCCCGGTAAAAAATCCAAAGCACAGTTATCTTACAGGACTCGGTTCGCTCAATTGTTAAGCACAACGCTATCCGTGCGGGAGGTCTGGGGTTCGATTTCCTGACCAGTCAAATCTGACACCGTGTCGCCAACGCTACGACGTGTCTTCAGTGCTGTGTAGTTCAGCCGCGGCCCCGCCACTTGTTACACGCCTCAGCGTAATTACGCGAGTGCAATGAAAATTTGATTTGATTTTGTTATTCATCCTAGTGATCTCATCATAAGCTAAAACATTCAAAATATTAAAACTATGAGACGAAAATAGCTTAAACAGGAAAAATATAACCACAATAGATCTTAAAAATTGCACGTTTTTATTCAAAAATATGAGCAATTGCTTAATATTGACACTAAGTCCGCTTTCTTTCACTTATTTAATTGTTAATATAACTCATGGTTTATATTCTTTTACATTGACAAGCACACGTGCGCCACGAATGAGCGGTGCTCTATTCCACGACTGGCCATTCACATTTCACAGCTGAACTGCGTAAAAAATTGAGGCAGCGACAGCAGAATATTACAACACTGTAGCTGCCACAAGGTAAAGCAAACACGTTTAGTTCAGGCCAAACTAAATATTCACAGCGTAACATTCGATCGAAAAAGGCTCTTCCAAAATGTCCATACAGCTGTTGCACAATAGCATTGTCTGCTACTATTCGCTGTGTGTTTTGCCATCAACTTGCCACCCTGCATTCAATGTTAGACCTACTGCAAGTATTCCTACCTTGTAAATCAATACCGGTGGCCATTTCTTCGTCACACCTATCGTAACATTATAACTTATAACTGTTTTTACCAGTGCAAACTTCATATTTTTATCTACTGTATTCAATTGTGCTGTTTCCCATTTTTTGTTATTTTTTGATTTGATCTTCCGTAAGGAAAGATCACTGTACAACTGGTTATTATTATTACAATCCCCCTACCTCTTTCTGCAGCTGCACAGTAGACGGCAATTTGTTATTTTTGTGTTGCAAATCATGAAAGGTCCGCCGGAGTCGCTGGATCTTTTTCCGTTCCAGAGTCTTCTTTGCTTCCGCTTCTCGCATCATCTTGTCGTGTTCCGCTTTCAACTTAGCATCTTCGATGCTGTACGCGTGCGGATCATCAATATCATCCACAGAAAGCTGACTAGAACTTGCTTTCTGAAAAAAAGTTGCGCTTAAAATCTATTGTTTGATTGTGAATCATCAGGCCTTGTACTGATAGCCGAGGTTTTCGTGAATAACCTACTCTGTGATGAAAATAAGACTTCTAATGAGGAAAACTAAAGGCACAGTAATTCTTAATACTGGACGTTTCGACAATATAGATTTAGCTGTAATCATTAGCATTGTAAGCAAGATAGTACAAAACTAAAACAAGTTTTGTGCTACCTTTTTTTCAGTTCTGTAAAGCCTTGCTTACACTGCTGATGACAACAGAGGAATCTATGTTGTCGAAACGTCCAGTATTAAGAATCTGTGCCTTTATTTTTTCCTCTTGAGCTATTTGCATCCCATGTTTGTTGTATTCTTAAGACTTGTAATGTTAGTTGCGTTTGAACAGTGCAGTATTTCTATCAGCGCATTCATGTGTTTCCACTTTACCTTTGGAGTGGGTAACTTTGCTCGCTTGCCTTCCATGCTTTTAATTATCTGATCATGTGCAAGTGAGAGGTAACCGAACAGGTTTCCATCGTCTCCGCCACTGAACAAATGCGCCCCGTCGTGGCTCTCTGATATATTGGTCACTTGTCCTGAAATCACAGAGCGATACAAGTTTGTACACATAAAAAAATCAAATCTTTATGATACTCACGATACTACGCCAAAGCGCGTAATGAGTGGCGGGGCCTATCTACGTTGCTTAGCGCCTGGGCTGCACAGCTCCGCAGAATCGTCGCAGTGATGGCGAGCCGTTGGCGACATTGTGTCCGATTTGACCGGCCCAGAAATCGAACCCCAGCCTTCTCGCGCCGTAAGCGATGGTGTCCTTAACAGCTACACCAACTGAACAGTTGTCACTACAACAATTCCCACCTGTTAGAACACTTTTTAAGCGCAACTGTGAAATCGATTCGAGATCCATAGCTCAGTGAAATGTTACTATTTGTCAGAATTGATGCAAAAGAAAGAAATCGTGTACGTCAGTCAGATATGAATACAGCAATACACAGTTCACGATGCGAACCAAATGCAACGGAATAATGTAGCGCATCGCTGTTTGAGCATGTCTGGTTGCGTGTAATACTTCAACATGCTATTCTACAGCAATTGAATGAAATTTTTTTTGAACTTCCAGCATACTTATGACTTTTTTCAAATATCGCTCTCAAGAACAGCTTCGAAAAAAGCTGTTGCCGCGTTAGGTTTCAAGAAACGTTGAGTCATAACTCTTCTGCGTGGTTTTGAAAAAAGCTGTTTGTCCAAGAAGCTTTTCGTGACGCACTCGTCAGTGGGTAATCGCGTCAAAGTGAGAATGAGAAGCTAGGTTTGGTGCTGCATGAATTCGGACGTCTGCGAAGCGGTGGTACATTGGCCAATCGAATGTGAGAAAGTTGCGCAGCTCTGATTGGACAAGTCGCACCAACTTAAATTTTATTTAAACAAACTTTCTTTCATTTCTATCAGTCAAATAATCACGTAACTTGCATGCAACGGGTTTAAAGAACAACAGCATAAAAATGTATATGAAGAGAATTTCTTTTACTTAAACGTCTAACCCAGGAATAACCAGCACTTCTCACCAGTGTCATTGTCATGCATGTTGAATTCCCAATAAGCTCCCAGCATGCTCAAATCAAAATCGGTTTCCGGATCACTCTCCAGCGGATAAACACGCAGCATCCCGTTCTTGAATCCGCAAATGAACTTGCGTCTATCCGACGTGAAAATCATCCTGGTGATCGGGACATCCCGTGATCCTGTACAATATTCATCGAGATACCTCATGTAATATAGTTGCTTTCTGCCGTGTTGCTTGCTAATCGTAACTGAGTATTTCCTCGCAAGGTCTGTCTTGATCAGCTCGCAAGAAGTAATGTCCCTGCAGCGATTGCTTATCAAGGTTATCTTCTAATTGGTAAAGTGCAAGGCGTTGTCAGATCGTGTTGAACGTTACAGCTTAGCGAGCTCGACTAACAATCGCTGAGTTCTATTATTGTTAAATGCTAATTTACAGACGATATAAGATTGTTAAAGCTAAATTAAAAGCAAATATGAAATCTGAGACCAATTGTTTTTATCTCAATGCCACGTACCACCGACCCCCTGTAACCTACCTTCAACCGTCACAGCTTGCACAGGACGCGAGGGTTGATTTGGATCCGATAACGTGGCTTCGTCCGGAAGACAACACTCGTACAAGTATCCGGCATCGTATCCATCCATGGACACGACAAATTTACCGGGCTCCAGATAAAATGCGTGGAGTACGGAGTTGGGTTCAGGAGGAATGAAGAGAGGTTCCTCTTCCTTCTCTTCTGCTGCTTCCGGATCATCATCAAGAAATGCCTGGGCATCTTCCGGACTAATTTCCTCCCCTTCCGTAGATAAAAGAACAGATTAATGAGAAGAAACAAAATTTCATGAGCAAAGAAAACGAGACAAGCCTGAAAAGTCCAAGTTTTAACCCGGGTGGCCGGGAAAATAAAAAAGCGGCGAAGATTTTATCAGAATGTTGGAAGCAGTGATGCAGTTAAGACCATCACCTACAAGACCAAGACCTTTGAGTTTTTTCAAGACCAAGACAAAAAAATGGGACGAGTTTCAACAGTTTATCACTTATCACTATTTTTCTACAACAACAAAAAAACGGGCAAAATATCTGCGGTATATTAAAAGAAATAAGAATAGCACAGTCACACTCACACAAATGATTAGCAGCACATTACACGCATAAAACATTACATAAGGCTAAAATTGCATTTTAAAAAAATTAACATAGATAACCAGCGGGTAGCCTACTCTATTGAAGTGCGACTTATAATCACTTAAATCTTTACTAGATGCTTTTTATTTCTTTCGGTTTTAAGACCTAACTAAAATGCAAGACCCAAGACCGAAAATGGTCAAGACCAAGACCGAGACCTTAAAAAATGGTCTTAAGACCGGTCTTAAGACCTTCATCACTGGTTGGAAGCGAATTCAACCGACTAGCTTAAAGGGGAACTGAAGCGTAGAATTATTTTTTCCATCAAAAGTGTTAAAAAATGCAACGAATTTAAAATGGACAGCAAAAATTTTTAATGTATTTACTTACCCAAAAACATGAGTTCAAAGCTTTATCTGATGACTTAGTTAGGTTCTATTTACTCACTGAGGCATGAAAGAGTTACAGCGGCAATGCTCGTCAACTCAATTCGCTTACACTGATCAAAGTCAAACGCCTTTACTGCATTTATCACTGAGACAGCGTTTGACTTTGATCAGTGAAAGTAAATTGGTTTGACGGACATTATAGTTGTAAGTCTTGCACGCCTCAGTGCGTAAATAAAACCTAAGTACGTCATCAAGCTTAAACTTTGAAAGCCTTTTGGTTAACTAAGTACATTTAAAGATTTTTACTGTCAGTTTTAAATTGGTCGTATTTTTTAACACGTTTGATGAAAAATAATTCTACGCTTCAGTTTCCGTTTAAAGTTTCCATAAATTTTTTGCGCTCTATTGAGGGAAACGAATCCTCTGTCGCAGTTTTTTCAATCTTACGCTGTTGTAAACATTTCAAACATGGCGCAGATTTTCTCGCAAGTCTTGACTTGATTAAATCAGTGTTTTACTGTTTAGCCTATTAGCTGCTCCACTATTTCACGGAATTCAATAGCAGACTATACCGTTGCTTGTGATAACACACGACAGTATGGATTTGAATTTAATTTCAATTTGAGATAGTTTAGTCGTAAAGGATTGAAAAATTGCAGGTCATTTCGAGTTTTCTATAACTTTTCACGAACCACCGGCGGGTGGTGACTCATAGTTTGGGGAACATTGCTTTATATAACAAAAGCTACAGAGTCAACTTGTTACAGCGGACGCAAGCAAGCGTTAAACTGACCAGCATCTTTACGCCTTTGCAATTCTTTTTCTCTTTTCTTTCTCCGCAGCGCTTTCGCTTTCTCTTTCCTTTCTCTTTCTTCATTACGTCGTAATTCTGACTTCACGCTTTGGAAAGTAAAATATTTCATCTGGACATCTTGTAGATGATAAGAGTGTGACGTGTCAGTTTCTAATTGGCTGGGAGAAGGCACTTCCACGACTTTTCCATTATGGCATGACACCAAAAGTGTGCTGGAAGACTGAAAGAAATATGAATGGTTACATAAAAACTCACATTACCGCAAAAACTCAAAAATCCAGTAAATCAAATCTTCATCCCAACTCGCGGTAATTACACCGAAGCGTGTAACGAGTGGCGGGGTCCATCTCTGCGGCTTAGCGCCTGGGCAACACAGCTTTGAAGAAAGGTCGCAGCGGTGGCGTGCCGTCGTGTCCGATTTGATCGACCCGGAATTAAAATCCCAGACCTACGGCACCGTTACCGGTATCTCTAACGGCTACGCCAACTGGCCCGTCCCATAGTTGTACAATTTTAAATTTTTAAACCTTAATACATTGAAAGTATATTTGGAGATGGTCCCTGAGCATAGCAGTTCGGTTAGAATGACAAGTAACGCGTGGAGTCGGAGCAGCGAGCAATTTTAATTTGTCATCATTTCGACCGACCTTTATTTCTTCCATGGAATCGTTTCAAAATATTTATCCGAGGATTTAATCACAGACATACTTTCACACCAATTATGATTTTCGTTACTTAGGTTCTTTATCATTTTCTAGTTATTGACTAAGTTTACATGAAGCCCAGAAAATGAAAGCAGTCGTTTGTAAATTGTATAAACAAATGAAACAACAAGTAGGTCAAAAGTGGAACAATTTCAGATGGCCAAATTGGTAAGATCGTGTTCCTGTGGAGCTGCAAACTCGGGTTTGATTTTAAGTCGGGTCAAACCAATGACTTCAAAATTGGTATTCACAGCTTCCTTGCTTGACGGTCAGCATTAAAGGGATAATGTAGAGAACAAGCCGGCAAGTTTACTTGTGCCGCTGGGAAAAGGCACTTAGCGGGATTCCTCCATCATTGAGTGGTAGACAGGTGGCCGGCAACTCCTAAGCGAATTCGTTATAGCGCTTTGATCACATTCTCGGGATAGGAGGATAAATATGCAACTAAATACAAAAAATAAAATTACAAATATTTACAGCACCATGCAAATACTTACGAATCCGGCTGGCGACCACTGTAGACCTGTCACTTCCCCGGGAACTTTGACAAAACCGATTGGTTCGTACTGATCTCCGTCAACATGGAAGAAAAACACCGTCCTGTCGCTGCTGCCAGTAGCAAGGACCTGACCAACGTTGTCGAATGCCATGGCTGTTACCAGGGATGAATGGGGTTTCCATGCCTACATATGAAGATCGCACAATTAATATTGCGTCTATCAAAAAAATAATCAAATCTTCATTATACTCGCGGTATTACGCCGAAACGTGTAACGAGTGCGAGATCCATCTTGGCGGCTCAGCACCTGGACAACACAGTTCCGCAGACACGATGCAGCGGTGGCGAGCCGTTAACGACACTGTGCTCGATTAGACGGGCGTGGGATCGACCTACGACCTCCCGCAGCGATAGCGATGTGTTTACCAGCTGAGTTAACCTGCCAATTACATCTTTCCGAAAGTGAAAGCAGCCGCAGATAAATGTTATTTGAACGATGAAACGAAATGCTAATTTATGAAAACTGGATTTTTAGAAAATTTTGACTTAAATTTTCTCAACTCCATTAATTCATCATTTACGTTTTAATTAGCAACTTCCAAAGAGTAAAAAATCGATACTACGTTAACGCAACTCTTTATTACCTGTCCGTAGCGCTAACCTTTTTTGAACACAACCAGGAATGTTTTCTTTTTACTTTACTTTATCTCTATTCTTTGTCAACTAGGCTACCTCTTTTCGAAAACTGTTAAAGTTTTTTTTTTTTCAAGAAACAGCGTGAGGTTTGTGAACGGTTTATTCGAAGACAAATTGCTCACTTTGATCACGTTATTTATAATGTTAAAGCGGCCGGTTAGCTCAGTTTAATCATATCGTTTTCCGTGCGGCAGGTCTGGGATTCGATTCCCGGGCCGGTAGGACACAGTGTCGCCAACGCCTGGCCACCGCCGTGACGTTTCTTCGGAGCTGTGTTGCCCAGACGCTAAGCCGCGGAGAAGGACTCCGCTACTCGTTTCACGCTTCGGCGTAATACCGCGAGTATTACGAATATTTGAAATTTTTATGCAGTATTGTGATAAAAGTCATCACTGCAAAGATCATTCTGCTTGAGTCGAACAAACTCACCTGCTTCAGTGTTAATTCATTGACGTCATCAATTTGTTGAAGTAACAGAACTCGAATAATTCCATCAGAAAATCCTGAGATTATGGTCGTGCCCTTCGGATCCACCTGCGTTCGTGGTGGCGGTTTAGAAAAGCTAGTAGCTGCAACTCGTAGGAGCGCTAATGGTCGAGCATATTGCAAAAAACTCAATCGATGAAATATACATAAAACGACGTCACCATTTCCCGTCTTAGAGTGGTGGACAAACGGCCGGAAACTGCTAGTCGAGCTTGCTACACAACATCCGTAGCTCTCTCACAAAAAAGGACAATTTCTGGCAGCGCCATGTAGTCTATCAACTGTGGAGGCCCAAGCTAACAAAGACTAACAAAAATACGTGTACCTCGTACGAATGAGAGACATTATGCAGTAGTCTTTGTAAAAAATGCTCACTAAAGAATCACGCCAAAGCGTTTTTAATCAATTTTATCTTGGTTGTCCACAAAAATTCACAGCATATTTAATTCAACTCACCACTTGGTTTGGCCACACTACAAACGTGCTGTGTGCGTGAGGGGTTGGCGTGGCATATTGACAGAGAAGTTTCTGTGATAAATAGTCGTATATCCGTATGTAGGTGTCTCCCGATGCCGCCATCAGATGACTGACTGGTGAACAGGATATCCCAGAGATTGGGCCAGCAGTGTAAGAGTACAGTTTCTCCGGTGGCTTTGTCTGGTTGACAAGAAAAAAACTCGATCACTCTCCACTGAACTAATGACTTATAAAAAATCCTTGAAATGAAGTATACAGTAATTCTTAAAACTGGATGTTTCCACAACAACATCCTGTATCGAAGAAGTACCTTGCCTATACTGCTGATGATGACAGCTCAATCCACGTGATCGAAACATCCAATTTTGAGAAATACTGTAGCGATATTTTTCCTCCTTAAGCTATTTTCGTCCCACATTTATTGCGTTCTAAAGTATGTGCAGTTTTTTTGTTGCCTGAATCTATCATCTCCAATTCATTTCATAACATAAAGACAAATTCAGAAAAAATTTCATGGTGAATTTATGCAGTTTCAAGTAATTTGCAAAAAAAAGTTAGGAAATGTATACGTCATGGCGTATCTAGATCAAATCAAAAATTCAAATCTTCATCAAACTCGCGGTTCTACGCCGAAGCATGTTACGAGTGGCGGGGCTCACCTCCGCGGCTAAGCGCCTGGGCAACACAGCTCCGAAGAAACGTCGCAGCAGTGGCGAGCCATTGGCGACATTGTGTCCGATTTGACCGGCCCGGGAATTGAACTCCAGACCTCCCGCACCGATAGTCACGTGCTTAACAACTGATCTAATCGGTCGGCTGAAAACATAGACACGGTAATGCCAAAAATTATCCGCACGAATGAACGCCAATAACAAAACAGTGGTTCTCACACTGGAAACCACGGACTCTTTCAAGTACGCGAAGCAATGATAGGGGAACCACAAAGAGGAAGTGGAATTCTAATTTTGTATTGATACTGCTTACGTCAAATGAACACCCAGCTATCGCACCTACCGTATTGAACTGTGCATGTACATTTGATAAATGAATTTTGCTTCTTTTTTCTGCAAGCAGCAACTGGTATAACACACATAACATTTTATGTTTAACACCGTTATAACTAGGCTAATTTTTTCTGCTGCTGAACCAGAATTATTGATTAAATTTTCGAGGGACCGTGAGAGATGAAAAAAATTGTAAAGGGATCGCAAATTTAATTTTTTAAAAAGTTTGACAAGCACTGAAATATATCAAAGCGCAGCAATGTTGTACAGAGACACAGATCACATAAAGATCATACCGTGTGGGAAAAGGAGAGATCAAGCTTCCAGATCCCACCGTTCGCATCCTGAGCAAACCAAATTGATGACGTTTCTTCTCCTTCTTTCTCTTCTTCGGGCGGCGCCTAAAAGTTTTTACTGATCATCGTACGTCACTTCACATGCGTTATGCCACGGGCGGACACAGAATATTTTTTAAGAGGAGACCAAAATGAAAAAATTATCACTTTGCGTTTTTGGTAGTGGTTAAAGGCAGCGCTAACGGTGCGGGAGGTCTGCGTTCAATTCCTGGGAGGGTCAAATCGGGCACAGTGTCGCCAACGGCTCATCACCGCTGAGACGTTTCTTCAAAACTGTATTGACCAGGCGTTGGGTAGCGCAAATACGCCCCGCCACTTGTCCCACACCTACCGCCAGTTTAATGAAGATTTAATATTTGATTTGAATCGAAGTAGCAATGTATAAACATGCGCAACTAAAAACTTATAGGATCATGAAAACAACTATGTAGCAGCACCAATATTCATTTCCTTCATCCACCTACTGTACACTTATTTACTAATTTAGTAACAACAAAAATATGGGTTATTTCTGCACACAGTGGAAGTTTAGCAGTGAAAAATGAATCTTTGATAAATAAAAAATCAAATCTTCATTACACTCGCGATATTACGCCGAAGTGTGTAACGAGTGGCGGGGCGCATCTACGAGGCTTAGCGCCTGGCTACACAGCTACGAAGTAACATCGCAATGATGGAGAGCCGTCGTCGACACTGTGTTCGATTTGACGGTCTGGGAATCGAACCCCAGACCTGCCGCACCGATGTTGTTAACAATTACGCTGAGCGGTCGATAGAAGAACTGATAGTCATACAAGAAACTGTGAAGCAGATTCTTAAACTATGTGTCGATCGGCTCCAGCCAAGAATCGAACCTGTGGCACACGATCGCAAACCCAGCGGTGGTGCCACCAGACCATGACGCTGGCCACTCCATTAGTAGGCCGAGTGGTCGGTGCTTCGAGCTCCGGAGCTGGTTGCGCGGGTTCGATGCTCAGCCAGGTCAGCTTCCCTAAGACATGTTTTCACCAAAAAACCCTAAGCTGCAGTTAGTTGGTTTAATCAAATAAATGAAAAAAGAAAACAAAGAACTTCACCACCTACCTTGACCATGCAAACCAGCTGGACATCGTGACCGACACGGAGTTCATTCATGGGCTCCACTTCGAAGACATCCGATTCATCCGTCACATCTGCAGTGTCGATCGCTTCCATCTCCCAAACCTAATCACATGTAATTATTAATATCACAGTCAAGAAAGAGCCAAAAACATGTAGGCGGACGTGCGGCTCAGGTCTGGTGCCATGGTCAACGCTGCACTGCTGTTTGATTTGATTCGTTACAAAAGAACATCTGATTCCATCAAGGACTAAAGTTCATTAACACGAGTTGATAAAAATTAAAAAGTGTATAACTCAAGAAATGGAAGGAAAACAATCTGTAATAATAATATTTTGTTTTGAATTTGTGGCATATTTATTCTCCTATCACGAGAAAACGATTCAAACGCTATAACGAGCTCGCTCAAGAGTTGACAACCACCTGTCTACCACTCGATGATGGAGGAATCCCGCTAAGTGCCTTTCCCAGCGGCACAAGTAAACTCGCCGGCTTGTTCTTCACACTGTCCCTTTAATGCTGAGCGTCAAGCAGGGAAGCTGTAAATACCAATTCTAAGTCATTGGTTTGACCTGACTCGGAATCAAACTCAAGGTTACCCTGACCACTCGAACATCTGAGTTGTATATGTATTCAAAAAATGACAAAAACGGCAAAGAAGTTACGTAAAAGTAAACTGCCAATTTAGGGTGGGCGATAGCTGCATCTGAGTAGAAAACCAATTACTGGATGCAAGAACGAGGAACAGACCTCACAACGTGCTAAGCTACATATCCTAATGCTAAAATAAAACTTGTTCAGAGAAAAAATCAGGTTGAAAAGAGAATATAAAAAAAGTAAAGAAACAACTCAGATGGCCGAGTGGTAAAAACGTCTGTCTCCGGAGCTATAGACTCGGGTTTGATTCCGAGTCGGGTCAAACCAATGACTTTAAAATTGCTGTTCACAGTTTCCCTGCTTGACTTTAAGCATTAAAGGGACAGTGTGGAGAACAAGCCGGCAAGTCTACTTGTTGTGCCTTTAGTAAAGGCACTTAGCGGAATTACCTCATCATCGAGGGGTGGACGGATGGCCGGCAACTCCTAAGCGAGCTTATTATAGCGCTTTGATCGCTTTCTCGTGATACAAGGATAAATATGCAAAGAAATTCAAACACAAACGAAAACAGCAAAGAATAAAAGGTGGATAAAGTGGTAAAAACAGATCGAAACTTTGCAATCTAAAAAAAGAAAGTAGGTTGAATAAAAAACTGTGAAGAAGTTGTCACAAGAACGCACAGGACAATTTTTGTGCGATTCAGGTCAGCAGCCGCAAAGCAGTCGTCGTCGATTGTCCGAGCATCCACTCTGCATAAAATGCAAACTACTCCGCAGTCGAGAATCTATCGCCCCAAGTTGTTGTCCCGAACCGGATCACAACCAAGTTTAAGTTTATTATTATTTTTGCCTCCAACGACAACAAAAAACACAATAACAATTTAAAAGTAAAAAATAAACACGGTCGGTCAGCGACTGGAACAGTGCGAGCAGACCTCAACGGTCATCGAGTCGAGCAGCCACCCCTCACTACCGATGGTAACAGTAGTGGAAGTAGTATTAAAATTTATGGACATAATATCAGGAGACGTATAGAAACCGAAAGAAAGAAATATGAGATTATTTTTTAGATTAATTACATGCTTGAAGAAGATCCGATTTTAGCTTGCGAATAAAATATTTTTTGGGCAATTTCTGGATATCTGAGGGAACTGAGTTCCAGATTTTGACACCTTGATACCCTACGCTACGTTGTAATTTATTAGCACGATAGTTAGGAATATATAGGTTATTTAGGTCATTTGTATTGACAGAGGATCTTGTATAGCTGCGCGTTTGGAAATTTGAAATGTTTTGATAAATACATTAGAGAGGGAATAAGGAATATTGTTGTGAATACAGTAATAGACCAATTTCGCAACCTTTAATTTGTAGAGTAGCGATGTTGTTCAGCCAGTTTCCGGTATTGTCATCTAATAGCAACCGACCATAGTATATTCCTCTTGGTGAACAATCACCCTGTCCACGTGTCCAATCTCCGTGGGATTTTGGGATTTAAACCCGCGAACCTTGGTTCTAGTTTTTGCATCACATAATTTGTGGCTGTCATAATTTTAAAAAATTGATTATGACGCAGAAACTAGAGCGAAGAAGCACGGGAGTGAAGCCCACCGAAATTGACATGTGGGTGAATCTGTTGGGCAAATGGAGATCACGTGATCTTCTGCTTTCTTAATGGCTTAGCCGAAAAGTTTATTTTTTAAGATCCAAACCAACGCTGAACCTCATTAAATGATAGAAGCGACAAGCTTCTCCACTTTGCTTCAGATTTTGCTCATACTCCTGATTATGATCCACAAATAGCTGAAGTTGATATTATTATTACTAGCAAATAGCAATGCAACATTTCTCACAAACAACCCACCCTCACATATCCATCTTTCCCAATTGTGATTAATTCACCTTCGTCCATGACCAGCTGTTGAATCGAGCCCACGTGGCAAGGTTTTTGATTTTTTCGGCTGATTTCAACCTGAAATATTGAAATATAAAGTTTTTAAGATCCGCGGATTAAACAAACTTGTCCTAGTATGACGCACATACAGCAATGACGTGCATTACCTTCTTTATCATACCGTTTCATCACTGATGCGCAAGAATAATAGCTCAGATGGCCGAGTGGATAGAGCGTCCGCCTCTACAGTTGTCGACTCGGGTTTGATTCCGAGTCGGGTTAAACTAATGACTTTAAAATTGGCACTCAGAGCTTTCCTGTTTGACGCTCAGCATTAAAGGGACACTGTGGAGAGCAAGCCGGCAAATTTACTTGTTGTGCCGTTGGGAAAGGCACTTAACGGGATTTCCCCATCTTAGCGTGATGAGCAGGTGGCTAGCAACTCCTAAGCGTGCTTATTATAGCGCTTTGATCGCTTCTTCAAGATGTGCGGATAAATAAGCAACTAAATACAAATACAAGTTTGCGCTGGTCATCGCTGCAATTCAGCACCAGGCAGCACAAGCGCGAGCGTAGAACACTGCACTTATATTGCGTCACTGGCAGAAGCAAGATTCTTTATTTTGAAACCCTCTTAAAACCGGTTTCTCATGATCAGCAATAGCAAGAACAAGATGAAACTGAATTGATTAAAAACTTTAAAAACATCGCATTCCAATAGACGGCAAAGTGAAAATTTTACACATTATGTTGAAAATCACTTACTTTGATCAGCCCACCATCCCAGAGAAGCATGTTGCCCCAGTCCGACCCGGACAAGACTTTTCCATCTGGGAGCTGGATATAACCATCAATATCTCCGAGCGCTGTTTTTCCGAATCGACCAAGTTCACCTTTTAACTTTAGTCCAGTAAAAGTCCAGGCCATCTTCCAAAACCTAAGCACAGGTATGAAAATATCGTTCAATCAATGTGGCCTGCTGTGCTTTGAACTTGGACCAAACAAAATCAAGCAACGTCTTGCCATTACCGACAAGAAAAACAATATCGACGGCAACCAAGCCTTTTCGACGATCTTGATATGTTCATAACAATAACAGAATTTTAAAATTAACAACGCACCGAATATGAGTTGTTCCGCATGACGTCAGCTGCCCTTCTTGTTCCGGAGAAAACGTCACTCGGTAAACTTCTTGCGAGAAAGCCTGTAGTAACACATCAACTTCAAATGACGTGACAATTCCAGTAATGAGGTCATCGATCACATCACGATAAACAGCAATGATTTTACCTCACATTTGAAGTCAACTTCCCATGATTTTACAAGCACACTTCAAAATCAAAAACCAAATCTTCATTATACTCGTCGTATTACACAGAAGCGTATAACGAGTAGCGGGGCCCATCTCCGCGGCTCAGCGCCTGGGCAACACAGAAACGTCGCAGCGGTGGCGAACCGCTGCGACACTGTGTCCGATTTGACCGGCCCGGGAATCGAACCACGATTTCCCCCTCGATAGCGATGTCATTGACCATTACACCGACCGGTCGGTGTCACTTCAATGGTTTATTTGATCAAAGCGTTTCAATTCGACTTCGCATAAAAACTGAGCAAGTATTGACTCCGCACCTTAGATCGCAGCATAATATTTTCTTTGTTCCAATCCCACACCGTAAGCATATAGTCCGGGGCAGAACCAACCGAAGCAAGAAGGTCGCCCTTCGGACTGAAATCCACAAATGAGTATGCTTTCTCCGTTCCTCCTACAAATGATCGCAAATACTTGTTAAAGAAGGAACTGAGGTGATTTTCAAATTAGGTCATATTGAACTGAGTATTCAACAGGAATTGAGAGAGACTGCGGAGTGAGCTCTCCAATCAGCAGCCACCCGGTATATATGTCAAATACGATCGGCTACAGCCTCGAATCAAACCCGTCATATAGGATCTGCAACTTGCGCGCGTTACCGCTAGGAAATGTCGAATGACAAATATTTTCATTACATGCAAAGTAAGCTTACAAGTGGTTTGCGAGCAGCTTATCTCTGATTCCTACACTGAACCAACAACAACTACGACTACAAGTCTATTTTTGGCCTCATGTAAAAATCAAGCGCAAAAACGGCGCGATCAAGAAACCTCGCATGCCTGACCTGGCGTTGAGTCAGGTTACTGATTTTTTCCATGAAATCAAAAAATTGATTATGACGCAGAAAATAAAACCAAAAACAGTGGACCTAAAGCCTACTAACATTGAATATGTGGACAGGGTATTTGTATTATACTAACTGCAGTGACAACACACTTTAAACCAAGTAAGTATTCAGTATAATAAGGGTCGAATTGTCTCATCTATTACAAGAAAGTAGTTGTCATAACTCCTACAGGCCTAGTGGTCAGAACGTTCGATTTTTTTTGGGGGGGTAGAATTACAACAAAGTTTTTACATCGGTATTCACAGTTAGTTACTGCTAAAAACTGAGTATTGCAGGTAACGGGAAAATAATGCGAAGGCGAAAATTGGCGTGCAGACCATCTAAGCTCAGATGGCCAAGTGGAAAGAGCGTCTGCCGCTGGAGTTGTCGACTTGGGTTTGATTCCTAGTCGGGTCACACCAATGACCTTAACATTGGTATTCACAGCTTCCCTGCTTGACGCTTAGCATCAAAGGGACAGTGTGGAGAACAAGCCGGCAAATTTATTTGTTGTGCTGATGGGAAAAACACTTAGCGGAATTCCCCCATCTCAGTGTGGTAGATGCAGACGATCTAAGCTCAAATTTCCGAGTGGTGAGGGGTTCGGCCGGCAACTCCGGAGCGTGCTCGTTTAAGCGCCATGATCCCTTTCTCGAGATAGGAGGATAAATATGCAATTAACAACAAACACCTCTGAGCATGCGATGTAGAGTGAGGGATGGAAAACAGTATATCATGATATTTGGTTTGTCTCCTTTCTCAGCCACAGCAAAATATTCTCCAGATGGATGAACCTAAATATAACAAACCGCGTAATTAGTTGCTAAGGACATCACTATCGGTGCGGGAGGTCTGGGGTTCGATTCTCGGCCCGGTCAAATCGTACACAGTGTCGCCACTGGCCCGCCACCGCTGCGACGTTTCTTCGGCGCTAAGCTGCGGAGATGGACTCCGCAATCAACACTCCCACTGAAATTTTTTACCCTTCAAAAAAAAAAAAAAGTTAATGAAAAGTTTAGTGTAAAATCACTTTAGTTTAATCAATTTCGGTCAGTTCAACTATCATTTTCACTTCTATCAGTGTCGGTAACGCTTTCAAGCGCTGGGCTTTCAAGCCATTCAACAAGGATGTGAATCCAAAACAAAAATTACATGGAGTTGAAGAACCAAACTGAAAAATTCACTCATATTTAAGTAATTATCATTTTGTATATTGTTGTGATTCGTAACTTCTACTTTGAATTAGTGCTTTATGCAGTGTTCTCTTAAAACCCAAGATCTCCAGTGAAAAAGCCCAGAACCCCAGAAACGCACTGAAAACCCAAGATCTGGGATAAAACTCCAGGTGAGGGAGCCTTGCCCGCAACTCGTTACACGATTCGGCGTAATACCAGGAGTGGCTGGTATGCCTTGCTTGCTTGAACCGTGAAACTGTGCGCAAGATATCTGGGAGTTGGATGCGAAAATTATGAAAACGGTATTCCTTAAAACCCAGGGGTGGGGAGCCAGCAGAGCACTGCGGGCCACATCGACTGCATAATATTTTCAGTGGGTCAGATTTACGTTTAAAAATACACAATTTTACATGGCGAATTTACTGATTATTCATGGCGACTTCTTTTTTACCGTAAAATCAGAGACCTTTGCGCGGTTTTTACGTCACAAATATAGTGTGCAGTTAAATCTGAAGCAGTTTTTAAGAAAGATTAATGTTTTCTATTCTACCAATGTGTCGTACACTTAACAAAGTTCTGACGCGGGCCTCATTCACAACTTAAGCGGGCCGCAGGTCCCCAACCCTGCTTTCACCGATCAGTTTTATAAATTGGACCACAGCCTTTTTCGAAGCTCCTCACCCAAAATACTTCACACTTTTACACTACCTGTAAATTACATTCCACAGTATTTGACTACTCTGTGCTATAAGAAAATGGAAATAAGCTTACAGCCTATCACACACTGCGAAAGTTTTAAGTTTAAAAATGCCCTAGTTGCCGCTGGAATGATTGATTCTACTGTAGATTTGTCTTCTCGTCACAATGAAAATCAAATACAAGAAATTCACACTTTGGAATACAATAAATATGGAACGAAAATAATTTAAGGAGGAAAAATAGATCACAGAGTTTCTTACGACTGGTCGTTTCACCAACACAGATTCAGCTGTCATCATCAGCAGTGTAGGCAAGACCGTACAAAACCGAAAGTAAAACTTCCTTTCAGTTCCAGATCTATGCAAAGCAAGCTCATCAGTTTTGTACTGTCTTGCTTAAAGATGACGTTGTGTTTTTCCATTTTATTTCGCTAACATCTCGAAAACTGCACACGATAAAATTTTATTTTAACACATAATAAAGAATAGAGTCTAAACATGAAATTTATGCAACAAAAAAAAGGAAAACTTGGCCAAGTTGTGTTTTTCCCGAAAACGGCAGTGATGATGACAGCTAAATCTATATTGTAGAAACGTACAGTTTACGATTTATTGTCAATTCACACATGCTTGCCAGATTTTGTTGTTCCCACATCTACGATTAGTTTTTTGCTTATTTAACTGGCTACAATGTGCCAGATAATAAGAAGTTATATACAAGCCTATGGCCTAGTAATTTTTTTTTATTTTTTTTTTATGAAAATAAAAAACTACTCCAATTCTCGAACTGAAAGATCTACTTTTAATTACCATGATTCAAATATATCGGCAAATCACAAGCTCAGAAAACAAACAACAGATTTGCGGATTTTTTAAGAGCATAAAATTATATTTTGAAGCATATAAAAACGAAGCTCAATACTAACAATTATGCTCATTTCAACAGTAAAAACTTTTCAAGACGGTGCAGCATATCATATAAATTACAATTTACGGTTACAGCAAGTAGTTTTTCCCAAAATTTGGGACAAAAATGGCTCATCTTCACACTAATTAATTATAGAGCAACAGATTTTCGGGTACTTGGCAACATTTACCCATGTTGTTACTAATTGTACTCATGGTGAAAATCTAAAAACCATCTTCCTTTGGGTAAAAGATTACTTACTCTCTCCGAAAACCCCGTCCAAGAGTTAGTAAAACACCAATTCAAGAGGCCGAGCTTCTTAAAGCTAAAACATTAAAACTCAAGCAAAAGCATACAAAATGCACCACCTCGGAGAGGTCCTACACAATGTAGGACAATGCAAAATAATTTTCACACTATAGTGATGTCACAGTACTACTCACAGTTAGAGCGCCCACTCCTCCCCCACTGAATGTTCGTAGAAATCGATGCTCGTCGTTTACCAAGTCAAGAAGATGAACCTAAACCACAAAAAATCAAATTCTTTATGCGGTTTTATTGCGTATAACGAGTGGCGTATAACGAATGGCGGGACCCATTCCCGCGGTTTAGAGCCTGAACAACACAGCTCCAAAGAAACGTCGTGGCGGTGGCGAGCCGTTGACGACACTTTGTCCGATTTGACCGAGACGAGAATCAAACCCCACATCTCCCGCGCCGATAGCGATGTCTACAACCGCTACACCAACCAACCAACCGACACAAGTAGTAAATCAAGAAGTTGGAAAGCAAAAATAAGAAAGTTTGCTTCATCAGCTGAAGACCGCGGCAAATGTAAGTTTTTTTCGAACTACGCAATCAGTGCAAAACTTACCTCGGAATGTAAAGAAATAAGAAACGTGTGCTAGGACAAACTTGTGTGCTAGGACAAACTTGTGTGCTAGGACAAACTTGTGTGCTAGGACAAACTTGTGAGCTAGGACAAACTTGTGTGCTAGGACAAACTTGTGAGCTAGGACAAACTTGTGAGCTGGACAATACTCAGTGCGTCTTTTAAAACGCGTCTGAAGTAATTCTTTTTTACAAGCGAGGCTGCTGCATGAAGCATATTTCCAGAAATTGCGATAAAAATTAATAAATTACGATCACAATGCAAAGGGATGCAAAAGCGATCAAGCCACCATCCTGTGAATCGCCAAAATTCATCGATTTCGAGAGTATGAGGAAGTGTTGGTAGACGAATGGACTTACAAGGGTCAGGTCGCTTAATTAAAATGATTGATTTGTAAACTCAAACATAAATCTATTGTCGACTAATCCTCAAAACTCTTTGCCACCTCAGACAATTAGTGTGTTGGTACGCATCAGCACAGTGGCGTAGGCAAAATTTTTCATGGGTAAGGGAAATACTAAGCCCAATTTTAACTATACAATGTTGTTCTTTATGACGCGGCTGCGCAGTGAGCAAGCAGAGATTTATACTTTCGTTAAGTGAGGATCGGGAGCTATATTGATAAATATTGCAGAATCTCGCCAATCGTACGGATACCGGTATCAGGAAGTGTTTCCTAGTCTGATGACAATCACTTTAGCAACAAGAATTGAACGAATCATGATAAAAAAAAATTCTGACCCAGTTCATAGTTCTCCGTCACATTAAAACCTCGTGTCGTGGACTTGGACTTAAGTTCGCAATCTAAATCAGGAGAACGATGTTTAAGTTAACCAATTATGAGGGAACCAAAAATCGTAACGTTTTTTGTGTATTGAATGCGCTTATCTTCACTACCGGCACGCTTGTTAAACGCGCAAACAGTTATTGATTATTGTAAATTCGCATCAGCCAACGTGCTCCTTCATTGCAATGGCGTTTATGCTAATCTCCTCCTCACAGTATATCCGTAGGAGGGCGGAAGTCTTTTGCCATCGTTAACCATGCTGACTACCAACTAGAACTTTCTACAATTACGTCATAAACTACAAAACCTATAGTTTTTAGTATCTACTACAGCAGCTGTTGTTCTCAGGAGCGGGTCCACAAAATTTTGGTGGGGGGATGCAGTTTTAAATTAGGTTGAATGTAAGCCAAATGCAAAGACGTTAGACCAGGAAAAGAACGTGATTAAACTTTTTGAAAATGTTTTATGTCAGGGGTGTGATCAGAGTTTTTTTGGGGGGAGGGGGGCACCAAATTTCGATTTTGACATTTTTTAAGAGTATTTTTTTTTTCGACAGAGTTACTATGCAGCAAATCGAGAAACAAAAACAGCTCTAGGTCAGTGGTCCTTAATCTTTTCCTCGTTAAGTTCCCCCTGAGTCGTGAAACAAACAACTCGAGCCCTCAATGAGCCAAACACAGATCAATGGTTCTTTGTTCGAAATAAAACCTTATTACTAAGTAGTAAAAATATCGGCTAACAGTTAAAAAAGCCGTACATGTCGCAGTGTTGCAACGTATTAACGCTAATTCAGGCAAAATGTACGCACTATTTTCACTCAACATACATTTTTCTCTCTAGTATAGGAGTTAAACAATAACGACACATCATGACTACCGTCCAAGCAGTGACGTAATCAGGGGAGGAGGAGGACTGACCCCCTCTTTTTGAAATATGAGACCTGTTTTTCTAGAGATCAATCACCAAGGGGTAATTAAAACAGGGCCTCTCATTGTCGAAACCCGGCCCTCATTCCCCTTAAATTTCTGTTTGGGCTACGCACTTGCATCCAAGTACCCCCAGAAAATTTCTTGTGAACCCCTGGAAGTTCGCGAGCCCCAGTTAAGAACCACTGCTCTAAGGGGTAAGGGGGCATGCTCCCCTGGAAATATTTTGAAAATTTACATACTGTAACATTGGCTTTTTTAGTGCTTTTTCAACAATTTTCAAGGCAAACTTTGTTTAAGTTTTTAGCCCATAATTCTGAGTCTTTTACCAAATAAGATGCATTTTGTTGGCACGTTTTGGTTTACGCTTGCTTAAGGCGTAAGGATTATTGTTATCAAAGAGGTTGGAGATTATAGAAAAATTGTATTCATCAAAAACATTGTTGAAAATGGCTGGTGCCTCACCACAATCCGCTCCTGGTTGTTCCAACTAACCAACAGCCATGAGTACCGGCCAATGTTTTTCGCGACTGCGATTGTGCAGGAGGGTAAACAATATTGTGACGCGATAATCACACTTCGTAATTGAGCAACGCTAGGCAGTAGTGGGATTAGACTGCGATGTTACTACAATCGCAGACCAAGCAAGGATCAAAAACATCGTTTTCTTACGGCAGATCTGTGAATACCAGCTATAAAGCTCAAGAGTTGCCAAACCAATGGGGGTTGAGCCCCCAAACCCCCCTTGCCTACGATCTTGCATCAGCACAACCACAACTCGGACTTACATAATTCCCAGCCGCAAACAAAGCGGTGGGCCCTTGCAGCAAATACAGATTGGATCGTTTTCGACAATCGTAGCCAAACGAGTGGAAAAAGTGGAGAATGTTGAAAGGGATTCCAGAATCGTCACTCACTCTAGGCTTAGACTGATACGCCTGCAAGAACACAATATGAAATGCGTTAGATCCATAAAAAGTTGAACCTGGAAGTTGTAAAAATGTCTTAGAAAAGATTAGGAAAGTTTGTTTTTTTTTAGTTGGTTAGCAAAAGTTGTCGAGAGCATCGGTATCGGTACAGGAGGTCTAGGGTTTAACTCCCGGGCCAGTCAAATTGGACAAAGTGTTGCCAACGGCTTGCTACCACTGCGACGTCTCTTCGGAGTTGTGATGCCCAGGCGCTAAGCCGCAGAGGTAGGTCCTGACACTCGTTACACGCCTCGGCGTAATACCGCGAGTATAATGAAGATTTGATTTTTTTGCTTTTAAGGTGTTTTGATTCGGTCTAAAGCTTAACTTGAAATTGCTAAACAAATAATTAAACCTCAACTGTGTGGGGTGGAACGATTTATCGAGACCAAATCAGCGTTGAGACCCCTAACCCTACCCGAGCACCACCCTGCAACTCTAAAACCCGAATCCTACAAACTCGTATCAACATTGAGACGGTCAACACCAAAAAGTACGGCTTTGGGGCAAAAAAAGGTTTCATCATTAAAAATTGAACAACACCAGGAACAAACAGCGATGCACATGAGATCAAGCAAATTCAGCATAATTTAGTTCACCCGCAAAACATTTCAACGATCACAAAAATGAGTCTTTTTAAGTTAAGTGTAGCCGATGTATATTCAGGCAGATAATTGTATTTAGTCATATCGTATGCAATGCTATTCTCCTATCAAGAGAAAGCGATCAAAGCGCTATAACGAGCTCGCTTAGGAGTTGCAGGACATCTGTCTACCACTCTAAGATTGGGGCATACCGCAAAGTGCCTTTTCCAACGACACAACAAGTAAACTTGCCGGCTTGTTTTCCACACTGTCCGTTTAATCGTAGCGTAACGCAAGGAAGCTGTGTATATTAATTTTAATGTCATTGGTTTGACCCGACTCGGAATCAAACTCGAGTCTACAGCTAACAGTTCTTAATATTAAATTTCACAAAATTTTCCTTTGGCAATTTGCAAAAGTATTTTCTGGGATGATTGCTGTTTCGCAGCAAGTTTTTTTTGCATTTTCTCTATGATTTAAAAATACATCCAACATATTTGAGGGACCATAAAGCGGGACAGCGCTGTTTCGGGCTGTCATCCCTCATCAGCCACACTCAGGTAATAGGTACATTTCATCTTTTAGAATGCCTTGCCTCAATCAGGCAATCATCCCTCCGAATTTATATAGCCAAGGAAATGTAACCTTTGTGGTATTAATTTAACATATTAAAGATAGTTTCGTTACATCATAAAAAAAATCAAATCTTCATTATACTCGCGGTATTAGGCCGAAGTGTGTAACGAGTTGCAGGCCCATTTCCGCAGCTTAGCGCCTGGGCAACACAGCTCCGAAAAAACGTCGCAGCGGTGGTGAACCGTTGGCGACACTGTGCCGATTTGACCGTCCCGGGAATCGAACCCAGACCTCCCACACCGATAGCAAGCACTTAGTCACTGAGCCAACTGGCCGGTAATTTCGTTACATTGCACCAAAAAACAAACGGATTGGTTGAAAGAATTAAGCAACCGAAGGCATTAAATCACTGCGCTAATGAAACACAGGAAATCACCTCCACGTCGTACGATATCTGCGGTTCAATCGGAGCTTCTGAAAAATAAAAAAAAATCACCAACAATTAAACTTAAGGAAATACAGAAAATTATCAACTTTGTTGACTAGTGATATTAGAAGGTCCAAAAAATCCGCCCTATGACGTCATTTAAAAAATCAATTCTTCATTCTACTCGCGTTAATACGCCGAAGCGTGTAACGAGTGGAGGGGCCCTTTTCCGCGGATAGCCCAGGGCAACACAACTCCGAAGAAACATTGCAGCGGTGGCGAGCCATTATGTCCGATTTGACCGGCCCGGGAATCGAGCCCCAGATCTCCCGCAACGATAGCGATGTCTTCACAACTGAGCTAACCGGCCGATTGATGTCATTTGATACAGAAATCATTAGCAACACCCTAAAAATAATAAATGATGACGTATCATCATGACAAAAGAATCTGTACGTTTGTTAATCGTAAATTTCTTCACAAACATGGGATTAGGACGTTATTTTCGTCATAAATTGAGTGCAGATAGCGGAGTGAAGATTTTGAACCAGACGTTGACAAATGATTAACTTGCAAGGCTAAAAACTAGACTGAACTTCGCAGAACGGATTGAAAGGTTTTCCCTCTGACATCCACAGATGAACTACAACCCATATTGCCGAGAAAAAACGAGGCAAGGAAACTACTGATTCCTGGATCACAATTACGGCGTGTGGTCTAAGATCTTAGGTAATAACATTGCATAGGATTACTCTTGTCGAGTTTGATATTAGTAAAAAATTATGAGTTATCAAGTCAATTTACCACCTGACTTTGACAAAATTATGTCACATTTGTAGCTAATGCAACTTTTAACAAATAGTTTTATTAAAAATAGTTTTGTGGTCAATCACCGGCATCATCATTCTGTTTATACGTTCAATTTTGGTGGCTTTTAGGGCAGCGGTTCTTACTCCTAGTTTCTGCGTCATAATCAATTTCAAGATGTCATAATCACGTTTTTTAATTGTGACATTGAAAATGCACCAAGGACCGCGGGTGCAAAACCACGACAATTACACATGTTGATAGTTGACAGGGTACATGATTCCGAAATTTGTGAAGCACAAAATTATTGAGCAAAAAAAAAAAACACGTTTAAACTCTGGCATCTTTTTACCTAATACACGTTACCAGCTGACATTGCAGCTGTAGTTGGTACTGGAGGTGGTAAGGTACAAAAATTGGCGCGATAAAGAATCGCTAAGTACCTGCTGTTGCCGTGTCATCGGTGGCATCGGCACGACTTTCATCACCAGCATTAGCTTCTTCTGCTTTTTCTACGTTAGATTCCTCCGCAACCTCAGCTTGTTTAGACGCATCATCCGTGTCTTCTTTTGGCAAATTATCATCAGCTGCACCCGATTGCTCGCCATCTTCTTCTTTATTTTCCACTGTCTCTTCGCCTTCTGCTGCTTCACTAGCTGCTGCAGGTTCGGAATCAGCAGGTTGCTGTAAATCTTTTTGTTCTTCAGTTTGTTCTAGTGACTTGCTCGCACTTTCGGCATCATCAATAACCGCAGAGGCCCCACCTGATTCTTTAGCGTCATCAAGTACTTCTTCGGCACCTCCAGCACCTAGTTCAACTCCTCCAGGACTTTCTTCAGAGCCATCAACGACTTCTTTAGCATCCTCAGTCACCTCTTCGGCGCCCTTAGATACTTCTTTAACGTCTTCGGTACCTTTAACGTCTTCAGTTTCATCACCTTTAACGTCCTCAGCAATACCAGCAGCTTCTTCAACGTTGCCAGCAGAAGTTTCTAGGCTTTCTTCAACTTTTTCAGCATCACCAGCAACTTCTTCAGCGCTTTTTGAAACTTCTTCCACGCCTTCAGGAGCCTCTTCCACTGGTTTGTCATTAACATCTTCAGTTTCATTTTTAGATTCAGCATCTAGAACACTTTCAGGATCTGCAGCAACCACTGGCTGTGCACTTTCGCTTTTACCCGGCTCGGCGTCAACAACATTTAAATCTTCTCTGCTCTGTTCAGCAAGTCCTACGTTTTCTGGCGAGTCCGATTTTGTATCTACGGGCTTTTCATCTTGAGGAGCGCTTTCTTCATCTCGTTCTGCTTCAACTTCCTCTTTACTCGCACTTGGATCTTCATCTTTCACAAGAGGTTGATCTGCACTTTGATTGTCTTCTTCCATATCTAGTGGACACAAATTAATCACTAAATCTGTAAAATATGGTTGATTAGATGGGTAAATATGAAATCAGGTGATGAAAAGAATAATCAAATTACTTTCAATAGTGCAGGGTTGGACAGACGAAGCTAATCTTTTTAATCGTCGGAGTAAAATGAAAATTAGGAGAATTAGTAAAAATAAAATGGAACCGGAAGATTAGGAGGCACAATTTTTTCTCGGGAGTGGCTCATCTGCCACTTCGACTTCACATCTCTGAGTAAAATGTTTCGGATCATTGTTAGATTAATCAGGCCAAGATGAAACTGATTAAATGAATGGCTGCAGTGAAAAATCATGGATGCAAGTGATAAGCTTTGCTTGAAACAATATCGCCAACAAATTCTTTCATGCATGCCACATCTGCACATAACAATACTAATCCACACCGAAAAATAAACAAACATCAAAGAAAAAAAAAAGACAGAGACACTGAAATCGACAAAACCTGACTTCCAACGTGTCCAACAGAAAAACCAGCAAAAAAATTTCTATCGACACTGCCAATCGTTTCCTAATTTTCTCAATTTCATAAATTGTGCTATTAACTCTCGCATCCTCATTCTACTCAAGCTTATCGAAACTAATATTGTTTAGCACATCGTCACCACTGTGCAGTATATCTCTAAAGGTCCACATTCATCTTCGGATGAACCCCGGGTCCTAAGAATACTGGAGAAAACAATAAAAACTCTGCGGACTCTCTTAACACGATCAGCTCCTTAAGCCTCTTTAGCTCATTCTCACTCTTTATTCCATTTTCGCTCAAAAACATTTCGTCAAGTTAAAAAAATCATTTTCTAACTGTCACACTCCCAATGTTTTCTAACTAAAGCACTTTTTAAAAATTGCACTGCTTTTCTAGTCTTCACTGCAATATTACAGCCTTTTTTTGTCTTGAAATTTGCAGACCTGAAACTACTCTTTGCACTAATCACAGCCTGTGACATAAAATCATGCTTACTTGTTATACAGAATTTACTTGCTTGTCCTTTGCTTGAACTCATAAGGCCACCTTTGGTTCCACAAGAAGCTTTGCTTTTCGACTACTACCTGTTACCCTGAAAGTTGTCACTAAGCTGGCTCTTTTCGCAGTTCTGTAAATCCTCTTCATCTCAAAGGAATGGGTAAAACAACAACAATAGGTTTGCGAAAATAATCAGAGCAACCGATAACTGCCAAGAAGAAACGCACTCTTTAAATTGCTTTTCACAGCTTTCCTGCCAGACGCTTAGCATCAAAAGGACAGTGTGGAAAACAAACCATCAAGTTTACTTGTCAAGCCGTTAGGAAAGGCACTAAGCGGGATCCCCCCGCCTAGGTTTGGTGGACAGGTGGCTGGCAACTTTTACGCGAGCTCGTTATACCGCTTTCACTGCTTTCTCGTAATAGGAGGATAAATAAGCATCTAAAAAATCTAACAAAAAGGAAGGTTATAATAGCGCGAGTAAAACATCAATGAGTGAATTGGCCAAACGTCATGCAAGCATAGTTGTTACACGTTTCTCTGTTAAACACGTACATATGAGCAGCACGAACAAGTGAAAAGTACTGTAAAAGTTTGAATAGTTGCTATGACAAGAATCTGGCAAGTAGCAGTTCCAAAACATTTCGTATTTTGAAATAACTTTACCCTTTGCAACATATAATAATACAAACTGGATTACAGGTATATCAGACATATTACTTCTATAGAAAATTTGTAGGTCTAATAAAATCCGAAAATATGGCGTAGCAGACAAACATTACTGTAGAAATGATAATAAACATCAAGAGCAGTATGAAAAAAAAAGAAAAAACAGCAGAAACGTAATATTGCAGATGTGTTAAGCATATCTGACCCAGCAAATGTCTGCGTATGGTGAAACAATTAAGCAGTTCTTGCATAACATAGTGGCACAGGTGTATGAAATTGGATACTAAGTATTCATAAACAAGCGTTTTTCTTCCATCACTGCAAATTTGTGAACAAACTACTGCAAGTCACAGAATAGAAAAATTTGAAAATTTTCTCAGATTTGGTCTGCGCCACCGTTACCTTCTTCGAATAAGAATAGATTTCTGAGCTCTTCCATAGGTTGAATTTACAATATTATAATTACAAGTATTTACAACATCAAAAATCAAGCTACTTGCAATTTAAAAACATCAATTAGAAAATGTGGAATTAAAAATTCATGCTCTTTCTCATGTGTGCGCAGAGCGCAAGATGTGCAAACGTACTCAGTGTGTAGATTGCGTGCTCAGTGCCGACAAACACAGGCATTGCATGCATGGATGCCTGAGTGAATTCCCAGTCACATGCATTTCAATACAATACCATTGAACTCGCTTTTCTTGTATAATGGATCCAAGGAATAAGCTTCTTCACTAGATGGCTTGACTGCAACGTCACGTGACTGATCACGTGATCCCGTTTGAAAATTTTCATCAGCAACGAACTGGCGATGTAATTTTTCTCGATATCTTCGCAAAGCTTCTCGTTTGAGAATATGAGTGGCGGCTTTAAGATCTTTGCGCTTCTTTTTGGCAGGTTGATTTGAATTATTATTCATATTTATCACAAGTCTTTAGACAACTAATTTATATATAAAAAGAAAAAGCAACCACTGCTAATTGACCAATTTATTTTACAATATTTAAAACAACAAACTGTTAAAGCAAAACCTTTTGATAATAAGTTAATAACAAATCCATTTCCGATACGAACAGTAACAATAACTTCAATGTTATACAACGAATAATGTAAGTAGCACCTTCAAATAACCATTTTTTAGTTTTTTCAAGAAATGCTTTTACTTCATTCAACTGAAAACAAGTTGAAACACTTGTATGAAATCAGTTTCATGAAACTTACACAACTGAAAACAAAATGGGATTTAATCTTCATTCTAGCGTTTTTTATTTAAACTTTCTTCCATGAGGACGTTGTTACTGTGCAACAATAGCAATTTATGATATTAACCATAGATGAGCAGAATCAGTAACTTGATTTTTTAATTTGTTCAACTTCAACTTGGCAGCAGGTAAACTTCGGTTCAACTCTTAGTCAAGACACAACAAAAACGTACAAATAACATTTGCAGTTAATCTGATTTGGGTTTCTGTTGTGTTACTTATATTTTGTATTGCTCTGATCAAGTATTCGATGTTACTTCCTCAAAAGACAAAAACAGCTCACACAATATCGAACAAAATTGTTAGCAATACTTTTTCAAGCACAACTGGCCCACTTTTAATTAAACAGAGAACAGAACAGAACGGAATTTTATTCGTTGCTCATACATAACATCAATAACCATACGAATAACTGACGCAATTTTGAAAAAAAAAAGGAGCAACAGGCTACTGCGAAGGGAACATAGGTCTTAAGCCAAGCAGCAGGCCTATTATTGCAATTATTGAATAGCCCATAAAAATATCAAAAGCCTTAGTTATGCGAGAAATGTAATATTTTTTAGATTATAAGTCAGTTGTATAATCACAATAACTGTAGTGTCAAATGAAGTAATAGCAATAACATTCCAAGCAAATTATTCATAATTACTAATAAGGCAATATTTCCAAGAATTTTTGAAATTTCGATACGTAGAACGTTGTTTGATGCTTTGAGGAATAGAATTCCATGTCTTAACACCCAGGTATTTAAACGAACGTTGTGCTCTATTAGTTGAATAGGGAGTCAAGTATAACGACTGGTTTGTCTTGGAGTTACGTTAGTGTAGGAAAATATATCAGTAGAATATGTAAAGTAGTGTTTAAATCTATCACGCATTTTGTTATGAATAAAAAGATACATTAATTTGGCAAGTTTAAAGAAAAATAAATCATCTAGCTTTCATATTTGCAATTTCTTGTATTGAAGAGCGATACTTTCAGTGTACTTTGTTTTAGTAACAGCTCGAATTGCTTTATTCTGTAACCTTTATATTTTGGTTAAACATGTTTTGTATGTTGCACACCAAACTGGCAGCGCGTATAGCAATTGTGAATGTATGAGGAAATAATATAAGTTCAGTAATGCTTCTTGTGGAAGGAAATGACTTAGTTTAGTTAGAATTCCAACACAACGAGCCAATTTTTTTTTTCAAGAAACGAAATATGAGATTGAAATTTAAGTTTACTAGCAATTATAATTCCTAAGTTCGCTATTGGCTACACTTTCCACGTCAGCAGAGTTTTTTCCACCGATCTGTAATGCAGTATTGTCAGCAAAAAATCTAGGGTCAGTTTTTAAACAATTTGAAAGATCGTTTATGTAAATCAGAAATAAAATGCTCAGGCACTAAGTTGTGTTAGTTAATTAGTTAGATGCATATTTATCCTCCTATCACGAGAAAACGATCAATGCGCTATACGAGCTTGCTTAGGAGTTGCCAGCCATCTGTCTACCACACCAAGATGGGGGAATTCCGCAAGTGCCTTTCCCAACGGCACAACAAATAAATTTGCCGGCTTGTTCTCCACACTGTCCCTTTAATGCTGAGCGTCAAGCAGGGAAGCTGTGAATACCAATTTTAAAGTCATTGGTTTGACCCGACTCAGAATCAAACCCGAGTCTACATCTCAAGAGACAGACGCTCTATAACAGTGGTCGGCAACCACCGGGCCACGGACCGGCGCCGGTCCGTGTGAAGTTTGTTACCGGTCCGTATGCGTTTTCAGAATAAATACTTTGAGTTTGAAACATTTTTATAACGTGAGACGCAATTTTGGGACGTTTTTGTAAAAATGCTAAATAATTCAATTCTGGTGACCCAGTACGGCAAAGTTACTCAATATCACAAAACTAATCAAATTGAAAAGTCAAATCTTTTAATTGAACAGCGAGCATTTGATTATGCTGTCATTTTATCGTAAATCTTTTGTAAATCAAACAGCGCTTGGTTAAGAGAAAGAATAACGTTAAGAATCAGGTTTGAGAAGCTACTATAAAAAAATTGAGCAATGCTGCTGTAGCAAGATTGAAAAAGTTTAATACTCTGGTCAGAGTAGTACAAGATCGAGATTTTCAGTTCTGAATAAATATGAGTGTTTTATTGCTTAAACATTTTTGATTTTTTAAAGGCTGGTCCGCAAAAACAATTCAGTTTCAAACCGATCCATTGTGCGAAAAAGGTTGCCGACCACTGCTCTATACCACTTGGCCATCTGAGCTGTTATTGTGTGATACTTTCAGTGTACTTTGTTTTAGTAACAGCTCGAATTGCTTTATTCTGTAATCTTTTTATTTTGGTTAAATATGTTGCTCAGGCACTAAGGCGCCAAGTTGGGCCTTGCCACTCGTTACACGCTTTAGCCTAATATGCCAAGTATAATGCAAATTTGATTTAATCAATGATGTTCACAAAATAGTTTCTTGTAGTATTATTCCTGTTGCATAATTTTGAAGTTTCAATTTGTCCAATTAAAAAAGCGAAAAATTTCAGCAAAAAAGCATTTGTTGATTAGTGTTAATAAAATGCTACCACAACCACATTAAAAGGAAAACGCTATCAGAAACTTTTGGCAGCAAACGCTGTCATTAGGCCACAAATGATTTTTCTACCAACTTAAGATTCTATAGAAGTGGTTTATATCACTGTGTTTTCAAAGGCACTTTGAGAAACCGAAATAGTTTCTCAAAATCTGCTTCTACATTAGTGTAGAAAGCTGTGCTTTGAGCAAATTTAAAACTTGGCAGTCTTTCAAAATTGCTTAGTGGTTCCTTAAGCCAAACCTTAAAAAATGGTTTACAATATGTTAGCTTTAAATTAAAATGTTTCAAGTCATGATAACAATCTACAAACTTAGTTTAAGGCTGATTCTCGGACTTGGCTGTGATATAATCAAATTGATAAATCTAGACATAGTGTAGGCTAAGAAGCTAGGCAATATTTACATTCAAAAGCATTTTACATAAAAAAAAAACCTCAGAGTAACAATTCTACTAAAACAAACTTTAGATATGAAACAATGTGGACAAATAGATTCAGGGGTATATCCAAGGGGAGGCTGCTGGGGCCTTGCCCCCCTCCCTCCCGCAGACAAATGCACAAACTTTCATTGCATAAAGTTGATATGGGCAATTGTTAAATGTCCAGCCAGCATTATTCCATTTTTCCAACATTAAAAGTACATGGCAAAGCTAGTTGTGGGAAGAGGAATTCAATTTCGTTTTTCATATGTCTTAAAGTTTCAACGCGATATGAGGCAAAAACTTTCATGCGCGTAATCCAGGTCCATTTACTCTGCATCAGTAATGATAGCTTAAGATTTAAATCAAGTTTGTAGTTTTCTAGCTGGGTGTGTGACTATGACACAACAAATAAAAACATAATGTGAGGAAGGTTTTTTGGATGGTATTATTACGCTGTTTTATTTTGGGGGGTGGGGCATACTGTTATTTGTCTGCGACATAAAGTTGGCTTCCAGCAAAGTAATAGTGTTGGACTAGTTAGCAAATGAGGAACAGTTATTTTTTAGATTATCGCATAAACATACTCACTAAGCCTGTATTGTCGGGCTATTAATTGAAACATATTTTGCTAATAATTAATCCATTTTTTAACTCCAGGCTACTTTCTTTACATATTGGTAACCTATTGACATAAACCTGCTAACATACCCTAAATAGTATATATAAATATATTATCGGTACTTTATGCAATTATCTAGCTCAACTAGGGTGTTTTGATAATTCACACTGGTATTGGTAAGCCTACAAAGAAAAATGACAAACCTTGTCTTAAAAAAAATTTAATTTCATTCACATCTGCAAGTGATAGACCAAATGATGGACAACTTTTTTGCTCGTTGCAAAACCACTCTTTCAACTATGGAAAGCCTGCAGCCATAATGTTTTAATCCACTATGATGAAACAAATAATTGCACAGTTGTTCTTAAAACTAGACATTTTGACCACATAGATTCTGCTGTCATCACCAGCAGTGTACCGGTAAGCAATGCAGTACAAAACTAGAAGAATTAGAATTTACAATTCTAATTGAGTGTTGCCTGGGCCATGCTACACTGCAACTTGTAGCTAAAATTGTAAATTCTACCAGTAGTTTTTTCAGTTTTACACTGCCTTACTTACACTGCTGATGATGACAGCTGAATTCATGTAGTCAAAATATCTAGTTTTAAGAATTATTGTCGCTTTATTTTCCTCTTTAAGCTATCAGTTTTCAACACATATTTATTCGCATTTCAAAATAATTGCAATTTTTAATACCGGTAGTCTACTTTTATTCGTGCGCTGAAATAATAAACTATGTAATGGTACTACATCAAACTATTAAACAAAAAAACAAGTGATTGACCACAAGCATGACAGCAGTTAACATTTTCAAAAACAACGCTAACAAAATTGCATCTTCTAATCTCAACTTCAAGTCAATGACAAACACCCCAAAGATATTCACCCAGTCCATAATTATGTCCATCTTAAATTTACCAAAAACCCACTGCCCATGGGCTAACTGCATCATAATTAAATCCTTAATCTCATAATAACTTCTTAATTTATGACATCAAAAATTCAAGGAAATATCTAGAGCACTGGCTCGATTTCCATTATCAAAACGCTGCTGCACCAAACTGCTTGTTTGTTTCTTTACTAGGCGTTGGTGTCACACTGGTATGACGTCATGAGCAGTAACTTGAAACATTGAATTAGGGGTATTAGAGTACAGTTAGGGGGGGAGATTGGGTATGTAATGTAACTTAAGGGTTGGTGTGTACTAAAGGCAATTTCAAAGAAAAAAGGCCGTCGATCCTCTAGACCCCACCAAAATTTAACTATGATGCAGAAAGCCACGTGGGATTTTAGCCCACTTTAATTGGACATGTGGACAGGCTAAATATGAACATCTGACTAACAATGGAACTATGATGTAACAGTGCTACCATTACAGCATAAGCCAAAACTTTAAACTACAATGTGCGGTACCTAGGTATAAACTTTTTGGACAGTGGCAGATGGTGAACGTTTTTTGGAGGTGTGCTCTACTCGGATATATGTTGCCGCCAGCCGGGATTTATTAAACAAATGTGTGAAAGCCTATCAGCAACATGATAAAAGACTCACATTGTTAGTTTGGGATGCGACCACAATTTGCGGACTACTGTGATAGATTGTCAACATTTTTAAGTCTATCTAAGCAATAATACATCATGCTACCATAAAATTCTAAAATGCTATTTTAAACAAAATTTATTGACTGTGTATTCATCACAACATGCTTCTTATCACCTGACAGTTATTCTGCCCTCCAACAATCAAGATTTGTTGATATTTTAAATAGTATTCGTGTTGTTATAGTGACAACTTTAGCGCCGCATGTGTTTTGGCTTTGTAGCGAAAATCCGTGTGAATCCTTTTGGTGCAGTTGGGAGAGTGGAGATGGCACGGGCTGATTTTTTTGCAACCCGGATCGCCCATGACCCGAAACCTCTTGCCCTGTAGTGGTAACCGACCCGGCGACTCATCCCAAAAACAAAACCCGGCCCGCACAAAGCCCATTCTTTTATGAATCTTTAACCACCTATCAAAGAAAAATGAAAATTGAAATAGATTTCAAAAATTGTTAGCGGCTCGTTAGCGGCCCAATCAGAAACAGAAAATAAAACTGGGCTGTTAGCGGACCACTAAAAAGACCGGTTAACGGCTCGTTAGCTGGTCTTTTAGCGGCTCATGTCATCTCTGTGGTAGAGTAGTTTGGTACCGCACTGCGCAAGAAACGTTGTAAAGAACACATTACGATGAAAAACACGCTAGGAAAAAAATATGCTGCTACACGATTAAATTTGATGGCAAATTCCGAGCAACTCTTGGGCAGTGTGTAAAGTAACGAAATACTTTTACTTGAGTAGATTACTTGGCTAGTTTTTTTTTTTCGGTAAAGAGTACTTTTTTAAGTAGTTTTTCTTGGCTACTTTTACGTTCACTTAAGTACCGGTACTTTTACTATAAAGTAATACTACTTGGGTAGTTTTCACTTTAGAAAAATACGAAGTAGTCCTTGAGTGACTAGTCTCACTTGAAATCCCTCGTTGCACCAAAAATCTTGCGTTGCAAAGTTGCGTAGCATGCAATGTTACTGCTGTCTGTAATTACTGCATGACCGTAACCGCATGACCGCAAGTTACAGAAAATGCTTAATTATATGTTCACACTAATACATACATTCCATAAACTTGTAGGCCTAGCAGTAAAAGTATCGTATTTCTCTTTCAACCTTAATTATGGAAACAAGCAAATTGCAAAACTAAAATTGAAGTGTTAAGAGAAATAAACAGGTTTCTGCTTCTGAGTTAATGGTTATTTATTCATATGTTTATCCTTCTTTGCAATAGAGGCGCTATAACGAGCTCGCTTAGGAGTTTCGAGCCACCTGTTGGCAGGGCCGTTGAGAGAAAATCCAGGCCTCTAAGCAAAAATACCCCCCCGATACTGGGCCCTCCGTGTCGTGTGTCTCCAAAAAAAAGGTCTTCACATCGCGAAGACGTAATTTCTCCAAAATTTTTTCGTGTGTCCCTAAAAAAAAGGTCTGTCTTCACATGGCGTAGTCGTAATTTCTCCAATATTTCTTCGCGCGTGTCTCTACAGAAAAAAAGTCTTACGAGAGCGGGGTCACTCAAAACCTGTGTCGGGCCCCTCAAAACATGACGGGCCCCGTTACTTTGTACCCCCTGTTCTTCACGCTGTCGCCTTTGGATCAAAGGCTTTGATGCTAAGCGTCATGCAGGGAAGCTATAAATACCAACTTTTAAGTTATTGGTTTAACCCTACTCTGAATCAAAGTTATCGAACCCCGAGTCCATCGTTCCAGAAGCAGACACTCTATCCACTCGGCCATCTGAGCGATAATAATTTCTTTTGGTTTTACCATTTTGCCACCTTCAGAGCAAGTCATCATAGGCAAGTGTGCAGTTGACACTTTAGCGATTAAGGACGGTATAGCCTACTTTTACTTGAATAGTTTTTAAATGACTACTTTTATACATTTACTTGAGTGCTTTTTTTAGTCAATACTTTTTACTTTACTTCGAGTAGTTTTGTCGTCAGTAACAATACTTTTACTTATGCACAGTTTCAAAATACTTTTTACACCATTGCTCTTGGGTTTCCGCTCAAGTGATTGCTCCTTTATTTAATTGCTTTTATCGATGCTTTTATGAGCATGAAAAAACGTGTAGCCTAACTTATTCAATTTTGCTTCGACTGTAAGTTACATAAAATATAAAATATCTAAGCGATCAACAGTTCCACCTAGTGACAGTGCTCGAGTTGTGAAAACACTTATGGGGGGATAGTGCTAGGAATAGGATTGCCATAATTTTCGGCCACAAACAAAGTAAAGAGCAAAAAAAAAGGTCCTCGCCTCCACTCATGTCCGATTTTCGGCGCAAATTCAAGTGAAGAGCAAAAAAAAGCTTTTCACACAGAAGTAAAGGAAGGATGGTCATTATTTATAGGGGGATGGTTTACGCTCAAATTTTTTATGGGGGGATGGTGTTGTTTTCCGGGGGGATGGCATCCCCCATCAACTCGAGCACTGCCAAGTGAACTAGTAGCAGGGGCGGATCAACAGTAAGTGGGACCCTGGGCTGATTTAATTATGGGTCCCCCTTTTCCCAGTCCAGCGAAAGCTTGTAGGATACAATACAACAATGCGAACAATAGAAACGAATGAGCAGCCACAAAAACAAAGCCATTTTGAAGTAGGCTAATTAGTATCTTCAAAAAAAATCAACTCATTCTCTACTTCTTTAGCGACTTTGTTATTTATGAACAGATCAGAAAGCCGCAAGCATACAGCGTCTGCATGCTTTTGAAGCAGAAACTTCGGCCTTGATTCCAAGTCGTAGGCTTACCATATTTTTGCAATTACAAACCGGGACGATTCCAAACAAAAAAACTGCTAATGATTAACATATAGCTGTTTGCATAGGCGCACGCAAAGGGGGCTTGGTGCCATGTCTCCCCCTTTGGTCCAGTAACTTTCAGTCTATAATTTCTCTTACTACTGTAATAATGGTTGCAGCCTCTTTTCACTTATTTTAGTCAAGCTTCTGCTTTTAGACATAAGCTTCGAAAATATTTGTGCGTTGTCCATAGAGACTGAACTCACTGCATGCTCTTTTTCGATAAAAAAGTGTGCTAAAATGAATTTTTTTTTTTATGTGAAAATCGTAGAAAACCGTTGGCGGCTAGGGGCTACGCCCCCAGATCCCTTAGCGTTCGGCGGATGAGGGTTCCCCACCCCAGACCCTCGGTGTGCCGCCCCCCTGTGCCAAATTCTGGGTGCGCCTCTGGCTAATTGTTTGTTTAATTTAAAATAGCAGCTATATGCCAATGGGTGTTGTTTTGTACTAAAAGTATGTTAACACTTTCAACAATTTCGTTTCGTTTTAATTTTTAGAATAAAAATGCGTTTCTAAATTGTTGTTGTTTTGTAGAAATAGTAACTACCCTGATTTAAATCACGTGTTAAAATTTTGTCCGCCGTGGTACTTTTGATCGTTCGTACTTCATTACTTTTGTGAAGCCTTAGAATATGTCACAGAGCCGGCAGCAGTCGGCAGTCGAATTAGGGGGGCCAAGCGCTTATCAGGGGGGAGCAAAGTTTAAACTTAAGCACAAAAAGCCGCTGTCTTCAAAAGAGTAAGCTTGTTGAATAAGGGGGCCAAGCATTTCAATTAGGGAGGGGCAGGCCCCCCTGGCTTTCCTCGGCGCCGGCCCTGATATGTCATAAACCCTGCTATATTGTTTTTCATTCATATTAGTTTGCCCTGCGTTGACTTTTCGTTTTTGATCATCCTCTGATGAAGGACAATCTATTTTTCTGAAAGCGTTCAGTTTATTTTGTCTTCCATACGTCATTTTGCGATTATTAGCTGTTGCTACCATACGAATATTAAAGATCTCCTCTCTACCAAAGTTATGACTATCAGAAAAGCTTACAACTAAACTGAAATCCACGAAGGCGATCCAGAAAGTTTAACTTTGCCGTTTTTTTTATGCTTCATTTGGCCTATTCTATAGGAGGCATATTCTATGAAAATAAAACTATTCGTTATGTGAACAAAGTTTTTTGAGCTTATGTAGACCATAGTTTGTCCAATATACATCAAAAATATCCTACTTATATATCGGACAAATTGTACTCTCAGTCCGACCAACAAACACACGCAATATATGTCGGATATTTCCGACTTATATATCGGACAAATTCACAGTTTGAAAAAAAACAACACGTTTTGTGAGCCATGTTTTTTGAGCTTTAGACTCCAAAAGCATGGTTCACAAAACGCGTAGTTTTGTTTCAAACGGCGCTCATATATATCGGACGAATTATGGTCTGAATAACCGCGACATTTTGACCGACCGGTCGGGACGCCGGGACATGGCGTTAAACCTGGGACTGTCCCGGCTAAACCGGTACGTATGACAAGTCTACCAAGTCGGGTTAATCAATGATTGCAGCTCAGATGGCCGAGTGGTAAAAGCGTCCACCTCTGTAGCTGTAGACTCGGGTTTGATTCCGAGTCGGGTCAAACCAATGACTTTAAAATTGGTATTCACAGCTTTCCTGCTTGACGCTCAGCATTAAAGGGATAGTATGGAGAACTATCCGGCAAGTTTACGTGTTGTGCCGTTGGGAAAAGCACTTTAGCGGCATTCCCCCATGTTGCGGTGAGATTACGTTAGCCGTTGGTTTGGAAATTTCCTGCTTCAGCGTTGTGCAATTTTTTCTCGATCGCTCGTTGCCGTGGCAACCTTTGTCTGAGTTGGCTTGCTGCATTCGTTCAGTTAATTACGAGTGCAGGCTGTGAACGTTAGGAAGCTGTGTTTTAGATGTAGATGTTCGCTGTTGAGTCGGTGTTTGTCGCAGTCTTGCAGTTGGGCCGCTGCTGTGGAGCGTGCTCGAATTTTGTTTGGACACGCTGTGTCACCTACGCTAGGTCTATGTTATTCAGGAAAGTTATGTTTACTGCCATAAGCTACTGTTTAGTTCTCGTATAGCCACCGGGCTGTGCACCTATCTGCAGTAGATTTTTGTTAGTTGATTTGGTTTGGCTGAAGTGTAGTTTGGGCGTGTTATTTTAGGTGCCTGGTTGTCAGCGTGTTAATGTGATGTTTCGACCTCTTGCAGTAGACTATTTGTGAATTTAGTGTGTTACGTAACCTTTTGTTTCTAGAATACGCACAAGTTGTCTTTAATGCTTGATAACGCTTGGTAAAGCTTGATCATGCTTGATAAAGCTAAGTTTCTATTTGAATAAGAGCTTGCTATCTACTCTGTGCTTGTGTGTGCGTTTGAGTACATCCTGGTTGTACTCTATAGCTAAGCAGTTTAGGTTAGAGTTAGGGACCAAGAGTTAGGAATCCTTTGTTATCTGTGTTTTCAAGTAATATTTGAGTCTGAAAGCTAGCATCAAGTGTTGAGAGATCGTGTAAGTTTGTTCAAATAGGATCAAGGTGCTGGGTTCGAATGTTCGACACCTAGCAGTGACAAGGAGCGTCACTCTAACCGGGGTTAAGTACTACCCAAACATTTCCTACAACAACACCCCATCTTGGTGTGGTAAACCAATGACATAAACCAGTTTACAGTATGTCATTGGGTAGACAGATGGCCGACAACTCTGAAACAAGCTGGCTGTAGCGCTTTCATCGCCTTCTCATGATTAGAGGATAAAGATGCTACTAAATACTAAATATAGCCTACTACTTTAAAACTAATTTTCACAGTTTCCCTGCTTGACGCTTAGCATTTAAGGGACAGTGCGGAGAACAAGCCGGCAAGTTGTTTTTTTGAACCAATTGAACGGCGTTCCGACCGGCCGGTTTTCTTTTTTTGCAGCTGTGCTCTGATCTAATGTTGGCTGTAACATATTGAGAAAGTTTTGATATCCCCACCTCCGTTTTTGCCCTAGTATTTTGTCTTTCTTCGCAAAGGTCCTATATGCTTATGACCAAATTTTTACAGAATTAGTTTAATGTTTATCAATATGCTATCTCCTGGTATGATGCTGGTATATATATTTTACAGCAATAATTTTGTTTGAATGTAACCGTATCAACATTCAAATCTTTACTACAATAGTATTTTTTGCTCTTAATTTTCCTACCGAACACGTCTTGTATCTGCCGCGAATCACGCACAATCTTATGTTCAAAGTGCAGCTGACTTTGGTGACTTCTGTGTCTTTCGCTATCACTTACCTGAACGTCGTCTTTTTGATGCGTTTTTGGTGAATAAATTGACTTGACTTGTGCTGTTGGAAAAGGCACCTAGCGGGATTCCCGTCTTCAATGTTACTTGTTAGATAGGCAGTGATGGGCACGATAAACTTTTCTGTACTAAAGCGATAACAATTATCGATAACTTCAAAAAAGCCCTGGGCGATACCGATAGTCGATAAATTCAATTTCTTAAAGCGATATCGGCAATCGATTAATTATCGTCGATAAATTTTTCCCATAAATGTTGCGGTAAATTTTCAGTGTGTTTGACGAAGTTTTTTTTTTTGGAAGTCAAATTGCAAAAATGTTTTTGTAGTTTTTTCAAAAGAGAGCAGTTCACAGACTTTGCCGTGGCAAAAAAACAATAGAGAGATTTTTTTGATTGCAACAAGACTTAGTGGGCTCCGAGTATTCATTCCATAGCGCTAACTCTCTAACTTTAAAGTTTTGAACACTGTATGCAAAAAGAATTGTTTATCGCGATGATTTATCGGCGATAACAAAATATATTACAAAAGCGATATCGGTATTCGATAAATCGAAACTATTTTGAGCGATAACGATAATAGGTAATAAATTATCGCCGATAGTAACTAGTCTATCGCCGATAATTTATCTCGATAAATGCCTAATCTCTGTAGATAGGTGCCCGGTTACTCTTAATCGAGCTCGTTATGGCGCTTTGATCGTTTTCTGGTGATGTAGGAAGATAAATGTACAACTATATCGAAACTACCGGTAATTTTTCTACCAGAGAACCTCAACCGTGTTCTTACAACCACTATTCAAATCAGAAATGTAGCCACAAAAACTTAGGGGTACAACAATGCCAAAAATTACGCAGTAACGTAGTTATCGGCAAAGTGTTAAATACAGTAGAACTCCGATTATCCGAACGTCTATTATCCGAAACGCCTATTATCCGAACGCGACTTTAACAAAAGAAATTAAAACCTGACAATAAGCATTAGAACGTCAATTGCGTTTTAAGAGAAAATTGCGTCAAAATCAAAAATCATTTGACGCATGCACGGCGTGCTGTAATTATTTGAAGTTTGCAACCAGTTTAGTCACTGCAATATGTCTTCAATGAAAAGAAAAAGAAATGTACTGACTATTGAGACAAAACTTGAGATTATAAATCAGCTAGAAAATGGTGTAAGCGGTTCTTCTCTAGCAGTGCGCTACAATGTGGGTAATATGATCTAATTTCATGTGTATTGCATGTTGTTCGATTATCCGAACAATTAACTTATCCGAACCACCCCTGGTTTTAATTAGTTCGGATAATCGGAGTTCTACTGTAGATGCAATGCGTAAGTGGGTAATATTCGCAAACTGTTTGGTACCCAGTAATGGGCACGGTAAACTTTTCTGTACTAAAGCGATAATCGATAATTTCATAAAAGCCCTGATGGGCGATACGGTTCAAAAAGACCAAAACCTTTTCTTGCTTACTTTCTTAGCGGATATATAGGCGGCACGCACTCCTTGTGCTAGGGCTTCCACTAATGATCAATTGTACCGGCACCCACACCTTTATTTAGGCCATACCGAGCACAAAAATCTATATAGTATCAAGAGTCTAAATCTAAATGTGGAACTCGACTCCAACTTCAATTACTAAAATATGAAAAAATTTTTCTGAGATATTGCGAAACGTTAGTGGCTGCTTATAAAAATAAATAGGCCTACAGTAGTTATGTACCGGTAGTTCATGTCTCGCGACACCCCAGCAATAACCGGGTGCAGAAAAAAAAGTAAGCATCAATAAGTTCTTCCACAAATTAGACAGAGATGGTTCATTTTGCCTAAACCAGGCATGTAATTGTTTCAACCTAATTGTTCGGTTTAGTTCTTCCCTCTAAATTAAGTTTTTCACTTTGTGTTACTGCGCGCAGACGTTACTTCTAAGTTTCATAAGACGATTGTTGATGTTGATTGACAGCCTGAAGATTTCCTTGCCTTTTTGACTGCTAATCCGACAGGCAAGAGCGGCTTCCCTCTAACACCGTAACTTCCTGCGTTTTTCTTTGCAATAGTAATTTACTGTCTTGAGTTTGAAAGGCGTTCTTGATTTGTTCGTGTAAAGTTGGGAGATCGCCTGCATGTTCTGTTCTCTGAGTAAGTTATGGAAGATTTGGCTAAAGCTGGTTGGATTCACAAATTGGTATGTAATTGCATCATTGCGTTTATGCTTCTGTAAGACTAACGAATATTAGCTTGCATTGGATTAATTACTTTTTGCTTTTATTAGAAAACACGTTGAGAAATATTCATTCATTTTGAGAAATCGAGATTATCCCAATCTTAATTTAAGTTCAAATTCCACCATCAACAATCCGTTCACAACCAATATATTCAAAGCTGGAGATTATAATTGCTTTATTTTCACCATCGTCTTGTCTATGTCAAATTAATATAAATTCTGGATATCTCAACTTGTGTTCGATGTTCACCGGCGGATCTTACTACAGAAACAGGAACGACGAACAGAACGAGCAGCTAAGAATTATTGACACGAGCATTTGACGCCAATTCTGCAAGTTTGAACAAAATTTTGATGTAACACTTTTATCGCGTTGAAACGTGACAAGTTGGCATTTCCCAACTCCGCAACTTCGCACCCGGGCATGAGAGCTACACGAGTATAGAAGCACGCTGCAGTAATGGCAACAAAAAGATGACCGATAAGGGATTTGAATCCCTGACCGTTGGATTAAAAGTCCAACGCTCTAACGACTGAGCTAACCGGGCTCACATTCCATTGTAAAATTAATGTCTTGTCTAACCATTCGAAAATCAAAGCTCTGTTATACATCTTCTGGATACGAAAAGGACTAAAAATTTTGCAAATATGTATGAACGGAAATAAAATACTACAATTCAAGCAGGGCACCAAAAATTGCAGTTTTTCGAAAAAAGTCATACGCGCCAAAAAAGTCGCTTGATTGTAGCTTATTTGAATCATTTCAATGGTCGATTATATTTCAGTAAAAGCAAAGATAATATCTTGTACAGTTGTCTAAGGATAGGCTTACCCGATCCGCAGGCCGTACGGTCCCCGCGAAGCCCTTGTAGTGGTTCAGAAACAAATATTAAAATCAACGCTTTGCAGTTCTTACAGAAAACCCAAAAGTAATCTTCGGTCTGTTCGAGTAGGCTATTAGGTTAATTCGTATAGCCCAGGCATAGGCAACATACGGCACGCGTGCCGGCCCGTGAAGGGATTTTGACCGGCCCACAAACTGTATCCAACCATCAGGTCGGATTAAGGTGGGGGCTGATGGGGCTGCAGCCCCAGGCCCACCGAAAAAACAGGCCCTTTGATTACAACGTATTATGAACAACTAACTGATTTTTTCATCAATCAACTAATTTATTTTATAGTTGAGTACGAGTCACTAACCTTCATTGTACAGGCCTAATCTATCCAGTCCAGGTTAAAGCTAACGAAGTGATCCAAGATTGTATCAGTGCCAAATATTTCAACGAATTTACACTTGAATTTAAATCACGGCAATTAAACAAAATCAGAAAGACTGATTACGAGTTTGTGAGATTCGGACCAGTGACGCGTCGCCAGCCAAACGGTTAAGGCATTCATAGGCGCGGCGCGCGAGAAAGAAAGTCCAGAAACTGCCTCAATTTTTGAGCCCTCTGAACCAGTCAAATCTCCATGTGTATTGAGTCAAAATTGCAGAAAGGGAAAAAATGCCAAAAATCATACGTGAAAACATTATGACGCAATGCGAATGTTCCACAGTAGACTATATATCTTCTAACGATTTTGACGGTTTTCAAAACAGAATTCAAACTGGATAAATAAAATGATTATAGGTATAAAATGTTCATTTTTGAGTAAATTTTGCAATAAATCATGATCAAATACTATCAATAGCCTAGCATCGGTGGCAGAGTGCTATTAACGTTTTATATCAGGGCTGGGTAAACTACGGCCCGCGGGCCGCAGCCACATGCGGCCCGCAGGCACTTACAGAACTATAAACTCTTACCGTGAATCAAGCCGAAGACCCTTTTTTTACTCATCACTGATTTTTAGTGGAAAATAGGACATCTGAGGACGTGTTAACTTTGTTTTTTTGCTTTTCCAATCAGTGCGGCCCTCGGCTTCAATTTTTTTTCGAAAGTGACCCTTCGTGTGAAAAGTTTGCCCACTCCTGTTCTCACTGAACTGTCGGTGCAAGCTAGTGAAACGAATAATTGCCCTAGTGAACAAACAATGCCTTCGTGCGCTTGTGAAACTACAACAACATTGCAAACTGCAAAGGTTGTACTTGTAGTTTAGTGCGATTACTGGAAATTAGGTCACCGCAGAGAGGGTGTAGTAAACATCTCCCACCACTGCGTGGGGGTGTGATAACAGCCCAATGAAATTGGTTAATGTCAGGGACGTATTCAGAATTTTTTAGGGAGGGCACCAATGTTTGACATTTTTTAACGTATTTCTTTTTCCGGAAGAGTTAATTTGAAACAAATTGAGGAACAAAAATGGCTCTAGCAGGGTCCGTGGGCATGTCCCCTTGAAAAAATTTACAAATTTAGATAATGTAATGGCCATTTTAGTGCTTTTCAAGGCCAACAACTTTTAAGGCAAATTTTGTTTCATTTTTTTGTTCCTAATTCTGAATCCTTCACCATAATACTGTAAATACAGTATGATGCATTTTGTTCGCACATTTTCCATTTAAGCGTGCTTGAGGCGTAAGAATCAGAGCTGGAACGAGGACCGAACCTACCGAGACGAGACATCATAGCTTCGAGACCGAGACGAGACATCATAGCTTCGAGACCGAGACGAGACGAAACTTTAAAGTTACGAGACACGAGACTTCATTAGCCAAAAATTAGAAAATATAAAAACGATAGTAGCCTAATACTCTGGAGTATGGGCTCTACTAAGCCAAGTAGCAAAATGACATTAGCAAAAACAAATGAAGCAATGAAGCCGTCGCGGTTATGAACTGATGTAGCCTATTATAAATGTGCTATTGGTCATCTCCTTTTAACGATTACAATTAATGATTTAACGAGTTCACCATAATAACAACGAAACAGCTTATTCTCACAGAAGATTTAAGTCCTTGTAGCTTGCAAGGCAAGCAGTACCTCTCGCAGACGATAACACGGCCCAATATTCTTTTTTAATCTAACAAAAAAGATGTCAAAAAAACTTTAAACAAAAAGTCATTGGTAGGCTATGTTGGTCTAGACCAGGGATGTCGGCATTGCAGCCCACTATCCTTTGTTGAAGCAATTTTTTAGCAAGTTTATCAAGTATTGAGCACGAGAGTATTCATGAAATTTAATCAAAATACTTTATATTTGATAAATAGTAAATTAATTAACATAAACATTTTAAAGTCATTGTGACACCATGCATTTTTGAAAATTTATCTGGTAAATAACTTTCTCATAAAAAGAGCTTGCTCAAATCTGGAAGCACTTCCCATGTCGGTAACCACATTTCCTACAATTGTAATCCCTGCACTTTTTTTGATTTGAAGCCTTTTTTGGGCCTGGACTACTTTGAATAATCTTTTGATAGCTGTTGTAAACCTGACGAGAATAGCGTCTTTCATAGGGAACAAATTTGTAGAAATCTTAATTTTATGACATAGCCTATGACACGTAACTCTCTTGAAAATTTTTTGATTTGACTCACCGTTTGCCCATAAAAAATATATTAACTTTTTAGACGTGACTAGCGGTCGTTATGTCTTTGAGTGAAGGCCATATTGTTAAATGTTAAAACTAAATTAACGTTATTGGATTAATTATTACATTAATTAATTACATTAATGGATTTTTAAATTTTCTTTGTTGTTAAAAAAAATGCATTTTCAGCAAAATGCGGCTCAGCACAAGGCCTACCTATGAATGGTTAATTTTTTTTTCTTAGAACTATAATATGAAATATTGGAATTCTGGTCGCTTTGCGGCCCAGTTAAATATTTAATTTTGCAATGGGTCCCTAATAAATCAAAAGGTTAGACATCCCTGGTCTAGAGTAGATTACCACCGAATGCATGTGCTTAGAGGTTGAAATAGACCAGTTTTCATATATGTTGCTCACAAAAATAAAGCAAAAGCCTGCAATTCTGCAGGCCTGAACAACAAAACAAAATAGTCTAAACAAAATGTGGCCAAATGTTTTTGCAAAGTGCGAAATCACGCACAATGTTTTACTTTGAATACATCGGGTAAGTACCATTGTTGCTTCCGTATCAAACACCTGAATGCTGTTTCAAATCCAAAATTTTTTCATGTCTCGATCATTTTCCGAGACTTTTAAGGTCCGAGACCGAGACGAGGCATTCGCATAGCGAGACCGAGACGAGACCGAGACACTCAAAAACGTGTCTCGAAACATCCAGCTCTGGTAAGAATCATTGTTATCGAAGAGGTTTGAAATAATGGAAAATTTTATTCATCAAAAATATTGTTGAAAATAGCTGGTAGTGAAGTGGTACCCCGTGGAGACAAGTTTCAAGAGGATAAAATGCACACTCGCACAGTGCTAAAACAGTCAGCAGGATTATGACATAACAGAGTGAAACAAGCTAACTTATGGCATCCACGCATTACGTAACTGAAGCCACAGCTGAAAAGGTGTTGATATTTTAAAATGTTTGAAACCATTTTCTTTTTATGAGAAAACTCATCATAACTCAAGTTTTTCTGTTATTTAGTTTATTCAAACTATTACTAGATACAATACTCAGTATATAATTAGAAATTAACACCACCGGTATGTATTTATTTACGAAGCTACTATGACCGCAGATTAAATCATCTGTAAAATAAGGTTTTCATACAAAACAATTAACTGTTTTCAAAGTTGCTCTTTGCAATTACAATTATTTGCTAATTGCTATGAGCAATTAATTGATCTGGTGTTTTCAAATCTCGGATAGAAACGGAACTTTTAGTGATTTCGCGTTGATTACGTCATTTTCGTGCTCGCTGTTTCTAACTGCTGCGAAGGTGTAAAAGCAAGCGGAAAAAATGGAAGAACCTACATTCTCGTCTTTTATGATTATTGCCTAATTGTTATCCGTGATCGAAAAACAAGCATAAGGCACTGCACAGCTTGCACAGGGCAAACCGTTGCCAGTTATAGATTGTATCGCAAATCACTATGAGTTTGAACAGCTCAGATGGCCGAGTGTTATGGAGCGTCTGTCTCTTGAGCTGTAGACTCGGGTTCGATTCCGAGTCGGGTCAAACCAATGATCTTAACATTGGTATGTACAGCTTCCCTGCTTGACGCTCAGCATTAAAGGGACAGTGTGGAGAACAAGCCGGCAAGTTTACTTGTTGTGCCGTTGGGAAAGGCACTTAGCGGGATTCCCCCATCTTGGTGTGGTAGACAGATGGCCGGCAACTCCTAAACGAGCTCGTATAGCGCATTGATCGTTTTCTCGTGATAGGAGGATAAATATGCAACAAAAAAAAAGTTGAGATCACTAGGCAGGGAGAGAGGACATTGCACTGAAAAATGACTAAAAAAGTGTGCTATAGCTTAATTCTAAATTTTGAGTTCCAAGCACACCATTTTTGAGCATCAAATCTTTTTATTTTATTATGTGAGCGAAAATTCTTACGTTACGCTTGCATAAATTCTACACATTGCGTTTTTAACTTCAGTCATTTTCAACTTTTGGTTGTACTGTATCCCACGCCCAGCAGGCAGCTATGAAAACAGACGAAGAAAGTGGAGAGTGTGCAGTGCAATTGTAGCTTACAGCAAATTGCTGCAACGTAACAAAACTCGGAGCATACCCAGGATTCTAATGCAACCTGAATATTATTGCGTGGCATCTCTGTTGATAGAACAGTTTTTGTGAAAATGACGTCATATTTTACCAATTAATTGTTCACTGTAAAATGGCAATTAATCGTTTTCGTCCAAAACAAGCAATTAATTGTTTTCTTACATTAGCAATTAAATTGAAAACTTTGCTGCAAAATGGTCGCCGGATACCCAGCCCAGGTCTGTTGTTAGTTTGCAGACACATAACATTGCGCAGTAATTTGAGCGCATAACGCAATGTCTTCAATCGATACCTACTACAATGCGTGTTGTCACCTTGCAATTCCGGTGTGTGTTTGATGATTACGACATTTATCGTCGGCGTCGCCAGAGATAACACTCGAGCAAGGAGATGCCAGAAGTTCTAATAGCATGTCATGGCATTTATACGCCAGGAATAGGTTATGTTTCTGAGTAATCAGATTTTCAAGCGTTAGACTGAAACACCAAATTTAGAGAGAAAATCAGAGCTAGGCGCTCAAAAGTCGAAGCGCAAAAACTTTTTTGGTCCTAAAAGAAGGTACTTTGAGTTGATATGATGTATCTACAAATATCGTGCTTGCATTTAAATCGCACCACATTCGGTTGGAAAAGTTGAAGGGTTATAATAGCCTTGCGCTTTATAATAAATAATAATAGTCACCACGGTTAAAGATAATGTCAAATCAAATGTTCAAAGTTTTCGGCAAGTTTGACAGAATTGTCATAGGGTTTCGATCAGGACTGTCCTCCGAGGTGTCATCGAAGACAAGTTGTCACTAATGTCGAAGAAAACCTTGTGCTTCATGTTTTTTTGCTCGCGCTCATGCGGTTGTGGAGCTCGGCACTAAAGAACAATGAGATCTTTTTTTTTGTAACTTAATAAAATTCCCCCCTAGAAACTTTTCCATTCTATTGCTTTTAGCTAATCGAACTAATATTTATCGATAATTTGTTCTACATTTATGCATAGGTATGAGTAACTTAGATGAGAAATTGGTTTGCACAAACAGATGTCGAATAGTACATTAAATAAAATATGCGCAGGTCAACGTAAAGTAGAGATAAGTGTTTGCTAAGCAATTGCTGTTTATTCTGTCGTCTCTTCTTAAAACTTGGATAACAGAAACTCTTAGTTGCGTATAAAATCATAAAATTGCTTGTGTTTTACAATAATGTGCCAAAGTCTAGTAAATTTAGTTCTCAGAAAGCAAAACAAAGCCAAGAAACTATTGTAAAATGTAAGTCAACATGTGAGCCTTTTGATGTGAACCTCAAGGACTTCTCGTCCCTTCATGGCTTACTTATATTACAAGAATCATTTCGCTTATGTTAACTTTTGGTATTTGTTCCTTGTACAGTAATTGTTGAATGCTTGTGATATATACATAGAATATCTATCTAAACCAGGGTTTCCAATCAGGGGCCATTGAGCGCATGATTTTTTAATGGTAATTGACCGCATAAGGCCAGTGGACGACTGTTGTAGGCAGGGTTGGGAATCGATACCCAAAAAAGCAAAGAAATAATCGATATTCCATAGTTCACCAAAAAGTAAAGAAATAATCGATTTCGATGGTAGTTAAAAAAAGTAAAGAATAAAGAATATAGTAATCGATATTCGATGTTACACTAAGCATTTAGCGGTGTACGCCAAACATTTTTTGTGATGTCCGCACATTCATGCGGTAACTTGCTGACAAACAACGGACATAGTACACGACATTATTGATGCAAAGCAACTTTGCCATTAAAAATCGTTTTTTCTTGGCAAAAAAAAATTTATCAGCAAAAACAAGGTAATGACATACCGACGATTATTTTAAATTTACTAAAGTGAAATAAAGTTACCTGGACAAAAAAAATCGAATATGGAATATCGAATTGCGCCGAAACAAAAAGTAAAGACAAGGCCATATTCGATACTCATTCAAAAAAGTAAAGTCTCTAATGCATTCGATGAACAAAAAGTAAAGAATATCGCAATCGAATATCGATTACAATCGATTTTTCCCAACCCTGGTGGTAGGCAATACTTAATGAATTACATGCAAAAAGTTTTAATGCTGAGCAGGTGGCCACTGGTGCTGAGAGTCTTTAGAAGGAGGGCACACACCACAAAAGGTTGGGAAGCACTGATCTAAACCCTTTGGAGCGTTCAAAATGTTTTGTTTCAGAATTTGCATGAAATAAAATCCAAGAGAGCCAAGGTCAAAACAAGCATTTTGTTTGAGAGAAACACTTTTCTCTAAATCGGTGAAACTCAAACTGCTCATGGCTAAGACTAATAAGAGTAATATTTTCACCAAAGTCCTTATAAATGTTCTAACGCAAAACTAGGGCTAAATGTTCGCTAAATGTTCTAACGCAAAGCAATGGCTGTAGGTGGTGAACATTCTGCATCAACAAATTTGCTGCTGGTTTCCTAACAGCGATTGCCGAGTTTGCCTATTATAATGATCACTGCTGAAACGATTGATGTCAGTGATTTAGTTAAGACCATCACCTACAAGACCGAATAGAGATCGACACCTTGTAAATTTTTCAAGACCAAGACCGTCTTTGTCAAGACCAAGACCTTTGATCTTTTTCAAGACCAAGACCATAAAAATGGGATGAGAATTAACAGCTTATCATTTATCGCTATTTCAGTATTTTTCTATAACAAAAAAAAAATAACGGGCAAAATATATACAGAATATTAAAAGAAATAGGAACAGCACAATCACATACACGCTGTTGGATACCTTTTCTAGCTGTGCAGGATCACTTAAATTTTTACTAGATGCTTTTTAGTTCTTTCGGTTGTAAGACCAAACTAAATGGTCAAGACCAAGACCGCAAATGGTCAAGACCGAGACCAAGACAGTATTGGCCAAGACCAAGACCTTAAAAAAATGGTCTTCAGACCAGTCTTAAGACCTTCATTACTGATTGATGCAGAATTAAACGAAATTAGCGGCAACTTTATCAGCCTCTTATTTGTATAGTAATCAAAGGATAAAATAAGGTAAATACTATGTCTATTTTTGAAGCGATAGACGGAAAATTCAACAGAGCCTTGAAAGAGAATGTGAGGAATCAGTTTCCGTCTAAAATTCAACTGCACTTCTCCGTAACCGAAAATCGCATTTATTATACAAGATCATGAACCATGCTCGACACAGATAGGTCACATTTACCCCGTCCAACTTCCAGTTTTAAATGGTTCCACTAGCCAACTCACGGACTTTTTTGCCTCATAATCAATTTTTGATGTCATAATTAAAACAAGTGATTATGACATCAAAAAATTTAGCACTGTGATGCAGAACGCCGGTGGGTTTTTGGTAGCACTAAACTGAACACGTGGGTGGGGGAATTGTTAACACACCACCCTGCCCAATGCGTGCAAAGTGTCATTGAGTTTCAGCTGTTTTATAGCATGTCGTGTGGTTAGAGAACATATGCCAAATCTTTTTACCTTCATTTGTTTGAATACAATGCGTTTGTTGTAAAAACGAGCCGGCTTCGTCACTGTAACAAGTGGTTTGGATTATGACGTCATCAAGGCGAAAGTGAGATCCGGTTTGTAGATTGCGCCACGTAGAACTGGTCGAAATTATGGTGCTGCGTAGTTGTAGACGTAGACACAGTATATGTAGCGTCTCAGTTATCACAGTAATCAAAAGATAAAAACTGGCAAATGCCACGTCTATTTTTAAAGCAATGAACGGAAAATTCATCATAGCATTGAAAGTGATTGCGAGGAATCAACTTCCGTAAAAAATATCCGCCAACTTCACTCCTTAAAGAGAAATCAAGCTAAAACTTCGATGCTGTTCGAGTATTAAACAAATGAGGTCCACAATTTAGTTCACTGATCCTGTGATGGAATTGACTATATTTTATGGTTAGAAAGACAGTCCCCTGCACTGGGCGAACTGTGTCTTGTCGTCAATGATTTTGGATTTGTTAGTATTAAAGTGGAGGGAATCAACTTGTAGTCTAAGTTGATTTGACCATAAGGACAGATATGAGACAGTCCAGGTCAATACTAGCGATCATCTGTTCGCAGGCCGTCCCTCAAGCTGAGCGTTTAGCTTGGGGATAGAGAGGCAAATTTCTGTGAAACTTCTGTAGAATAAAAAGTAAAAATCCGCTGCTGAGACGTAAATGTATGTCCAGCAGGAGCGTGTGTGAACACTTCCGCAGGGGAAAGGGAGCGAATTTTTGAACAATTTTTTTTGGCGCAATTACTTTCGGTGAGTGGCAATTAGCAGATCGAGTTCATTTGAAGCAAATGGAGGAACAAACCGGCTCTAGGAGGTTCGGATGCATGCATGTGAGGAAAATATTCGAAGTACTAAATGCGGCAATTGCAATTTTAGGCCTTTTTAAACAAGGGAATTTTTGTTTAAATTTTTGCTCCTAATTCAGACTTCACCAAATGTGAAGCATTTTCTTTGGTACATTTTCGATTTATTTGCTTAAGGCACGGCAAATTCTTGCTTTCTGGAATAAGTTTCACGATATTAGCATAATGTTATCTGAAATTTGAAGGCCTTCGCAACAAGCATACATCGTAAATCGAGTTAATTTTTGGTTAAAAAAGACCAAGGTCATTATAACTGTGCTTTATGCTATGTTAGAAAACGAATGTTTTGTGCGCTGTTCTGCTGTTCGCGATTGAGCAGCGCAAACACATTTTTAACAACACCCGTTCCAAATAACGATGGTACAAAATTTGTAAAATATGCATGAAAAAAAAAAATGGTACAGATTGTTGATGCTAGGTCGGCTTTTTTCAGTGAAATTCAAAATAACACAGAGCATCGAACAGTAAAATAGCACAATTTTTTACCAAAAAGAAATTATCGTGAAATTATTGCCTATCCATCGAAAACAGAAAAATCTCTAAGCATTGCCCCCCTGCGCGCGCACGCACTGTACGCATGGGCACTGGTAGTAATAAGGCAAGGTGTTTTGCACCAGGTTAAGTAGTATTTACGAAAGAAACAAAAGTTTACATAGAGCTCAAGGGGGTCTCGTTCTCAGATTTTTTCATCACGCGTTTATAATGTAGTGCGGCTAAAACGGTCAGAACTGGTTGTCTCTCTCATGATCAAATGACGATTATTCCTAACCTCGCTCAAAATACTGTCGCGCCAGCTCTCACATTCTACTTCTGAAAAGAGCCACGATGAGAAGCGTATCTGTGAAGTCACAAAACCTTGTCTGTCTGATTGCTCGGTGATTAATGTCCTAACAATGCACAGGCCTAATACACTTTGTCAAACCTTTATGTTGCAGCAAGGCTGCTAGTCGATGCAGCATTGCAGCAACAATGATAAAATATGTTCTTTATTTCACGATTCATTTTAACGCGAGATTGTTTTATTAAACAGATTGCAAATGTGCTTAATGAATCGCAGCAATTTTATTTGTGGAGTTGTGGGGAGAAAATAATTTTGAAAGGATTCTCCCCTGTTGCCTTCTTGAGGACGGGCATGTGTGTGCACAACTACACTCTGCTCCATGCCCAGAAAGGTACAATTTTATCATAGTTGCTGCAATGCTGCACTGACTAGCAGCCTTGCTGCAACAAAAAGGTTTGACAAAGTGTATTAGGCCTGTGCATTGTTAGGACATTAATTACCGAGCAATCAGAAAGACAAGGTACTGCACACTGCACAGCGCACTCTCGATAGTTTCAGAAATTATGCAGGCTAAAAAACGACTTAGAATTGGCAAAATTAAAAAAAAAAAAGTTCTGCAATGAACTTTCCTTTAAAGAGAATTTTAGAATCGAATAGGCCTACTGTGACACAGGGACGTAGCCGCCCCCTCCTGCCCCGCGAAATATGTCGAGTACCAGTCTTTATGTAGAGATTTACGATTATTTTGAACCAGGAAGGAAGCAACAGGAGACAGTTTTTGCCACAAGCGACTTTAATGTTGAAGATCGACTACTGAAGACCTTTTTTCTTTTTTCAGGGTGAGATTCTGGCTGGCCACGCCACTGCTGCGAAATAACAACTTTAAGCGTAACCAGGGGAAAGCGATGGGGGGATCGCTGTTGCTCCATTAACTTTTGGTGTGTGAATATAACATAATCTGGTGATAATGAAACCTGCTTTGCTGACCAGAGGTTTTCAAAATAAGTATGTGCGATTCCCCGCTGCTTTAGGCCTATTTACTTAACCCATAATTTCTTCAACCAGTATTAACTGTCAGTGGCGTACGAAGAGAAGCGCTTATTCCCCAAGCACCTTCACCCAGGCCTCTGAAAAAGCGTTATCATTAAGATTCTGGAAAAATTAGCCCTTGTAAAAAATTCTGCCTACTCCTGTGATTATATGATACTTCACATTTGTCTGAAGCTGACATGAGAAAATAATTTGTTTCTGTTTTCAGTTGTAGGCCAGCGCATAGCTTAGGCCCATACATTTTTTTCATGAGGGAACTGCTTCGTTTGTTCCCGAGAAAATACCGCACTCTAGCGGTACGAATTTTTCTCCTTGTTGCATGTTTGCTAGTTTTGTATGTGTTTCTGCCTTCTGATCATGTGCACAGTGGTGCGGGTAGGGAAGACCAACCACTATTCCGATTTGGCGATGACGCATATGATGATGAAAGCAGGAACGCTATGGAATTGCAGGATTATGATGGAATAATTGATCAAAAACTCGAAGCTGTGGCTCCGAAGAAACATCTCGGCCAAGATTTTGAAAAAATAGCAAATGAGCACAAACACAATGTCACTGAGCCACCATTGATTGAACCTGAGGTAGGTCAGGATCAGAGCATATTTTAACTCATGAAGCACTAGTACGAGAAATTAGGAAGACAAGTGTTTTTGCAGGTCACGTAACAGCACATCCCTTTTTAACGATACAGCATTATTTGCAACAAAGTTGAGGACACACAGAATTGAAGTTTGAGCAATTTGCTCCACCTTCCGTAAAGCTCTCATGTTTTAGCTCAAACCGTTTTGGATGATCGTTTACATATCGGGGGGCCCATTTGTTTGCATGGGTTCGAAACTGAGCTGGAGAAGGTTTTCGTATGGTTTTAAACGAAATGCATGCTGCAGTTTATGTTGTAGGCTGGGCCGGATTTACGTATAGACTTAGCAGGCTGAAACCTAGGGCCTCGTAGAAAATGGGGAGCCTCGGAGAAAGTAAGGGACCTCATCACGAAAAACAAAAACCTTTTTTTTTGTTCTTCACGGATATTTTCAGAGAAAACAAGACATGTGAGGACGAGAGGACCTCTTTTTGCTCTTCACCCATATTTTCAGTGAAAACAGGACATCTGAGGACGTGAAGACCTTTTTTTGTTCTTACAATCAGTATGATCACATAGCCTAGGGCCTCTTATTGTCTAAATCCGGCCCTGGTAGTAGGCTATGCGGTGCAGGATATGCACAACTGCGTCTATCTGTTTTTTTTTTTAGGTCTACGCCATCAGGTTCTTCAATTTTTGTTTTGAGTATGTCATAGATGATCAAAAATGCGCTTTATGTTAACTTTAGGTATACCAATATTTTGATGAAGATGAACTAAAGCCTTGGTTTAAACGTCCCGAGTTGAATATGTCTAGCCCAGGAGAACTAGGCCAAGGCGTCCAAGTGGCTGAAGAAAGTGTAGAGGTGAAGCAACTAATCAAGGAAGGATGGGATAAGCATGCTTTCAATCATTATGTTTGCGAAAAAATATCTTTGCATCGAAGCATCGCAGATGGACGCGACCATGAGTATGACGTCATTGCTGAGTCATTAAAAACTGAGTTGATGATCAGGAATTTTTATTGCTTCTAGATGCAAAGAAAAACGATGGAAAAAACCTTTTCCAACCACTTCTGTTATCATTATATTCCACAATGAGGCATGGTGCACCCTTTTGCGTACGGTTCACAGCGTTCTAGAAACTTCACCCAAAGTGGCTCTTAAGGAGATTATATTAGTAGATGACGCTAGCACACACCGTAAGTGTAGTCCAAAATAAATTACCTGATGGGGTTTAAAATATATGCCTACGTTATATTTACACGATAAAACATGCTGCTAGACATTAAAATTCACCATAGACAGTTAAAATGTCTTTGCAATTTTCGATCAGCTTCGCACGTGACACTGCTGATGCAGTTACTGCGCATGATTGCTTGCAGTAAATGACTTGACAAAGTTGTATGTTTTTCCGCTGAATAAAAAGCGACCCCTCACTGGAATCTTCTCATCAGGTGACAAAACATCTTTGGGTTTTTCTCAATTGCTTCCGGGGTCGAGGGTCCATCCTTTTACCTCACCGGAAGCATCCCGTGTTTATCATCATTTGCCAAAAAGCATGCTTCCAGTTACCAGGGTGCGCTACGATGAAGCTGATGACATGTATAGCTTCATCACTAATCAGCTTGCCAAGGGACTTCCATCTCCTGACACTGGATATGTTGATGAGGCCTACCAGGACTTCCGCAACATCATTCTTGCTGTAGCTTTAAGACCTATCCCACGCGGTCGGCGAAAGAACTGCAGACACTGTTGGGATGCTGAGTGTGAACAGCTCTACCAGACCTTCCTTTGGGCATCGCAAGGCGAAGCAACTGATATTGCTGCCTCAGCCCTGCTAGCCCGGCTTGATGAAAAGCGTAAAGAGCGCTGGTCAGAGAGGGTCGATACTATTGACTTTACATACACCAGCAGACTGGCATGGAACACCATCAGCAAACTTACGTGAAGGTCAAGAAACTCTCGTCGTCCTTGTCCAATCTCTGCCAACTGTATCGTTTCGCAGCTGGTAAAGAGTGGAGTATACAGGACAAAGAACTATGAGCCAGCAAGACTTATGTCCAAAGAAGTCTCTGAACTCTGGAAAATCCAAATACCTGCTGGCAAAAGTATCTCTGATGACTATACGCCAGAGGAGTTCTCCAGTGCCCTCCAGTTGCTAAAGACTGGAAATGCTCCTTGGTTTGACTCCATATCTCTTTTGCTCATTTTCCATGCTGGTGCCGCCTTGAAAACCTGGTTAAACAAGTTCCTATCATCCTGCATGCGTCAACAAAGACTTCCAAATATTTGGAGACGAGCTTCGGTTGTTGCTATTCCAAAGCCAATAAAGCCTCCTGGGGACCCAAAGAGTTATAGACCAGTCTCCTTGCTGCGTATCCCCTATGAGATTATGGAGAGACTCTCATTGAACCGCACTGAACCGATTAGAGATCCCCTGTTTCCTCAAGAGCAAGCAGGGTTTCGATGCGGAAGATCAACTGTTGACCAAGTCACTCTTTTAACACAAAAAATCGAGGATAACTTTTCAGCTAAGAAGAAGGCTGGTGCTATGTTTGTCGATCTCACAGCAGCATACTACACCGTATGGCACCGCGGCCTTACCTGCACGCTTCTGCGCTTGCTGCCAGACAGGCACATGGTTTCCGTTATCATGGAGCTTGTCCGAAATCGCAGCTTTACCCTCACCACTGGTAACGGTCGGAAAAGCAGGTTGCAGCGTCCCACAGGGTTCAGTCCTAGCCCCACTCTTGTTCAACATCTATACATACAATCTGCCAGCGATATTTTCCAAGAAATTTGCTTATGCAGACGACTTGGCGATCCTGCACTCCACAGGAGACTGGCAACCATTAGAGGGGACTCTCACCCAGGACATGAAAACACTATCCTCGTATCTCCAGAATTGGAACCTGAAGCTCAGAGTAAACAAAACGGTGACAGAAGCCTTCCACCTCCACAACATGTAGGCACGACGTGAGCTCACAATCAACGTTAAAGACGCGCCCTACCTTTTTCTACCAGATCAACTTACCTTGTTGTAAAGTTGAATAGAACTCTCACGTTTTGCCAACACCTCGAGTCGCTGTGAAAAAAAATCAACTCGCCTTGGACTTCTGAGAAGACTGGCAGGGACGAGTTGGCGTGATGGTGCCATAACTCTGCGCACAGCCACCCTGGCTTTGATCCATTCTGCTCATGAGTACTGTGCACCCGCTTGGTGTCGCAGTGCTCACACTCGCCTCATTGACAGGCCAATTAACGATGCTTTACGCCTAGTGACCGGATGCTTTCGGCATACACAAACTGATGACTTGTATGTCCTGGCAGGTATTGAGCCATCCGAACTTCGACGAAAAGAGCCACACTGTCTTTTGCTCGCCGTGCTCAAGACCCAAAGCACATACTTCATGAAAGGCTTTTGTCCCCGGCAGCTCAAATCCAGACGACCTTTTGTTCCTGCTGCACTAGATTTGCTAAACGGCACTGATGTTTTGAGTACTAATTCGGCAGGTAGCTGGGCGGATCGCAAATTGAATACGGAGTGGCAGGAAGGTGCCTCGTGACTAAATCGTGACGTCGGCCCTCTGCCACCAGGAGTGCATTTCCCCAGACCCTCTTGGGTAAAGCTTGATTGCCTCCGAACTGGCGTTGGTCTATTTCGCTCAACAATGCACACATGGGGTATAACTCCAACACCAGCATGCGAGTGTGGAGCAAACGAGCAGACTGCTGCAGACCATCTAATAACATCTTGCCCCATTCATTGCAATGCGGATGGGGCTCGCGGTCTAGCCTCGGATGATGTGACGCTAGAAAATTGGCTGATGAATACATGCCCAGCTATTTAATCTGAGTTTTTCAAAAAAAAAATCGAACCCATACGAAGGAGAAGATCAGATCACAAAATACTTTGTATGGTTACAAATTTAAGGCATATTACTCGTTTGTAGCTTAATGCAATAAAAACATGTATTCCTAGTGAAGTATAGACAACATCCTTCGCTAAAGTAAAAGTTGCTTTCATCATGACGTCGTATTTTTAGCGGAACTGGGAGTAAAGTTGGATGATTACGTCAAATCTCTTGACATTGTCCAAGTGCTTCGGTTGCCAGAGCGGGGAGGTTTAGTGCAAGCTCGACTTTTAGGGGCTGAAGTGGCAACCGGGGAGGTGCTCACGTTTCTCGATTCTCACTGTAAGTTGTGGATGGTGGCTAAGCCTGCTGTTCTTATTATTACACGATGAAAACTAAAATAATTTAATGCAGTTTTACGTATACAGGAAAGTTAAGAACACTGAGAGACTAAGGGAGTGGATGGAGCGTCTGCTTCCAAGCGCTAGATTCGGGTTCGATTCCGAGTCGGGTCATACCAATGGCTCAAAAATTGGCATTCACAGCTTCCCTGCTTGACGCTCAGCATGACAGTGTGGCATCTAACATACCACAAGCACAAAAATAATCACGATTAGTTGGCTTATATATCAATCGGAATCTGCAACAATATAGACTCAGGAGCTCCACAATTATAGCCTACCCACAAGCAACGTCGTTCTTTTGACTATTTGGCTTCATAGTAACATAACAAAACGCCATGACAGAACAGCATGGAGAAGAAGCCGGAAAGTTGACTTGTTTTACTTTGCGGATTCATCATCTTCGAGCTGTAGGCAGGTGGCAAGCTACTTCTAAGCTAGCGCTTTGATTGCTTTCTCGTGACAGGACGATGACCATGCTACTAAATATGACAAAATAGTAGAAAATTTTGCACATCTGCCAATCTGTTTAGATTATAGCATCAAGAGCATGCAGCTCTCTGCATCTACTGAAAGCATAATTTTGTCACTGTGCGAATACTTTTAACGGAACAAGAGATCCTAAAAAGCAGCTTATATAAAAATTATCACCTTCTTCAATAATTTCCATCTCGCTCGAAGTTTTTTACAGAGTCCAATCAAATCTTCATTATACTCGCGGTATTACGTCGAGGTGTGCAAGGAGTGGTGGACCCCATCTCTGTGGCATGGCTGCATGGGCAACACAGCTCCGAAGAAACGTGACGGTGATGACGAGCCGTTGGCAACTCTGTGTCCGATTTGACCGACCTGGGATTTGAACCCCACACCTACCGCACCGATAACAATGTCTTAACAACTGAGCTAAGTCTTGAAAGTTTATCTCGCATTAGCCGTCTAATTAACTCTCATGAGTTACGTACAATCAAATCATCTCATTTTTATAATATGCTTAGGCGAATGTGGCCCTCATTGGTTGGAGCCCCTTCTCGAACGTATTTCTGAAGACCCCACCCGAGTTGTGTGCCCCGTCATTGAAGTGATCAACGCAGAAACATTTGCCATGGGTTTTACTCCTGCCAGGTAAGCAAGCTTGCGAGTTGCTTCAGAGCAAGATTGAAAATCATTGAGTTGATTATTCGCATATTTTGCATTACATTCAACAAATTGCGAAAGCGACAAGAAATATAAATGTTTTGAAACACATCTTGCAATTTACGAGTTTGTTTTAAACCGTCGTTATTTTGTTGAGCAAATTTTAAAAACCAACTGCAGGCAATGTTGGCCCTGCATAGCCAACGATTGAAAAATACATAATTTTGAGAAAAAGTGGTGAAAAAATTGCCACATCATAATAAAAACACGTTCGGAACAATCACCAGACACAACACACACAACTGCATTATTATAGTGATAACTTTTTTACTTAGTATTGAGGTGCGTTTACCGATACGCGACGCACGACAAGCGATAAATTCATATCGCGCCTTGTTTTATTTTGCTGTTTAGCGCTCACGCGAAAACCGTGTACATTCACTTACGTTATAATTTTTGTCGCGTTATCGCTTGTCGCGTATCCGTAAACATACCTTTAATTTTGCTTATTATGCTATCTTCGCATCATAAAGCTAGTCACATCGCAACAAGTTGGTGGTATAAATAAGAACTCACTTTTTGCTCAACGGGGTTACACTGTGAAACTATTTCTGCACACGTCATACAATGATATTCTAAGTGCTGCATAATTCATTCCAAAAATTTGAAATATTAACTCAAAATATGCAAAGAAAATGTTACTTATCGCTTTTGTTGCCGACGTTATAAATCTGTTTAAATTTTTTTCTGAGCTACAACGTTATATTAGAAGAGCATTAAAGCAGCAAGTGGATGTGGCGTGCGTGCCAGTTCGTGATTCTTGACAGCATTAGATTGTACAGTAGTTCTGCTTTATCATTCAATCAAGTCATCACTAGGTTGCAGCCGATAAGTAGTTCAATGAATTGAAATTTAAACCTTTCGATTTTCGTGGTCAGTAGTGCTTATAGTAATACCCGCACACCTTTGAACACTTTAACAATTCATTCGCTCTCGTCTTTCGCCATCATATGCTTTTTGAAGATAAGTAGAGTAAATTAAAATTAGAGAACATCATTCAAGCTACTGTAGTTAGATTGTAGACATGAACGTCCGCTGAAACTTGACCAGGTGGGTCAAAAACATGATGCTGAAAAAAAGTTCAACTGTAGTTTGCAAATGTTGCAAAAAAGCAATAATTAAAAGCCAACCCAGTGGACGCCCATGATTTGGGGTATTGGTGGTGGTTGTAAGAGGCGAGGTTACCAAAACTGTGAAAGGTGGATGCCAAAGCCAAATCTAACTTTGTCGGGCGGAGCAAAACTTTCATATTGATGCAAGTGGAAGCAATGATAAAGAATGAAAGGTAAACAAATTCAACCTTCAGAGATCATCTTGCTGAATAGACAATTCAATTTGCAAAAGTAAAGTTGATTCTATTCGCTAGATTTGTGACTTTTTGTGAGTGTGAGGGCGCCACTGTGTCCTTTTCAATGGCAGAAATAGGAAGTTAAGGTATTTTAATTTCCCTGACCACATGTCCAATTTTAGTGAGCTTTAGGCTCACGGTTCTTGGCTCTAGTTTCTGCATCATAATCATTTTTTTGATGTCATGGTTTAAAAAAATACAATTATTTGACTTGTGGAGAGTGTAAATATGTCGTCAGTTTGGTTTGATCACCAATCAACCTTGCTTCAAAAAATTCAGCTCCAGAAAGATAATTTATCGTCAAAAAACGAAAGTTAATTTAACATTAATGAAAAAAAATTAATGTTGTGATCAAAGACATCGCTGTCGGCGCGAGAGGTCTTTGGTCCGATTCCCGGGTCGGTTAAATCGTGCAATGTCGCCAACAGCTCGCCGCCGCTGCGATGTTTCTGGATTGCCCAGGTGCTAAGCTGCGAAGATGGATCCCACCACTCGTAACATGCTTCTGCGTAATATCGCGAGGATAATGAAGATTTGGCTTTGATTTGATGAAAAAAATAGCCTAGGTTAATGATAACAACGAACTGCATAAGCGTAAATAACATCGGGGCTGTGGACCTTTTTTCAAGAAACGCAGTTTCCACAGATTAGGCCTTGGTATTGTAGCAAACGAATGCAAAGAAAACAAGAAGCATTATTTTTTTTTCTGTGTCGATTTTATTCAGTAATGCCAAAATCTCACTTGTTACAAATAAAAATTAACAGTACTGCAAATCAAAATTGTATATAATTGCTTTCAGGGTCCATAAAATATTGAATATTTTCGTGATTATGGCTTTCGTCGAAACTGAATTGGGTTCAAACTGCTCTGAGAGGCACATGTTTGAGCTATCGTTCTATTTTCACGTAGGAAATATTCTTCTCAATGAGCTCTAGTTTGTCTGTAGATGTCATGTTATTGCGAAGAAGAATCTGGATGATAAGTAACAATCAAATGCAGCTTACCATGCAGCATCATTGCCTGTGTACAAAAGTGCGTTTGATCAACAACTACTTTTTACTAGGACCGTCCAGAGAGGTATTTTATCGTGGACGCTAGGTTTTAGCTGGAGCGCTAAAATGAAAAATCCTCCAGTGTACAAACAAGGAGACGACCGAGCACTTGGCTCCCCTACAATGGCAGGAGGTCTGTTTGCCATCAACCGCAAATATTTTTACCATATAGGAAGTTACGATTCTCAAATGAAGGTGTGGGGAGGAGAAAACATCGAAATGTCCATTAGAGTGAGTCTTTCTATTTTCATACAGCAGGTTGCAGACATGCTTATTCTTGACAATCGTTGCATGTTCTGGGCTTAGGCTCGGACATTCGTCTCCCCTAATAATTTTGCTCAGTTTTATCACAATTAACCGGCCGTTAGCTCAGTTGCTAAGCGCACGCTATCGGTGCGGGAGGTCTGGGGTTCCATTCCCGGGCCGGTCAAATCGACACAGTGTCGCCAACGACTCGCCACCGTTGCGACGTTCTTCGGAGCTGTGTTGCCCAGGCGCCAAGCCGCGGAGATGGGCCCCGCAACTCGTTACACGCTTCGGCGTAATACGGCGAGTATAATGAAGATTTGAATTTTTGAATTTATCACAATTAAAAAAAATAAAAAGTTTTCATTCTGCATATAAATGTAGTCCACAGCTGATATTGTGATTGACCAAGTTAGACACCCGCTCTACCATTCTTACATCTTTTACTCCGTTGAGCTGAGATATATGAGTTTACCAGCATTTTATCAAGTTTTAAAAAAAAGCAACTAAAGTCTCGCTATGTTGGAAATACACCGTGGTAGGAATGATGTTGGACCAAAATTACAAACCAAAACACGCTTTTCTGGTCAAATTTGGGGTTTCATTTTTGGGGCTGATGTTGGATCCTCTGACAACAGTAAATACACTCGTAACGCTTTATCATTCTGATGATGTTGGTCGCCAAGACCTACGAAACGTGGTAGTAGGTAGTGTCTCTTATATCTGCACCGTCAAAATAAATATAAAACAACAACGAACCAATTCAACCGCAAACGGACGCAGAAAATGGAGGAAGCAACAAAACGATTAACTTTGTATCATGTGGAAATGAATGAAAATTAAATGATGAAAATAGCAAGCATGGTCGCAACACCCGATTAAACTGGAACGGTAGGGCAAAAAGAAAAAAATAAATAAATACAAACGAGCATATGACGGTGAGATAAAAAAGGCAATGGAGAGACCACAGCTCCAACACCGCTATGATATAATGCAATGGTAGGAACCGTAACAGGGTACGGCCTTTGAGGTTGTTCAATGTCGTCACAGCACAACTAAAAGACGTAAATAATCAACCTGACTAAATCGTAGTTGAGGAATTTACTTGTAATGTCTTAGCGGAAAAGCGAAGTTTCGAAGTAAATTGAAGCATACGAAAGAATTAAGATAGTAGCCTGAAATTCGATTTTGCTGTCATTGTGAAAGATTGTTTTTTGAGATGGTTTCTTAGCAGAAAATAACGTTGCTGGTATAAAGATACGTCCTCAAAGCCGCAGCCTATTTTCAAGGGCGTATGGTTAGCAACAAATTTAAGGGGGACAAGGCCGGATAAGGAGAGGCGTTGTTTTCATTCTCTTTTAGATCGATCTCTGAAAAAAGTCTCCATACGCCAAGGGAGGGTGCAGCGCCCAGATGCCCTCCCCTCTCTTCTCCTTGCTATGCCACCGCCTCTTTTTCGGTTATTTCAAATCACAATGAACAAATTTTAGCAAGTTTGGTAAGCATGAAATTTGTCAACGACACAGCATAGAAGATTAATGTGTTGTTACAACTTGCAACTACGCTGGTGATCCCAAGGTAATGAGGTTAATTCCTTCTTTAGCCTTCGCAGTTTTACAGTTGGTAAAAGGCTTTAGGATGATTTCTTGCAGCCAGATTATACCCAGCAGCAAAGTGAAGAACTAACCTTAGAAGCAAAAATCACCCACAGAAGTAGAAAACACCGATACTGGATTGTTAGGTTGAATTCTGCTCCTCTATTACTCTCTCATTACAGATGCAGCTATCAGTCTAACATTGCATGCAGAGTATACGCGGTAAAAACGCAAGGTCTAGTTTTCTTGTGTAAAGTAGGAATGTTTTCTACATAAATTGTTTACTCAAACGAGTTAGCTGAAAATGGGTTGGGAAGAAGGCAAAGGTGAAAGTTCTTAGACATCAGAATTATCTGAATCTTCCGGAGAAATCTCATGACAATGCGCTTCATTTTGAACATTTCCAAGCACCTGCTCGACGAAATGCAAATCCTCATATTTGAAATCAATGTAACTTGAGTTTGCGTGGAAGTGTTCCACAGTTAAGTAGGAATAGGAAAAAAGTGTGGTTTGCAGAATTTCGAATGTGGAAAGCCGTTGTGCAGATGTTTCGTCTGCTGTAGCTGTGTGCGAGAATCGAGAAAGTAACAAAGTTGTTCTGCTCGCAAGAGTCCCTCTTAAACAACGAAAGTGTTTGCTTGTTTAGATATGGACTTGCGGAGGTACTTTGGAAATTCACTCCTGTTCACATGTCGGTCATGTGTTTCGTAAACGGTCTCCTTATACTCATCCAGGGGGCGATGACGTCATTACGCGGAACAGTAAACGAGTGGCTGAAGTGTGGATGGATGAATATAAACAACAGTTTTACCGGAGGCAGCCACACGCTTTAAAGGTATCGAAACGCTTGAATTTACGCCAAAAAATCTTGTTTACAATTGTAGTTCGATCCAGCGCAAGAATCCACGTAGAACAACTACTTTTTTCAAAAATTTTTGCTCTAAATGTTGCTGGTGTAATGCAGCTTGCTTGAAGAATAAAGCAATATAAGAAACGAAAGACTAGCCAGCGATTTGATGGTTTATTCTGACTAATTATGTTGAACAATTAGACGTAGCCTACGCCAGGCAACACGACCATTTATTATCCTATGTTGGAAACGAAAATTAAATGGATTTCTGGAGAAAATTTTCCTTATTTCCACTGCGAGAAAATCGCTTTTATCAAGTTCGAGTAGGGTTGTACTTCTTGCTTTGCTTTTACTTAAGCATTCAATCAGTTTTTACTGCTCAGATGGCCAAGTGGATAGACCGTCTGCTTCTGGAATTGTGGATTCGGGTTTGATCCTGAGTCGGGTAAAACCAATGACTTTCAAATTGGTATTCACAGCTTCCCTGATTGACGCTTAGCATTAAGGGAAAGTGTAAAGAACAAGCCGGCAAGTTTACTTGTCAGCGACAAATAGCGGTACCGCGCGCACGTGACAGATCCTACGTGACGGGTTCGATTCGTGGATGGAGCCGATCGCATTTGACATATATGTATAACGGGTGGCTGCTGACTCGAAGAGCGTAAGCTCACTTCGCAGTCTCCCTCAATCACTGTTGAATTTTCAGTTCAATATAATTTGAAAATAACCTCAGTTACTTGTTGTGCCGTTGGGAAAGGCACTTAACGGGATTCCCCCATCTTAGTGTGGTGGATAGATGGCCGATAACTCCTGAGCGAGCTCATTATTGATCGTTATTAATATTGGTCGCTTTTTCATGGTAGGAGGAGAAATATGCAACTAAATATATACAATTTTTTTGCTTGTCCAATCTAAAGTTTCCATTGCGTAATTTCAGGTTGATGCAGGGGACTTAACGGAAAGAATCGAGCTACGGCAACGCTTGAATTGCCGCAGTTTTCAGTGGTATTTGGACAATGTACTTCCTCAACTTTATGCTGTTCCCGATGAAGATATCATCAAGCAAGGGGAGGTGGGCAAACTTAAAACCACTGAAACGTTGAGTGTGACATCAAGGACCAATCAATTGAAGTTACTAAAACCCAATCCAGGAGGCGATGACGTCCTTACATCATTAGCAAAAGCTCATTTAAATTAGTTACAAAAAAGAATTTAATTATTGGACTAAATGAATGTTCCGAGTCGGGTCAAACCAATGACTGTAAAATTGGCATTCGCGGTTTTCCTGCTTGACGCTCAGCATTAAAGGGGCAGTGTGGAGAACAAACCGACAAGTTTACTTGTTGTGCCTTTGGAAAGGCACTTAGCGGGATTCCCCCATCTTAAAGTGGTAGGTAGGTGGCCGGCAACTCCTAAGCCAGCTTTTTATGGCGCCTTGATCGCTTTCTCTAGATAGCAGGATAATATTAAACATGCACCTAAAATAGTGATGCCCATGATTCATCGTAGTTGCAGCGTTTTATGGTCGTAGCTGTGTAGATGCTTAGTTTGTGAAGATGGGCGCCGCCAACTCAGTACACGCTTTTGCATAACACATGAGCACAATGAAAAACAAAGTGGAAAGGTATATCAAATGCGTATGCGCCGCTAGTCGTCAGAGTAAACAAATTTATTGAAAAATGGTCACAAATGCATCGTTCGTTACTTAATTGTTCCTCAAATCAAATAATTTTTGGATGACTTGCAGTTATATTGATGCAGGAGACTGGCAGTGTTTCCAGTTTTTTGTTGCCCTTTTCAGGAGCATAATTATTATGTTGGTGAGTTGGTGGTTACATTTACAATTCAAAAATAAGAAACTGACGTTTTTTTTCGAAATTTGAAAATATCAAATCAAATCTTCATTATACCTGCGTTATTACGAGCAGGCGTGTAACTAGTAACGGGATCCATCTCCGCGGCTTAGCACTTGAGCAACACAACTCTGAAGAAGCGTTGCTGCGGTGGCGAGCCGTTGACTACACTGTCTCTCTATTTTGCAAAGTAGTGAACGATTAGAGCAAGAAGCAAGTAGCAAAATAACAGAATGTTTACTTTCTAGCCTTTTTTTTTTTTTCTTTTAAGAATCGTCAATTTCGTGCACCTCACAAAGAAGTTAAATATGAGCCGATTTGTGAGTAATGATGGTATTTTCAGTTACTAATTCGGTTTTATTTAGTAAAATAATTAAGATGAAACTCAGAGAACTGTGTTATTTTAGTGGCGTAGTGAATACAAAAATGGACAATACTGCTTGGACTCCGCCAACTCTGCTGGAACACCTGGAATCAAAGCTATAATGTATCCTTGCCATGGAAAAGGATCAAACCAGGTAGGATATTGTAGGGTTTAGAATAATTTGTGTTGCTACTGAGAAAATTTTAGATAACTATCGGCCATTTTTGATCTGAAAAAAAGCCAAAATTTCGTAACCTTTATATGGAAAACTAAACACGTGCACTTCCGTCGAGAGCAAATGGAGGCCCGGGGCCACATAGCAAAAAGGGGCCCTCGATGACGTCACTGTTAACTTAAGCCGCGAAAACGATAGAATCAGTATAGTGTATCTGCTCTTCTGTAAATTCTCACCCCATTTTTGCCTTTTGAAGTTAATTTTTTACCGCATCCCAAACAAAAAAATTGCATGGCAATCACCAGCCTGGCCAGCTTGGCCCATGCAAATGCCCGGTATTTGCCATGCAATTTTTTTGATTGGGATGACGGTTTGATGCGGACATGCGATAGCACAATGTCTTGGGCGGTCCTACTAAACACGGCAAAGGACCTCAAATTGATGTACTAAACTCCGCAAAGAACGACAAAGGACCTTAAATTGATTTACTAAACACCGCAAAGAACAATAAAGGACTTGGAATCATACCATAACAAAGAACGACAAGGAACTTTAAATTAGGGTTAGATTAGGGTTAGGTTAGGGTTAGACTAGGGTTAGGTTAGGGCCAGGGTTAGAGTTAGATTAGGGTTAGAGTTAGGGTTTTAGGGTCCTTTGTCGTACTTTACGGTGTTTAGTACATCAATTTAAGATCCTTTGTCGTCCTTTGCGGTGTTTAGTAGGACCCATGTCTTGGGTTCAAAAATTGTAAAATAGGGAGTGAATTTTTTACGGCACTTTCTTGCAGCTTTCGTCGCTTACGCTTAGATGCTTCGCTCTCACACTTTCTTGTTGACATCTTAATTAAAATGTACCGGTACTCTTACTCTCCTAGTCAAAAAAAGCATGCTTTGTTGTTTGTGATATCTTTTACATATAGTACTGAGTACAAACAATTAAGTTACGGTTGTTGCAAGAGGTCAAAGTGGTCACTCATTTCATTCAACTGCAGAACCTTCTTTCTTTAATTGATTCATCTAGGTCAGTGTTTCTTAACCGGGGTTCGACCGAACCCCTAGTGTTCGACGGAGCTGTCTCTGGTGTTTGGTGGAAGTCCTTCAATACCCTAACACTTTCAAGGGCGTACCCAGGGGGCCGCTGGCCTCTTGATTTTGAGAGGAACATTGGACGTCGGAAGACGTGATGACCTTTTCTTTGGTCTTCACCTGATTTTAGGAGGAAAATTGGACGTAACGCTGTCCCTTTCTAGGGTTTGGTTGAGACTGCGACGAAGTTGTTAGGATTTGGCCGCTTGGCACGGGTTAAGAAACACTTATCTACACGGGTGCAAAATTGGGGGGACGCATCCCCCCCCAATAATTCGGCTGCATACCCCCCAGTATTTTCATGCCCCACATCAGCAAACTAGATGACCTTTTTTTTGGTTTTCACTACAGTTTGGGCAAGAAATTGGTCATCTGGAAAGTGATGACCTTTTTCTTTTTTTGGTCTTCACTTCATTGCACTTCACTGTGGTGGGCAAATATTTGGGCAACCGCGCGGGGGTGTCAATTTGCTAAATCATCCCCCCCAATCTCGAAAAATGGCAAAAAATGGTCAATTTTCCGAAATCATCCCCCCCAATGCTCAACATAGATTTGCACCCCTGCTGACCTAGGTCGTTAGGTGAGCCGCTATTATTGTTATTCCAATTTACTCAAGCGCGAAGATATGCGCATTAGACTATAGTGCTGCTTCCAATGCGGTATCTTGGTTGCAAAACGAAACTTTTTTACCACAATTTAGATGCAGTATTGAAAACACCAATGCTTTGTTCTCGACTAAACTAATACTATTTTAGCCACTTGACTCAACTAAAAGTCCAGAAATTGGTTCACTTAAATAGACTCACGCATCTTCGATCTTCCGCATGAAATTTACAATTTTGCCAGCAGTCTTACATTTTCAACTCAACTACGTTTTAGCTGTTTTTCATGCAAGACCCCAGCATTCTTACTTTTTTAAAGTTTATTGTCCATCAGGACAAATTACCAAATACTAGTAAGCTAGTAGAAAGCACTTGGTTATTATAGCTGCTCAATGACGTAACAATAGCATGGGGACGTAACAATTCTGCAATAAATTAAAAGGAGGTAACAATTCTGCAACAGATTAAATTGCGCAATAGATTAAAAAGGTACATCAAAATGCTTTACAAGGTAACTCATGTTACTTGCACAGTTTTCCGCTAATAAGCTCACGATCAAATTCAAAAATAAGATAATAATATCTACTTGCAGACGCAAAATGGGGCCCCTTAAAAATACGAAGCCCGGGGCCAAATGGCCCCCCTCTCGACGGGCCTTGTTATGTCTTTTATCATCTTCCTTATCACGTATTTCTAGCTTTTGTTCTTTGTTGCTTCCATTGACAAATAGAATGATCGAATAAAATAGAACTGTTGTACCGTAGAGCGAGACATAGAACTGTTGTCTTGCGTTTATGCGTCCATATTTACGATTATTTTTTCCAAGCAAAAATTCGACCAGCCGTGAAAATGTGTAAATGCAATCAATTGTCGGTCAAACTAGAAAAGGCGGAAGCAATTTTTACATGATTTTTACTCAGGCAAATTGTCAAGAGGTAGATCTCTTTGCTACTTTTCAGAATTTTGTTTTCACAAAACGCGGAGAGATTCGTCAAGAAACGGTGACGCAATTGTGTTTGCAAGCTGTGGGTCAATTTGTCATCGCCAAAGAATGTTTCTATCCTGATTTGGAGGTGCCAAAATCGCAAATGTGGATAAATACTGTGGTGAGAACAATTGTGCAAGATTTAGGCTTTTGGCCAGATGAAAAGTAAATCTTTTTTTGTTGTATATCTATCCTCTTATCATGAGAAAGCGATCAATGCGCTATAACGAGTTCGTTGAGGAGTTTCCGGCCATCCGTCTACCTCTCTAAAATGGAGGAATTCCGCGAAGTGCCTTTCTCAACGGCACAACGAGGAAACTTGCCGGCTTGTTTTCCACACTGTTCCTTTGATGCTGAATGTCAAGCAGGGAAGCTGTGAATACCAATTTTAAAGTCATTGGTTTGACCCGACTCGGAATAAAACCCTAGTCTACTTCTCCAAAGGCAGACGCTCTTACCGCTTCGCCATCTGAGCTGTTAAATCAGCCAGCTATTACGTTTAAGCTTTTTTGATCCTAATTGCGAAACAACTTTTGGACGAAGCCCAGATCGCAACTTGCAATGAAATAAAAAAGATAGATTCAAGTGAACAATTTGCCTTGCTGCACGATGAGCGTGCAATGATTAAGGAGTTCAAACGTCACGCTGCTGAGTTTTTGTGCAAATTGGCATCAGAGTTCTTTTTAGGGGTTAGCAAACTCTTTCTCATTTTTGTTTCTTTATTCAACCGACACGCTTTAATGAGGTACTGACTCAAAATTCTATATGCGGAAAACTCAAATGTATTTGTACTGTAAGCAATAAACAACTTTTTAGGGAAAGTGTGGAGGGAGGAGTGGGGAAGTGTGTTGGGGTGTGGGTAAGTGTGAGGAGAGGTGAGGGGGAGGTGCAGGGGATGTGGGGAAGTGTGGAAAAGTGTGTTGGGGTGTAAGGGAAAATGAGGGGAAAATTGGGATAGGTATAGGAAAGTGTTTTGGGATGTGGGGTAAGATGTAGGAGAGTGCATGGGGTGAGCGTGGGGGAGTAAGTTGGGGCGTGGGGGGAGAAGAGGAGAGATGTGGGGAAAGGTATGGGGGGTAAGGGGGAAGGTTAAGAGAAATGTGGGGGGTGTAAAGAAGTGTGGGGGGAGGCGTGGGAGAGTGTATGGGGTGAGTGTGGGAAAGTGTGTTAAGGTGTGGGGGAGGTGAGGGGAGAGGTGTGGGGGAAGGTAAGGGTAGATGTGGGAAGTGTAAAAAAGTGTGAGGGAATGTGTGGGAAAGTGTATGGGGGGAGTGTGGGGAAGTGTGTTGGAGTGTGGGGGAGGTGAAGGGAGAGGTATGTGGGAAGGTAAGAGGAGATGTGGGCGTGTGAAGAAGTGAAGGGGAATGTGTGGGAAAGTGTATGGGGTGAGTGTGGAGGGTGTGGAAAAGTGTGTTGGGGAGGTAGAGAGAGATGTAGGGGGTGTGGAGAAGTGTGTTGGGGTGTGGGGGAGGTAGAGAGAGATGTAGGGGGTGTGGAGAAGTGTGTTGGGGTTTTCCATTCCTCCCCGTACACTTCCCCATATCTCGTTTCACTTCCCCTAAACCTCAACACCTTTCCCCACACCCCCATACCTCTCCCCTCATCTCCCCCTCACCCCAACACACTTCCCCACACCCTCCACTCTCACTCCATATACTCTTCCACAACTTCACCGTACCCCCTACCTCACTTCTCCACATCCCCTACGCCTCCCCACACCCTAACACTTTCCCCACACTCACCCTACACACTGTCCTACATCTCCCCCTACGCTCTCCACACCTCCCCCCACTTCTCCACATACCCACACTTCTCCTCACATCTCCATTTACCTCCTATTCACACCCCAACACACTTCTCTACACTCCCCATACTTTCCCCCTGCACTTCCCTTAACCCCCACACTTCTCTTCACATCTGCCCTCACCTCCCTCACACACTTACCTACACTCACCCCATGCACTTTCCCACATCTCCCCCCACACTTTTTTCACCCCCACATCTCCTCTTACCTTTCCCCACACTCCCATGTTTCTTCCCTCACCTTCCCTGCACCCTCCACGCTCACCCCATACACTCTCCCACACCTACCCCACACTTCTTCACACCCTCCAGATCTCCCCTTACCTTTTCCCACATCTCTCCTCACCTTCCCCCACACCCAACTCTGTTGGCATGGTCTAAAGATACTGTATTATTTTCGGTTTACAAGGGTATTATTTTTGCTAAGCCAAATGAGCACGGCAAATTGGAATATATCATCATTTTTGTAACCGCACTAATCTCAGCATTCAAGGTTGTAATGGTGGTGTAGTCTGAATATTTCTTCCCGATAAATATAATTAAAGCCCGAATCCGTTGGTGCGAAAGCTTTCAGAGAAATTGTTTGTGCTCATTGATAACTCAAATAAGTCAATTAGCACAAACACTTAACGAGTTGCAAGCTCGGCGTTTTTACTGCAAGCCCTTTTTCAACCAATTTGGTGAGAGCTTACGTGAGTTATGGTTCAAATCCTGTTCAAGTTTCAGTGTTTCTATCAATAATTCGCTTTACGATAATATTCTGCTTAGCAAATCACCACTAGCAACCACTGCAAGAAAAACAAATCTAATCCAAAAAACATGAAAGCGATTACAGCAGTTCGTAAGGAATTCTTAGATTAATCTTACCCAGTTAAGGTAGTTGAATAATAAAACGCAATTGGAAGCCCGTTCCAAAACGCATACAGTTCGGACTTCGCCCTGTAACTAATGAATCATGAGGATACACTACCGTTGCCAGGATTTTGCAATAGGAGGGGTTTTGAGAATGACGTCACATTTGACCATACGTTGTATACAAGAGAGGATCTAAAAAGTTTTGGTGGGGGGGGGTGTAATTTTGAATTAGGTTGAATGTTTACTAAATACAAAGACGTTTAGACTTGAAAATGGGCGTAAATAAGCCTTTTGAAAACGTTTCATGTCAGAGGCGTACATAGAATTTTTTTCAGGGAGAGGGCTCCAATTTTCGTCACTTTTTCAAGCGCAGTTTTTTTCGGCAGAGTTAATTTTAAGCAACTTAAATACCAAAACCACTGTAGGGGGTTCGGGGGCATGCTCCCCCGGAAAATTTTTCAAAATTTGGATACTGTAATGGCCATTTTAGTGCTTTTAAAACAATTTTTGGGGAAAACTGGTCAAATTTTTGGCCTCTAACTTTGAGTGCTTCACCAATGATGCATTTCGTTCCCAAAGTTTCGATTATGCGTGCTTAAGGCGCCTACGGCTTATTGTTACGAAGAGGTTCGAAATTATGGAAAAATTTTATTCATCCAAAACATTGTTGAAAATGGCTGGTGGGGGAATGCATACGCAGCATACCCCACATTCCCCTGGATCCGCCCCTGGTTGTACAATAACAAATGATGGCCTCAAATTTAAGAGATATGCTTTAAAAGTAAAAATACCGAAGGCAATTAAGGCACGATTGTTATAAGGAAGTCAAAAGAATGCTTTGTGATGGAACTGGTAAAACGATATTCAAATGTTAGCGATTTAGTTCTTTTTTGAGCTCAGTGCGTAGATCAAATTTGCTTGAAACCGTTTAGCCTTTTTTCTGCGGAAGGTCTGAGGGGCCGAGGGCAGTATAGCGTGTACAGGAGCGGCACTGCCCTGCTAATAAAATTGTCATTGCTTCATAAACATATAACGGCAAAGAACATGATGCAAGAAACAACGCAACGTAATTCTTGTTATGATGACAATTCCAAAACCAGATTACCAATGACAAAGTATCGAGCACTTCGAAATAGATATCGGAAAAAGAAGTATGTATGACGTTATTTGGGGCTCAGTGGGGGGGTTGTAATCCCCAACCCCCCCCCCCCCGTGGCTACCCCACTGTCAGGATATGTACCGATGTGACTTCAGAGCATAAGAAGAATAGAGAAGTTAAGTAGTCGCCATTTATTGTTTCCAAACAGTCCCTGATCTTGCTGTATTTTTTGCTAATTTTAACTCAGTAAATGTGATGTAAATTTCCTGCACAGAGTGCTCGATGATAAAAAATCAGAGCATTAAAATCACAGATGAAATTTAAAAATTTAAAAACACAACAGTCTGTTTCGTCGGTAACGACTCATCAGGTGTCATAGACTCTGCAGAATGAATAAAAGTTAACCAAAAGAAATAAATCGTTCCATAAAATTGTTCCATAAGATTTCTTGGCAGAGTGAGGCTGCCGCCATTGCTTTATTGTAGCAACTCATTGGTAGAAGGACAGCTGACGGTGAGATTGTGCGAGGTCATGGCGGTAAGTCAAACAGCGTACTGCCTACAGGCTTGATGTTTTTCAGCTTGTATTTGTTCCTGAGCCGGCATTACGCTGTGATTTCTGATCGGCTATTCAATGCAGTAGAAGGGTAGGCATAGAGGATTGCAAGCTTCTCAGATAAACAGAGGCTGCAATTTCGAGACCCGGGTTGGTAAGCAGGTGCTCGATCGACGATTGACCACTTGACAGTAGGATTGATGTTCGAATCCTTGGCCTTCCATAGTATACTACTTTAGAGAGTTCTGTCGCGTTTCTTTTTTCACGGTTCTTGAACGAATTGCTGTGGCCGTGGTACCGGGTTTTGAACTCGGCTCCGGTGCACCCGATATAGTATTTAGTGCGGGAGCCAGAGTCGATGGAAGCTTTGTAAATAACGGCTTGCTCGCAGCATCCACAGTTGAGAGGGCAGTTAGCTTTATTTCTGCAATTACATGCGGGAATTTCGGATGGTGTGTTCGCCCCGTCGTTGAGGAGCTTCTTGTTATGGTTTGATATAATGGAAGCGATATTCGGCATGCAACTGTAGCTGATTTTCACCGTGTTGGGGTTGCATATTTTATGTAAGCGGTGGTGCTTCGGAAAGTGCTTGTCAATTAGGCAAAGGAACTGCCTTCCGATGTTGTTTTTCACACTTTCGCTAAATGATGGGTTGAACCACACCACATTCCTTTTTCGATTTCGCTTCTTTTTGGGCGGTTTGCTGTATTCAAGCTTTTCGCGGTAGCCGCTTTTTCGCATCGCATCGGTGTATTCTGGCAGGGCTCTGTCGAATTCTTCGCGGTTGCATGATAGGCCCGATAGTCGCTTTGAAATCATGATAGGCAGTTGTTTTTTGATGACCGGTGGATGATTCGACAGAACATTGATGTAAAGCGGCTGGTCATTAGGCTTATGGAAGGGAAAGTATTTTTCTGATTTCAGATCAAGCGTTAGATCAAGAAAATCGGTTCGCACGATACCCACTTCTGTGGTAATGTGTAAGCCGTGGTCCTTGAACGTCTTGACCAGCTTTTTGCGTATTCTTTCTGTTGGTGGGCCCGAGGAGTTGTGCAGTATCGCTAGGCCATCGTCTCTGTACAAACCAACGGTTTTCCTGTCTCCAAATATGGGGTGGAGTTGGTTAAGCATGTATAGGCCCACCAGTTCACATATTTCAGCCCCATCGAACGACCCCATTGTTACATCGAATTGGGGATTGTTCTTCTTGACCCAGGTGCAGTTATTAGAAAAGAAAAGAGACTTGCGACAGTGCATGATGGTACTGATGGTATCGTTATCGATTGCAGAGTAGGATCTTGCAAAGCTGAGGGAAAGTTTAAGGAGGTCTTCCGTGATAGATGGGTAAAAGCTGACGATGTCGAATTTCATGAATGTGGCGTTTTTTTTATTGAGCAATTCCGGAAACCAATCGACGACAGCGGAGGAATCTCGCCATTGTATGAGAGAAGAACCCTCCCGCACCGAAGTGTTGATTTTTTCCAAGAAACTTTGCTGATGACACCAATGTCGGATGTTGCAGGATTTATCAACCTGCATTTTGGATTATTGTAACAATTTGGCTTGTGGTCTTTCAAGGTGATAAACGCGGGCTTTTCGGCTATTTTATCTATACGATTGTCTAAATTTAAGTTGCATACAAGACCCTTGGCTTCGATGTTGATTTGCTTAGTCGCATTGTCACTACCTTTACTGTAGTCTGCGGCGATGTTATCGTGCAGCAGTTTCTCGTAATCCTGGGTTGAAATCTTGTAGAGGTTGGTAGTTTTATCAGCGGGGACAAGGAGAGAGCTGGTCGTGCAGATGTTTTTGACATCGGTGGCAAGCTTTGATAGAAACGGGTTGAAAGCTTTCTTAGAAGTAATGGACCGTGCCATTTCGTAAAGGTCTGTCTCAAACGGGAGGAGGCCTTCATGTTGCAGCGGGCCAGGGATTCAAACATCAATCCTACTATCAAGTGGTCAATCGTCGATCGAGCACCTGCTTACCAACCCGGGTCTCGAAATTGCAGCCTCTGTTTATCTGAGAAGCTTGCAATCCTCTATGCCTACCCTTCTACTGCATTGAATAGCCGATCAGAAATCACAGCGTAATGCCGGCTCAGGAACAAATACAAGCTGAAAAACATCAAGCCTGTAGGCAGTACGCTGTTTGACTTACCGCCATGACCTCGCACAATCTCACCGTCAGCTGTCCTTCTACCAATGAGTTGCTACAATAAAGCAATGGCGGCAGCCTCACTCTGCCAAGAAATCTTATGGAACAATTTTATGGAACGATTTATTTCTTTTGGTTAACTTTTATTCATTCTGCAGAGTCTATGACACCTGATGAGTCGTTACCGACGAAACAGACTGTTGTGTTTTTAAATTTTTAAATTTTAGCTATGATTTTAATGCTACTAATTTTAACTCATTACATTTTGGTTCCTGGTTTGGAGTTTTCGCGAACGTACTTACAGTGTTTGCGTGATTAAATGCTTATTTTAAACATAGCTTTCTTGGAGTTCCAAGAAACTTTTTATCTGTTGAGTGACTGGAATTAGTAGTTTTTATCTGTTGACTGACTGGAATTAGTATCATTAGATCTTAGTGCCGAATGATCGATATCAACTGGCATACAAATTTGAAAATTATAAGCGTATTGTGTCAGTTTTAAGGACAGTTTTCCGAGTTTGATAAAATGGTAATGCTACCCGGAGCTGCCTCCACTAAGCGAGTCCACTGGTTGTTGTAATTGTGTGGAGGAAGTTTTTATAAAAGCTTGTTTATTCTTTTTAGCGCCATGACAATACTTAAGGCAAATTCTATTAGTTGTTGAAAGCACAACCTTGAACTGTTACAAAAATGACACCAGTGCAGTGATATTTTCCAGACTCTGCTGTTTCAGAAGTTATTTTACGAATGAATTCAGTGAGAAAGTGTGAATTCGCGACCTTCTTCATGCTTTCTTACTGAACTCATTCGTAAAATAACTTCTGAAAGTACGTTGGAACACCACTGATCAAAAATCCTATAGTTTTGCTCAGCTAATTGGTTTGCTTCATGATAGTTGGAACCTTCGCACAATACTTCCATTCCTTTTTCCGCAACAAAATGTGAAGTGTTTTTTAGCCTTGAATTTTCAAATGATATTTAGAAACATGACAGTTAATACCTAAGTCATTTTTTCATGAAATAACATTTTACACAAAAAGGTATTGCTTGTGTATAAGCGCTAGTCATGCTTTTTGGTGACAAGCTTTTGCTTTTGGTAACAATTTGGTAATGACGCCTCATTGACAATATTAATTTGTTCTTGTTTAGCTCTTCTATAAAATTTCAACGTTATTTTGATTTGCAGAATGAACAAATTAAAAATGCGGCAACAAACAGATGCATGGAAGCAAGAGGCATGACACTGATCCTACTTCCATGTGAGAATATTCCCGATCAGAGATGGATAATCAAGGAAGTGAATGCCTGATCTCATATTCGTGTCCGCAGTAAAGAAGTTCCTTTACCTCGCAACAGCAAGTTTTGATGATGTCATGGTGTTTGCAATATGACGTCATTATGTCGAAATGGCATGCACTTGCATTAGCAGATGGTGGTAGCATCAGCAAGCGATAAACGCTGTTTATCTTGTTGTATCATGTTGATATTATTGTTGTTTGGAAATGCCAAACAAAATAACGTCATTTATTGCTTTATAATTTTAGATGAAATATCGCTGTTTCCGAACACTGAAATATATCTTTTACTAAAAAAAAAGTCAAACAGCTCTCCGCCAGTTCAACTAATTTTTCTCCAGTCATGGCTTTTTAAAAATCGTTATTCTTCTAATTTTTAACTACAGAAAGAAAAGCGAGCTCACTCATCAATGATATAGAGCAAACTGCAAAGAACACAGGATGCAGAACATTTTTCGTTAAACTTTAACAATTTTATAATAAGCCTATTCATGAAAAGACTTAGTTTGGGTGTAACTAACCACTTCGTACCACAAACGTTAATTTTCTTGGGTGGTTGGGTTGATGGATGATTATTTCCACTTTAAGGTAACCGCAATCAAGCAAAAAAATCTATAAAACTTAGGCCTACTCTATATTGAAACAAACCTAGTTATGATGTCATTAAGCACACGCAAATAACTACACAGAATAATAATAAGAAAAATTCTATCACTTTGAGCAAAGAAACCAGTGTGGATTGCAATGCAGCTGAAAATTTTGCGGACATTGTTTCAAAACAAAAAATTTGCAAAAAAGAATTGCAATTTGCTGGAAAATAAGAATCCAAATCTACCCTAAAAGAGAGAAAAAGCATGAGAAAAACGTCAAAGAAAGGAAAGAGTTTTTGAGAAAGCACTGAGTAAGGAAAAAACATTTTGAGCTAAATAATTGCTAACGTAGTTTTGATTGGAATTTTTAAATCAGCTTCATTTCTAATCAGATCAACGACGCTATAGACTTTGTGACGTGTTTACGCGTAGCAACTTACTAATGTTTCCTACTGGGATGTCGGTTAGGAAAATTATGGCGGAATCTCGGGAAACTTTCATTTTTAAGTTTCAGAGGCACGAATGTTTATACTGTAAAGTAGTGTTTGTTTTTTCCAATATAGCACTGACACAACAGCAGAATAATGCAGCCAAAAAATCAAAATAATGTAGGTTTGGAAGAAAATGATAGAGATAGAAGGACCTGATGCTCATCGAGTTAGTTAGTTAGTGTCTTTTATTTCCGTACCGTCAACACAAGAATAATATGCATAAATAACATACAGTATAATTGGACAGCACGAGAAAAGGGAAGAAGCAACAAAACGATAAACGTTGTAACATGCAAGGGGAGAATAGAAGATCAAGAAAAGTAACATGAGAAGCATGGTTGCTGCACCCGAAAACATGAGAAGCATGGTTGCAGCACCCGAACGTGAGAAGCATGGTTGCAGCACCCGATCACACCTGTAAAAGTACCAGTAATAAACGCACCCCTGCAGAGAGAAATGGTAACTTGTTTTTACCAAAATAACCTGGAACAGGAAACTGTTTAAAAATTTGTACAAAATAGTTAATATAATCTCAAATTTATTTTAGTTACGAAAAATTATTATTTTTGCAAGTGATTGACGTGTTTAAAAATTACTGAATTATTTTTATTTGAAATTTATTTCAACGACTTGAGTAGTTAGTTATAGTAAGTTAGTTGCATATTTCTCCTCCTATCACGAGAAAGCGATCAATGCGCTATACGAGCTCGCTTAGGAGTTGCCAGCCATCTGTCTACCACACCAAGATGGGGAAATCCCGCTTAGTGCCTTTACCAACGGCACAACAAGTAAACTTGCCGGCTTATTCTCCAAACTGTCCCTTCAATGCTGAGCGTCAAGCAGGGAAGCTGTGAATACCAATTTTAAAATCATTGGTTTGACCCGACTCGGAATCAAACCCGAGTCTACATCTCAAGAGACGGACGCTCTATACCACTCGGCCATCTGAGCTGTCATTAACCTTAAAAAATTTTTTTCTCTAACTGTTAAAAATTTAAAATCAAGTAAATAAAAACAAGCATTAAAAACACAAAAAATTTGAAGAAACTGTTATAATAATCAATCCCAAAAAATATTCCCGAATCCCGAGAGGTTTCGAGACTTCGGGAATTTTGTGAAATTTCGGAGATTTTTTACATTTTCCGTAAAAAGGAAAAAAAGCTGTAAAAAGGAAACTCTACAACGTACTGAAATCACAACGATTATACTTGGAAAAATAACAAGTTACCTAATGTGAAATTATTATCATCGATGGGATGATGAAATCATTGGAATGGAAAATGATCCAGCTCTGGAAAGTATAACGTAGCATTCTATCCTGAAAAATCTCGTCCGACTCCATACTCAGAATTTTCATCGTACAACCTATAAGGCATGGGTTCTTAACCGGGGGTAAATTTACCCCCTGGGGGAAAATTTTTTAATTTTTTACCCCCTGGGGGTAAATTTTGCCTACCGAGGGGGTAAATTTTCTGAATTAAAGATTAAAGAAAACTTCATTTTCAGTGTTGAAAAAGCAGTAGTCGTACTCTGGGGGCAGATTATACTTTTCAAAAAAAAACCTTCATTATACTCGCCGTATTACGCCGAAGCGTGTAACGAGTTGCGGGGCCCATCTCCGCGGCTTAGCACCTGGGCTACACAGCTCCGAAGAAACGTCGCAACGGTGGCGAGTCGTTGGCGACACTGTGTCGATTTGACCGGTCCGGGAATCCAACCCCAGACCTCCCGCGCCGAGAGCGAGCGCTTTGCAACTGAGCTAATGGCCGGTATTATACTTTTTTCTTTAGGAAAAGGGTAAACGAGACAAAAAAAGTTGAGAACTCCTGCTATAAAGTATATCCTTTTTTTAAGCACGCTTTTTAACAAGTCTTTATTCCGACTGGCCATTTACGCGAGGAGACAGCCAGAAATGGGCAGTACCGGGTACTATTGTACCGCGGTACTTTTTTAGTACCGATACTACCGTTACTTTTTAAAAATTGTACTGAAGTACCGTTGACACGGTCCTTTTTTTTCAGAATGTGCCAAATTCAGAATGTGCAAAGCGCTAAACCAGTTTCAAGAGCAAACTTATTCCAAATTCGGTAGAAACTTATTCCGCAAAATATGTTTAAGCCAAGGCAAAGAATTTATGTAATTATAAGAATGGGACCCAAAGGAACGGTACACTCACATGCAGCACATAAGGCGAAGCCACGATTTTTTTGTCGTTTAGCCTATCAACTTGCATTTGGTAAAAAAAAAACGCCATCCGTGTCTATTTTATTCGATTCCGATCAAAGGTTTATATTGTCCAAACGTGTCGAGAACCCACGATCATACATTGAACCCACGATCGTACATTTTCCAAATTCATCAAGGGCCCATAATTATGAAAGCTAGAACAATATTTTGATGTGGAGCTAAAGGAAGCGTAATATGGCTCCTTGCAAAAATGTAAAGGGGTTCCTAAATCAGCATGAGCCCCGGGGTCATTTGCCCCCTTTTCATAGGCCCTGCCCCAAACCCCTTAAACTCATAGGCGTAGCCAGGATTTTCAATTAGGGGGACTGAAGTTTAAAAATTTTTACCCAACAGCAGAGACGAATTCAGAAAATTTTGGTGGGGGATGCAGATTTGAATTAGGTTGAGTGGTAACTCATACAAAAACGTCAGACGTTTAGACCCGGAATAGGGCGTGAATGTTTCATGTCAGAGGCGTATTCAAAGTTTTTTTAGGGAGGGCACCAAATTGTGACATCTTTTATAAGCGTACGTTTTTTCGGCAGAGTAAACTTGAAGCAAATTGAGGAAAAAACGACTCTAGAGGGTCCGGGGGCATGCTCTCCCGGAAAATTTTTGAAATTTCACATGGTGAAATGGCCTTTTTAGTGTTTTTTGAACAAATTTTGATCAAACTTTTTGCCCCTCATTCGGAGTCCTTCACCAAATGATGCATTTTGTTCGCGCATTTTCGATTTATGCGTGCTTAGTTCAGGCCAGGAGTGGATCCACAAAATTTTGGTGGGGGGATGCAGTTTTGAATTGGGTTGAATGTTTACTTCTGTAAATACAAAAACGGCAGACGTCTGGACGCGGAAAAAGGCGCAAACAAGCCTTTTGAAAATGTTTCATATCTGAGGCGTAATCAGAAATTTTTTTTAAGGAAGGGGTACCAAATTTCGACATTTTTCAAGCGTAATTTTTTCCTTCAGAATTAATTTGAAGCAAGTTGAGGAACAAAAAAGGCTCTAGAGGGTCCGGGGGCTTGCTACCCCGGAACATTTTTGAAAATTCTCGTACTGTAATGGCCATTTTAGTGCATTTTGAACAGTTGTCGGGCAAACTTTATTGAAATTTTTTGTCCCTAATTTTGAGTGCATCACCGATATCCAGCGATGGCGGAAGCATTTCTGAATTGGGGGTGGAAGGGGGGCGCAAAAGCCCAATTTTTTGCCCAAGTCAAGTGAAGAGCAAAAAAAATTACCACGTCTGCAGGTCGTAGTCTGAACTGCGTAAGAATATTTTGACATGTCTTCACTGTTCGAAATGGAGAATATTTGGGCATTTTTTAGCGTATGGTTAGCCTACCTATTAAGTTTCATATACATTCAAGCAGAGGTATTATAAACGCGTAAATTAGCCCCCCCCTGATAAAAAAGTGGGGAGGCCAGCCCCCCCCCCCCCCCCCGCTTTCGCCACCAATGCCAGTATCGATACATTGCATTCTACAAACCGAATTTCACATGAGCCGACTAGATAACGTTTTGTTTCTCCTTGACTAGAGACATCTTCTTTGATGCAGGATTTCAACAACGCTGATTTCTTCGCACTGGTCTTAAACATTTTAACCACTTTTCGTGCAACGTTTTCAGCATTTTGTGTTGCTGAAACTTTTACAGCTGCAGAAGCGCTCAAATTTAAGCAATGCATAGCACAGTGAAAATAATATGCCACAGGAGATTCGTTTTGAACAATTGAAGTGACGCCTGACTGTTCGCTGGCCATTGCGGCTGCGCCATCATAACTTTGGCCAACGCAAAAAGCAAAGTTGTATCGTATTTCTCCTTAGTAAGCCCACTTATTGAAAGCCCAGCAAGAAAACAATACGTAATGACAAGTATTTATCATAATTACCAAGATCCTTGTTTTTGTCCAGAATGGATTAGGGGGGCCATAGCCCCCGTGCCTCCTCTGGCTACGCCCTTGCCTAGACTAGTCATGGCTTCCGCAGTTTCAACGTAAAGTCTCAAATTCATCTTTAAAACTTAACTAATGAAAACTGGCGAAGTAAAACCAGTGTTTATTCACCGACATTTTATTTTTATTGCATTTACTCGCTTACGTATTTCTTTGTTGCAATCACGGTATTATATGAATGTTTAATTTACTCCCTTTTCCTTACTTTTTTTCTGGCTATGCCCCTGCCTTATATTTACCATAACAAGTGCAGTTTTAAGTTTGTTTGTTTTGGGCACCATTTTACGTAGAAACGACACCGCTCAATTTTATTCAATATCCAAATAGTACCAACAGCTAATAATCGCAGAACATTTAACATTATTTAGATTATTTACAAAATAACATGAAGAAAATAAAATAAACCGAACTGTTCGGACAAATCGACTGTCCTTCAACAGAGCATGATTAAAAATGGATAAGTGAAAACCGGGCAAACTAAAGTACGGTAAAGCGGAAAACAAAAACAGTAAGGGTTGTGACATAATCTAACGTTTTACATAAGGAATGAAGTATGTACGATCAAATTGCACCGACAAAGGTTTTTTATTGCGTGATTTAAATCAGAGAGCAATTACTATTTTTACAAAAACACAGCGCAATTCAAAACAAATTTGCTATGAATTTTTAATCAAACTAAATTATTTAATCAAACTAAATTTTTAAACAAACTAAATACTTTTAACAGAAAAGAACAATCATTAGCAGAGAGCTGCCTAGTTAATTTCGGTATGAATTTCTTAATATGGAGTGCTTCATGAACTTTCGTGCCGTAGACTACTCATTTTTACACTTACGAAGAATCTTGAACGAAGCCAAACTGTGCGATGAATTGACACATTTAACGCAGTCCAAAATGTGGCCTTTAGTTGCACTTTTTCGAGATTGATTTAGGTCCAGATCTTCCTTGGCTCTGGTGACCAGATGTCTAAAAGACATACCCAAGTAAGTCAAACCCGTATCACACGTGCATGTACAACTATAAACGACATTGGAGTACAAACCCAAGGGTGTCAGTGACTTAAAAAAAAATTATTAGCAACTTTTATTGTTTTATGTATAAGCATCAGTTTCAAGCATGCTATCTTTAAACACAAATCAGACATACTTCGGAAGAATTTTCGTGAGCTTTTTCCTACATACGGTATTTCCATATACAATTTTTGGTTGTCATTTTCATTTTCACTAATCTCATCATTTTCATGCTAAATGGAGTTGTGGAAGCTATTGAGAATTTTGCCAAGAATCAAGCAGGATAACCATTTTGAAAAAAATTGCTATGTTTTCACTTTTCCATTTCTAATCATGCCCTGATGAAAGACAATAGACAATCGATTTGTCCGAAAACGTTCAGCTTATTTCATTATCCGTATGTTAGTCTGTGAATAATGTGAATAAATAAATGTTATATGTTCTGCGATTATTAGCTGTTGCTACCATTTTATGAATTCGGAGTAAACTTGAAGATCTCCTCTCTTTCAAAGTTTTATGAATTCGGAGCAAACTTGAGAAGTAACGCAGTCTTGGACCCTGATTATGGTTCATGAAACCGAACTCCAGTGAGCCCTGTAATAGCTGACCTTGCTACTTACCACTTTATGAATCTTTTATCCCAAAAAATAGGCATCGGCAAAGCTCGAGGCAACCCGATTATTGCCACAAAAATTGTCTCTAATTTGTTACAGAAGAGCTACTAAGGTACTACAACGAAGATGGAGTTAGCGGCGGATATGATCTTGCAATCACGACCGCATTAAAATGAATACTTCGAACTTACTAATTGCATAAACGCCTAAACAACTGATTGCACCACACGTCTAATTAACTTGAATCTCTGAAACAAATTATGAATTTACAAGCTTAAATTGAAATTTTAAGACAGCAAGTTGAACTGTACGATTTGTCATATCACTCGAATTGAGCCAAAGCCTTGCTGTTATTCCAAGATGTTGGACGTTGCAAAGGCGATTTTCAAACCTAATCAACAGAAGCTGATAACTTTTAAATGTTTCTCATGGTTGTTATTGTTTATGTCATCTGTTTAGACACGTACCGCAAGGAGCGTTCGGTTGGGGATTGGAGTTTCGATGGGCTACTCAACCTGGCAACAAAGGAATGGAAATTCAGAAAAGAAATCGAGATGATCCGTTCACGTGAGTGCTGTGTCACATGTCAGTAGTTCGCAACAGTCGGTCCGTGTAAATGTTTTTGTCGGCCCGCAAAATATGTTCTTTCCGTAAATTATGCAAGATAACTTTTTCATCTTAAACTTCAATCAAAACAAAGCGGTAATCTTATTTTGAAGATTTTGCAACGCAAACAATTACTTCTAATAGTATTGATTATTTTGGTCGCACGCGATGCTGCATGAGCACAGCTTCCATAGCGTCCTTATTATTTTAAAGATTTGTCCTTTAAAGATTCTGTGGCAACCTTGCTAACGCAGTATAACGCCGAGATGATCATGGACCATATCTGAATGATGACTAGAACTGAGCATAAGTGCTGTACCGGATACATTTTTATGTAATGCACCCAACACCAGCAGAACCTCGCTTTTTTCTGACAAAGCGTGGATTTATAATGGCCATTTTGGGGGGTTGCTGCGACTTTTCTGGAGCTTGGTGACTTAGAGCGCAGCGTACATAGAAAAGCGCTGCGCTACTTTTGGGTTCAATTCTTGTCGCGGCTTTGCTTGTGACATGTGGTTAGCAATCGCGTTCGTGAATATGGGCAAATAGAATAGGAATGTAAGGTTCTGCTGGTGTTGGGTACATTACATAAATATGCGACCGGATTAAAGACGACCGACGAGTGCTACGCAAAAAAATCGTCTTCGTGACTTTGTGGTGGCCTCTACAGAGCGCCACAGCACCAAAAAGCACAGTTATCTATCAGATTGATTGACCCAAATGAGACAATCACCCATCTGGATTTATATACCCAACAAAATTTAACTTTCGTGGTACGTAAATAGAGGTTGTCAAATTTCCCGGTTGGCAAACTACAAGAGCAAAAACTGCGTACTCCTTCATGCATTGTTAAATGGGGTGTCTTCTACGAGCTGGGTCGGAGGATAGAGCATCCTCCAACGGCAGCAGTTGCAGACAACTTCAGCAACAGCGCACCGTGGAAGTCGCGATGACATCCATTCAGCAGGCAGGAAGGACATTGTAATATTCATGACTTTACGTCAACTTCTTTTGTTTCGAGACAAATTTAAAAGCATGTTATTAATCTTTTTCATCAAAGGTCGCTTTTCGCCGCTGGACTTTTTTGCTATGTGCAAATATCGCGTGTTCTTTTCACAATCAATACTTTGTTTTTGAACCGAGTTGATTTATGGATAACCGGCCAGTTGGCGAAGTGGTTAAAGACATCCCAATTGGTGCTGTAGGTCTTGAGTTTGATCCCCGAGCCGGTCAAATCGGACACTGTCTCCAACCGCTCGCCACCGCTGCGACGTTTCTGTGTTGCCCAGGTGTCAGGCCGCGGAGATGGGCCCCGCCACTCGTTGCGCGTTTTGATATGATACCTCGGCTATCATGAAGAATTGATTTTTGATTCGGACGATCGATCTGGATGTATTCTTACAATTGCTGGTTATTTCGTAGTCGGATCGAATTTTTATTTGGAAAAAACGGATTGGATTCAAAGTTTAAAATATCACAGTCCGCTCATCTCTTGTATAGCGCTGCCGTGCTGTGCTCACACAACATAGAATCATCCCTGCTGATAGTAATTTTCTTAGGAGTTGCAGGATTAAGCGTTTGCGTCCGCAAAATCTTAAAAATAGGATTACCGCTTTGTTTCAATTAACGCCAGAGATGGAAAGTAGCGTGGAGGGAAAAACTTTTTGTCTAATTTCAAAAACATATCCCCCGTAAAACCTGACAAATTAGCTAAAAACACCAAAAAAATTAAAATTGAGGTGTTGCCCTTTTAGTTGGCCAGGCAACTCGCCACCAAGTGGTGGCCGATGTCAAAAATTCTTAAAATAGCAATAACTCCTGAACCAATCATCGCAGAAGCTTCATTTTGAGCTTAAAAGACTCGGAGTAGACGTGTTTATATCTGTTCTTAGAGAACATTTACGGTAAAGACACAAATACAAAAGTTATAGCTATAAACACTATTTTTTGTTGTTGTTTTGCAATACATTGCAGCTATTCATATGATAGACCTATTTTTTAGATTTCTCTTTCTAAACTAGGGTTGTGCTGGGGAAAAGATCTTTTGAAAATGTCATTTTAGCCCAGTGGTTCAAAAGAGGGACCCACAGCCCCTTGGGGTCCGTGAAATGGTTGCAGCGGGTCCACAGCCAGATTTTTAAATGTAAGCATGAGTTTTCCAAAATATTGTTGACAGTCAGTTAGGGTCCGTGGTTAAAACTAGTACCATCTTGATTCTTGAATGTAAGTTTCTAACAGGGCTTTGGAGCAGGCATACATTCGCAAATGCTCCGGCTGGAGAGCTCTCTTCTATCACAAAGCAGCTCCAGCTCCGACTCCGGTGCTCCTTGATACCACCGCTTCAGCTCCGGATCCAGCTCCATCGGTTAAAAATTTAAGCTTAAGCATATTTGTGCAATTTAAAGTTTCGAGTTTCTAAATTTCTACTCATTTTATCACAAAGCTCAATATATTTAAAACATAGGAAGACCATCGTCAGTTTAGATTGACTGAAGCCGATTATGGTTTTTACAAAGATCGTTAGATCAAACAAATACATGCTCGATTGTTCGTATTGCAAGTTTATAATGGTTGAGGCCCTAAGCCATGCTGAGCTATCACTCATTCGAAATGTAAAATCAAGAGATACTGCTGCATCAACAACTTTTCAAGACTCATCATTAGGATGACAAGCAAGCGCATCTTTTCAGGTTTCATTTGAGTGTTCATCAAAAAACGATTCGGTTTCTGCAGCTGGTTCAGCTTTGTTTGAAACCAGGGCTTTATTAGAGTCGGAGCCCCGGAGCCAGGCTTTTTCAGAGGAGCTGTAGCTCTTTCTGAAACTCAAGTGGAGCTGGAGCCAGGTGTTTGAAACTTAGTTCTAGCTCCGACTCATTTCTTGAGATGCTGCTGTTATTGGTGCACTTCATATAAATTAAAACTCTGTGTTTTAGACTGTGGACTGTTTTCAAAATCAATGTTTTGAATTTATTGAGTTTTGTAATTAAAGGGGTATTGTTGCTGTCACTGTCACTTGAAAGTAGCACTCCGAATTTCTGGTGTGGTGTGGTTTTCTATTAATAATTATAACGCACGTAAATAAAATGTAACTAAAGATCATAACGTGCATAGCATCAAAAATATTAACTTGAACAATATCACACACAAATTAGCGTTAGTAACTAATTGCATCAAATATATGGTGTAGGAATTATAGTTAATTGTAGAAATCAAAATTATAGACAATCATTGAGAAAAGTAATTATAGTATCACAAGGTACAGTAAGGCAACACACCAACTGTTTGACAAGGCAGCAACTTTCACAATTATCTCGGACAGTTCAAACAGTATACTACAGTATTTTCTCTAATTAGTTTTCTCAAACAGAACATGATAACATCTGCCGACATTAACGTAATATACCAGTCATTATTTCAAGCTAAAGTTTACATTATGAGCCTGCTGGAGCTGCTTTGTGCTATGAGTCGGAGCTGGAGCTGCTTTGTGATAGAAGAGAGCTCTGCAGCCGGAGCATTTGCGAATGTATGCCTGCTCCAAAGCCCTGTTAGAAACTTACATTCAAGAATCAAGATGGTACTAGTTTTAACCACGGACCCTAACTGACTGTCAACAATATTTTGGAAAACTCATGCTTACATTTAAAAATCTGGCTGTGGACCCGCTGCAACCATTTCACGGACCCCAAGGGGCTGTGGGCCCCTCTTTTGAACCACTGGGCTAAAATGACATTTTCAAAAGATCTTTTCCCCAGCACAACCCTAGTTTAGAAAGAGAAATCTAAAAAATAGGCCTATCATATGAATAGCTGCAATGTATTGCAAAACAACAACAAAAAATAGTGTTTATAGCTATAACTTTTGTATTTGTGTCTTTACCGTAAATGTTCTCTAAGAACAGATATAAACACGTCTACTCCGAGTCTTTTAAGCTCAAAATGAAGCTTCTGCGATGATTGGTTCAGGAGTTATTGCTATTTTAAGAATTTTTGACATCGGCCACCACTTGGTGGCGAGTTGCCTGGCCAACTAAAAGGGCAACACCTCAATTTTAATTTTTTTGGTGTTTTTAGCTAATTTGTCAGGTTTTACGGGGGATATGTTTTTGAAATTAGACAAAAAGTTTTTTACCCTAATGGAAAGGTGCAAGACTTATCTAGATACAAAAAAAAGCAAGTACAATTAAACTCGCGGTATTACGAAGAAGCGCGTAACAAGTGACGAGGCCTATTTCCCGGCTTAGCACCTGCACAACACAGCTCAGAAGCATCACGGATAAGGAGTCGTTGCTAGTGCAGCCAGAAAATTCTAAGTTTTAGTGAGTACAAAGTTTTTACATAAGATTTACGGCGTGACTGCTGGAAAAAAGAAATTTAGTGCGAAAGTTTATAAAAAATAAAGAGAATTTCATTAGCATTTCACTTAAAATTGAAGAAACTGAGATATTGTATTAATAAAGTGGGCAAAGAAAAAAAGACTGCGAAAGGGAACAGCTGCAGTTCAGGCTGAAAAACACTAAGGAAGAGTCAACCAGGGTTAGCCGATACATTGACTTCGTACGATGATATAAGGAACAATTAAGTGTGAGATCGCCTGAAATCGACAGATCAATTGTGTTTTTTTGTTTTAGTTGCATATTATTCTTCTATCACGAAAAAGCGGTCAACGCGCAATAACGAGCTCGCTTAGGAGTTGCCGGCCGCGTCTGACGCGCTAAGATAGGGGAATCCCGCTAAATGTCTTTCAAACAACCTAACAAGTAAACCTGCCGGCTTGTTCTTCGCACTCTCCCTTCAATGCTGAGCGTCAAGCAGGGAAGCTGTGGTTACCAAATTTAAAACATTGGTTTGACCTGACATTAAATTATGAAACCCGAGTCTACAGCTCTAGAGGCTGACGCTCTATCCACTCGGCCATCTGAGCTGCTGTAAACTAACATGATGCGAAATGAAGAACAGGGTGGTAAGCTAAGGTAAAACAGTTGGAAACTGTTACATGGAGCATGTTCAATCTCTAAACAATAACTGTTGAACTCAGTGAAGGTATAGTGATGTAGAAGTTTATGCAGAAACAATGAACCAACATCAGGCCCAGAATGAGTCGAATATTTTCTGCTCCGCATCAAATAACGCAGATAGCGCAGATGCGTAATCGGAAAACTGGTCAATAATGCAAAAGTTTTGCTCAGTGCCGTTGAAGTGTTAATTTTTTCGGTTTCAAACAACCTATTGTTTCCTGTGCTATAGAACGCCTGTGATTGCCGGAGCGGTTTTTTCCATTCAGAAGGAGTATTTCTTCCAACTTGGTTCTTACGATCGTGCCATGAATGGTTCAGCAGCGGAAAACTTGGAATTTTCATTCCGAGTAAGTTCAATACTTGAATTTGTCTAAAAAGTCTTTTCGTAAGTTTGTTGCGATGTTTGTGTTGTAACGAAATCAGAAAAACAATTTTCTGGGCAAATACCCCGTGAAAAACTAGCGTATGGATGTGATTAGTGGAAAGCCTTTTCAAGGCGATTGGAAGAACTAACTGGTATGAAGATCACTTCCATGTCCTCCTCAACATCGCAGTTTGTGGCCTTCCTCCCTGAAGCCTGCTCTTCTTGTCTTCCACTGTTGTCTCTATTCTGATCTTATCCTCTACTCTTCTCCAGCCGTCTACTTCCAACTGTTTCTCCATTAACCCGCAGCTTTGCACCAAAAATTTTCACTAACTTCATTCCTTCGAAGGCTGTGTTTTACCTACTACTGTACTCAGTCGTGACCGCTTGCTCCAACCCAACCTCGTGCAGTGATACCATGCCTGCTCCACTTTTCCTCTTATTATAATAGATGGCTCCTAAATCCTCATTCTTATTTCCTTCACACCAGTTCTCCCAACCTCTCCTTGTTTCCCCTACTAACTCATTTCCTATCCTTCGACATATGCATTCCTGTATTTTCTATAAAACTTTTCAATGCCTATTTTTTAACATCTTTAGATACAATCTGAAATAAACAATTCTTCCCAAACCACATCTTTGGATGTGTTTATTAGACTGTTTTATCCCTCCAAACCCTCCCTCATCATTAAGCGGTTTCTATTGCATGGGAGAATCACAAAATCGTTAAACGTTAAAAACGAATCTGATTTGTTATTGACCAGTAAACACCATAAAATTTTTTTGAAAATAACGGATTAATTAATTTTCGTGGAATCGGCACGTTGGCGTAGTGACAACGACATCCCTATTTGTGCGGGATGTCAGGGCGTCGATTCCGGGCTCGGTCAAGTAGGACACAAAGTAGCATTAACGGCTCGCCACCGCTGCGACATTTCTTCGTGACAGACGGTTGCTCGTGTTTTAAGTCCTCTACTGGCTCTCTTTCATGAAAGGATTATGGCGTCAAGATATTCAAAAAATTTTTTAAAGAATTCATTTGGGAGGTTTAGGCTCAAGTGGTTTACTGGAAAATAATGGCGCTTCAAATAAAACGCATTGAAAGTACTAACACTTTTAGTTCCCATAACTTTTCAATCTAAGTCGGCTTTGTATTTGATGAAATACGGTGATCTATTGTTTATTGAGGTGTGGATGTGTGGAGGTAGCCTTGAAATCAACCCGTGCTCTAGAGTGGGACACGTTGGACGGAGAAGGAAACCCCATGTGCGAGAAAAAGAAGAAGAGTCGGAACTCTGGAATAAGATGATTGTGGCTGAAACTTGGATGGACGACTATAAGTGGATGTTCTATCGCAGAACCCCAAAAGTAAAAACTAGTTGTTCTATCGCATCGCATTAAGTTAAGTGATGAAGCGCAAATGAGAGGTTGAGTTTTTACCAAAATTTCGCATCAGTTGGTCCGGCAATTTGTGTCACAATTTGTAGCTTAAATGTTAAAGAAAAAACGGTTGTTACCTGCAACGCGGCTTATTCAAAATTTTTCTTTGGTTTTATTCTTCAACAAGTTTAGCTGTAGTTGAATTATTGTATCGGGGCGGATCCAGAACTTTTTACGGGGGGGGAAGGGGGATTGGAATAAAAAAGATGCTTATTTGGCAATTTTGTGGTCTAAAAGAATTGGAGTGCTGATGCGTAAATATGTGTAACTGAAACTTTAGGAGGCACCCTAGTCCTTTAGCCTACCTGGGTCCGTCACAGTGCATTGACCGTAGCTGTCGCCAAATAGGAAATAGCATTACTTCACTGACAGGACGATTGATAAGAATTGTATGACAAACCGCAGGAATTAATTCGTTCTTAGATCTGACCTCACAAAAAAACCAAGACCTTCTTCACAAAACGAATATAATAATCGACCCAACTTAACTTACTTAGCCACGGTACTCACCGTACTACTTTTCAGTAAACACAAGCACCACTGCTCACTTCAGTAACACTATACAGCAAGGGCTACACCCTTCAGCATACAACAATATTGCTTACTCTACGCACACTAAATCTACACTCGAATAACTACGCTCGAAAATTCATGCCTATTTATACTCTAACTTTAAGTTCGAGAACGTTCTGTAACATTCTTGAAAACAAACAAGAAGAAAAATCTTATGACATGAAAAAATTCACACCAAACTGTGGTAAATGCAATTGTGACGTCATAAGCACAAATTTTGATCCAGTGAAATTACGTAATGTAGAGATCTGTCCAGAATATTCACGAAAAAATACGTCAGTAGATAATTATGACTTCATAATGCAACCTTACGAAACAATCCCACCAATAAAACTTCGGAAAACATCGCATCGATCTAGAACTGGGGTGGGCAAGCTTTTCACACGAAGGGCCAGATTTGCAAAAACTGTTGAAGCTGCGGGCCGCACGCTTATTGGAAAACAAGGTGAAGACCTTTTTTTTTTGAGATCACGGTCCACGTACAAATGTGATCTCCAAAATAAAAGGTTTTCACCTCGTTTTTCTCGTTTTTTATTGCAATTTTGCACCGTTGAGGCTTATTTCTTCGAAAGTCACTGCCAACCATGATCTCTAAAGGAAAAGAAAGGTCTTCCACTTTATTCAATGTGGGAGTTTAAGTTTGTGTAAGAACCGGCGGGCCAGAATAAAAGGACCGGCGGGCCGGATTTGACCCGTGGGCTGTAGTTTGCCCATGTCTGGTCTAGAACCTTCTACAGTAGACAAAGCATTTAAAACAAAAACATATTAAACAGTTATATGGTTACAGTATTGTTGTTCAGGCAAGCTTAATTGAGAAATTTAATTCAGAGATTGAATCGGTCAGGATTTTCTCGACCCGACTCGATCGGTAAAATTTAAAATCTACGCCGGTTGACCGGTCGCTGACTAGCCCGGTCGACTGTATTTTTGAATGAAAGTAAACAGTATTTGAATGAAATTAAACTTCACCTGATTTGTTTCACTTGGATAAATACGCAGCTAATATTAATTGACTTTGTTTAATTTGACTCTGACATTTTCTTAACGTGTTACTCACTGTAGGCTGCATAAATTTCACTTGAATGGTTAAGCGTAAATCGATAGGTGGTAAAACCTGTATGTTATGAAGAGGCCCTTAATTTCTTTTTTCAAACCAGTTTAACAAATGCCACTACCAGCCCAGGCTGTTACGTCGCAACCTAACCTGCCCGCGCACATGGAAAGCCGGCTTGACCGGCCGGTCAAAAAATCTCGACACGATCGGTGACCCGACCGGTTTCCATCTCTGATTTAATTAATACTGAAACAGCTTGTCCGCAAACATGTAATTGTAGCGGGCCCAATGGGTACTCCCCAGTCCCCTCCCTCAAATGAACGCATGCAACGATCGGGGGGAGTGTTGAGAATTTCGAGTGAGACGATTTATGAATTCGATTTTGTCTTTGAAATTTTCGTGAACTTCCTCCATAGTGAGCAGTTTTTCGCGTCATAACCATTTTTTCACGATGACTTTCAAAAAGACTGTAAGTATAGAAAGCTTATAGGATTTCAGCAAACAAAAAATGAGCGTGTGGAGTGGGTGTCTACTGTTAGATAACTGCACATGTAAATAAGACGTTGAAAAGAATACCAAAAATAAACGTTTTACTGAGCGAGAGCTTATTTGTTATCGATTCACGAACTTTGTGGCAGGCTCGGAAAGCACCAATGCCTGATGTGAGCGAGAGGCGGTCACTGATAGAACAACTGCAGTGTGGCAACTTTCAGTGGTACATTACCAATGTGTCACCTGATCTCTATATACTGCCATACAACGAGATCGTACTTCATGGTGAAGTAAGAAAAATTTTGTTAATTGAGCCGTAAACCGACAGTAGCTTTAAAAACTTACCAATCAAATGTCTTCCTGATGATGTTTGATGATGGCCGAGTGTTCAAAGCGTTTGCCTTTGAAGGGGTGAACTCGGATTTCCGAGTTGGGTCAGATCAATGATTCAACGAAACTGGGAGCTTTCGCTGCTAGTAGCTCAGCATTAAAGTGACAGTGTGGAGAACAAGCCGCAAAGCTCCTTAGTTGTGCCGTTGCAAAGACATTTTACAATTTAAGTTTTGCCATTTCTTTCGCTGGGTCAGGTGTGTACATTGTTTTCAAATGGTACGACTTAGATATTGCTTTTACTGAGTAGATGATGAAAGTTTGGTAAATTGCAAACAAATGCTTCTATCAAAAGCAAATCTTCAGACATTGAACACTAGTTGATTGCTCACAAAGCAAGATCGCTCCAGGATTGGAATAATTCTGCTCATGTATGGCGCTCTCAACATCAGTTTTTCCTTGCAACCAAGTATTCACCATTGTCCAATGTCCATTGTGCACTGCTTCCTAGGAAAAGATTTCCATGAAATGGCTGCTTTGTCAAGTTGTACCGCTTTGACACCAATGTTTTTCTTGACTTTTTTGTGTTACAGTAGTTTCATCTCATTAACGTTTCAGATACGCGTATCAACCCATGATTACATGTGCTTGGATTCAAATAATATACATGGAAATCCTGGTTCAGTGATTGACATTGGAAAATGTACTGGGTTGGGAAAGGGGCAGGTGCAGTTATTTGAATACAAATAAATTTAAAAGAATTTCAGATAACTACTTATTTTGATCCAGTGTAGCCTACTGGAATAGCCTAATTAAATATTGATATAGCTTAAACCAGGGGGATGGGGAGGGGGAAGAACACCGGTAGAATAGAAAACATTAATATTTCTTAAAAACTGCTTCACATTCAACCACACACTATTATTGTGACATAAAAACCGCGCAAAAGCCTCTGATTTTACGGTAACGAAGCAACTCAGCATGAATGTTTAATGAATTTGCGACGAAATATTGTACGGTATAGGTATCTTTAAAGCGAAATTTAAAAATTAAAAGTAAACATGGGCCACTGAAAATATTATGCAATTAACGTGGCCCACAGCGCTGTGCTTTGCTAGTTCCCCACTCTCTGCTTAAACAATTAGACTGTTATCACAAATCGGAAAAGTATTGAAATGTATAGACCAGAATTACAATTCGAAGTGAGGTTCAATCTCCTCTGGCAGAGTACTCGATAGCTATCACTAGCTAGAGATTCATTTATATTTATTTGAATAGAATCACTACAAATTCATTAAACCACAACAGCCTGTTTCGCCGTTACCGGCTCTTCGGGTAATCTTATTCAAATAGAATCTATATTCACATAGATATCCATATTTCCTATATTCACATAGATATCTATATCCACATAGATATATATATATATCAAATAGAATCTAAACCAGAATTAATGTAAAATAATACAAAACTTTTTTATATGCTTTTTTCCAATACTTTTACATTTTTTTTTAAATTCTAAGCAGTAAGTAGAACAATTTCGTCTGAACTACAGGTATAGGCCTGCAATATACCAGTGTACATCGCAATTGTCTATTTATTTTTGCAAACCATTTAGTGGCTGTTGAAAATAACTCTATCATGTTGCGAGTCATTGCGTTGCTTTTTTGAACTATATTTGCTCGTGCCATATTTTCAATAATGGAGCTGTGCCACAGAAAACAGTTATTGCAAAAACATACTTCTGATTTTTTTCACAATTCATCACACATAACATCTCACCACCTTGTTATTAGTATTATGAGATCACCGAGCAGGGCGAAATCCGACAAAACACCATCTCCGAACTTTGTCTGGCTGCAAAAGGATTCGAAGTATGGACAGAAAAGTGTCGTTATCCTTGGCATGAAGTGCCAGAATCGCAAAAATGGATAATTCTGCCAGTAAGTCATTGTAACAGTCACTGGAGCCTACCAATAAACTCTCCCCTAAAAACGAATATTATTTTTGGGACAGTGTTAAGCATATAAATCAGTGGTTTGTAACCTCTCCGACTACTGAGATTCCTAGGTATTAACTTCGGGAATGTTAATTGAGAGAACGAACAACATTGCGCGAGGAAAACCCTATATTTTCACTGAGGAACCCTGTGGGTTCGTGGGTGCCTTGATAAGAACCGCTGGATATATTGTAGGCCTATAATTATCTTTAAACCAAGAGCTTTAAGTGAAATTTTTCGCGAGTTTTTACAGCGCATTATCCTAATCGGTTTTATTTAATAATAAGGCGAGTCTAAACTCCAGGAAAAGAATAAGAACATTCTTATTGGTTGCTACTTTTGGGAGAAAAGTCTCCAACGCGAGGTAATTACGGTCAGGGTTGCAATTCAGCTTACCTCTGCTTTTGTATTGTATTTTCTAATAAGGACTTACCTCCTTTCAAAGATTTGTCTTAGTTTGACTTTGACGTAGTCTAGCATTCAGTATAGAAAGTCTTAAGGTGCGGTTACTCTAACTGAGACCTTCAGACCTTTGAGACATTGTGCAGGTTTATCTTATTAGGACATCACATCCGCACGAAGCAAGTCATAATAAGATATATGTGCATAATGTCTCAAAGGTCTCAGCGTCTCAGTGAGTGTGATCCCACCTTTACAAATCTCGTTATTTTTGTTGCTGAAAGGATTCAAATTTTCATAAAAAACTGAAGCTCCAGCCTCGTTTTTAACAATGCTGGCTGGGTAGGTTAATCAGCCTCAGCCTAGACTCAGAGAAATTTTTATGCTTGGGGTCTAGTTTTGCTTTCTCTATATGAGATATTTGTTTTCTTCTAGGTTCAAACCATATTTTTGAAAAACTGCCTCAAGATTATTTAGTATCATGCTGTCTTATTTGTAATATGCTCTCGGCCATTCCTTCATACATCAAAGATCTAATGCCATCTGTATTGTCCGAAATTGTGAAATGCGATACCATTCTTCAGCAATTTAATCTTTAAGAAATCCCCTTATTATTTTGTTGACATCACGGTAATGAATTGGTAAGCCGGCCGGTTAGCTCAGTTGTTAAGCACGCGCTATCGGTGCGGGGGTCTGGGGTTGAAATCCCGGGCCGGTCAAATCGGACAAAGTGTCCCTAACGGCTCGCCACAGTTGCTACGTTTCTTCGGAGCTGTGTTTCCCCGGTGGCGCTATGCCACGGTGATGGCCAATACCGCTCGTCAGACGCTTCTGCATAATACCGCGAGTATATCGAATATTTGATTTTGAGTTTTTTCAGTTATGATTTTCGGCAACACACACAGATCAATAACGAGCTTTCTTTCTCTCGGTTTGTTCGCTTACTTTTATCGTTCCATATTATAACATGTTTTCAAACTGTTTCAGGATGGACATATCTACCACCCTCTGTCTAACCTCTGTTTAACTTCTAACCTGCACAAACGTAGCGCCACGTTGTTGAAATGTGTCAAACAAAGCAGCAGCCAGACCTGGAGATTTGGTGAACGAGACGGTTATGTGGAACGTGAGTATGATTAGTAGCTAGTAGTCAGTTAATTAGCCAACTTTAGCAATTTCGTGAAAGGGCACTCAAATTTTCGTATTGTTTCTTTGAACTATGAGTTAGATCAATTTAGAGTCTTGTATGTATAATTTGGCTGGAACAGCGATTGAAACCGAATGGGAACAGGCCAAGATATTTCAACTTTCAACTTCACTTACAAAGGCGACTCTAGAACTAAGAATGAAAAGGGGCTTCTCGGGGCCAAAGTAGAAAAGAAGGGGCTAATGAAGAAATCACATGACAAGAAAAAATGTGTAGTAAAGGATTTCCAAGCTTAAAGGAAGCAGACCATCAAAGCTTAAAGGTCATAATCGTTCTGCATCACAAATAAATTTTTGATGTCATACTCTCTTTTTTAATTATGACATCAAAAAAATTGATTATGATTCAAAAATCCTGTGTGCCTTTGGACCACTATCCAGATAATAATAAATACTGGACATGTGGACAGGGTAAAGCAGATGGTGATCTTGGACTTAAAGATCAAGATCACCTAAAATGTGTGATCTTGATGATCACGATCATACCCACTTTTGGTTGTAACTAAACTATAATTACTGGACATTGCATAAATTTCAAGGTAATTATAAGCAAATGACAAATCTAGCCGGACCAGTAATTTGTAATTCGAAGCTTTTAACGACAAATACGGTGTAATAATGACAAAAGTCGGACTAATTTTCTCAGGGTGTTTTTGCGGCTCTCACAATCAGCTTTATAATTAGCAAAATGAACTTGAAGCATTTTTTAATCAAGATCAAGTTTGACTTCAATGAAATTTAAGTCTGAATTGGAGTTCTCCATTTTGAATTTTCCAGGCTTAGTTTAGAATTAATTAGTTTTACTGTGTTTATGCTGGCTTAAAGTTGTTTCCATCGAGTTTGAGCTAAGTTTCATCGAGTTTAAGCTAAGTTTTTTGAGTTCAAGTTTAAATTCGAGTTAAAAATTTTTATTTTTCAAGTTTAAATTCCACAAAAAAAAAAAACGGTTAGGCGAGTTCAGGCTCGAGCTCGCACTCCGTTTAAAATTTGCTTAATGTTTTAAAAATTTCAAACCATCGAACTTGGGTCCTTAATAAACACCGCAAAAGACTGAAGCACCGCAAAGGACGCCAGAGGACTTCAAATTGATGTACCAAGCACCGCAAAGAGCGACAAAGGACTTGACAACCCTAACCCTAATCTAACCCTAATCCTAATTCAGGGCCGGCGCTAGGGGGGGGGGGCAGGGGGGCCTGGCCCCCCCAATCGACATGCTTGGCTCCCCCAATTACAAGCTTTCTTTTTTGAAGACAGCGGCTTTTGTGCTCAATTTCAAATTTTGGCCCGCCCTGATAAACGCTTGGCCTCCTTAAGTCGACTGCTTTGGCGCCGGCTCTGCCCTAATTAAAAGTCCTTTGTCGTTCTTTGTTATGGTAATGGTTTCAAGTCCTTTGTTGTTCTTTACGGTGTTTAGTAGATCAATTTGAAGTCCTTTGTTCTTTTGCGGTGTTTAGTAAGTCCTTTGCCGTCCTTTGTGGTGTTTCAGTCCTTTGCGGTTTAAGTAGGACCAGTCGAAATTTGCGGAATTTGCAGCAGCAAATCGGATTCAACTTTTTTTTTACAAAAGAATGAATGATTGTTGCCTAGGGCAAAGAGCTGCTTTGCCATCAAGCATTTTACTCAATTTTAATTGAAAATCGACAATGCGTTTCACCCAATAAACCGCCTAGAAAGTCGTAGAGTATAACTTTGGTTCTAAAGTAGTAAAAAATATCTGGCTAGACTGGCATTACAGACTGAACACTGAAACTAGGGAGCAACCCCGAAGCCAGGCAAAAATTTGGGGGGGCCGTAGCTCCTTCTGCCCCCCATTGGCAAAAATGAGCATTTATCGAGATAATTTATCGGCGATAGTTATCGGCGATCATTAATTTATTACCGGCTGTCGTTATCGCTAAAAACAGTTTTGATTTATTGATTACCGATATTGCTTTTGCAATATACTTTTTTATCACCAATAAATTATCGCGATAAACGATTCTTTATGCATACAGTGTTCAAAATTAGTGAGTTGACGCTATGGCAAAATACACGGTGTCCATAAAGTCTTGTTGCAATTTAAAAAATCGCTCTTTGTTCTGTTTAATGCCGCGGTAGAGTCCGTGAGCTGCTCTCTTTTCTTAAAAAAATTTAGAAAAACATTTTAACAATTTGACTCACAAAAAAAACTTGGTCAAACACATTCAAAAATTTCCGCAACATTTATCGGAAAAATTTATCGGCTATAATTAATCGATTACCGATATTGCTTTAACAAATTGAGATTTGTCGGTTGTCGTTATCGCCCAGAGCTTTTTTGAAATTATCGATTATCGTTATCACTTTAGTACAGAATGGTTTATCGTGCCCATCACTGCCTATTGGAATCGCACCTGGTCACGTGATAATGTTCCTCTGTGTTTACAATATTTTGTTTGCAATGAGTTTTTTTGTCTCGCTTTTGCATTTCAGGAAATTTACCAGAAGATAAAACAAAGCTACGGGCATAAAACCACATTAGCTAGAACAAGCTCATTGATTTCCCCGGACTCTCTTGTAGAGTAATTGCAGTAGCTCGCAGCTATAATAAGTGCACAATTCTCGTAAAGCAAGTCAATTTGGAAACAAGAAAATTTCTAGATAGCATTTGGAAACTTCCCTTCCTGCCCTAAAATAATGTTGTCCCATCAGCATTCGAATATTTGTCTAAAATGGCGTCGCTGGTTAGTTCACGCAACAAACTGTAACTTGACAGCGCATATGTTTGAAGCAAAATTTTTGAAATAGCAAAAGTTTGAAGCAAAATTTGAAGCATATGTTACCGATCAGATGCTGGCCGAGTGCTATAGAGCGTCTGCTTCTAAATCGGTAGACTTGAGGTTCGATTCCGAGTCGGGTCAAACCAATGACTTGAAAATTGGTATTCACAGCTTCCCTGCTTGACGTTCAGCATTTAAGGGACAGTGTGGAGAAAGCCGGCAAGTTTACTTGTTGTGCCGTTGGTAAAGGCACTAAGCGGGATTTCCCCATCTTGGTGTGGTAGACAGATGGCCGGCAACTCCTAAGCGAGCTCGTACAGCGCTTCGTCGCTTTCTCGTGATAGGAGGATAAATATGCCAATAATAATAATAATAAAAAATAATAAAAAATATATGCGGAGGACATATTTACCCTGTCCACGATCATGCCCGTGGCCAAAAGTCCCCCTCCCTGGTTTTCTGCGTCGCAATAAAATCTTTCACGTCATAGCCACTTTTTTCAATGTGACCTCAAAAACTTGATTGTTATGCCGAAGCCTGTGGGCTTTTGGCCCGCTTAAACTGGACATGTGCCAGCGGAGGGCGCCATTACCTGATCCCTCTTCATTAACAAACTCAACAACGTCTTGTTTCACGAACACTTTTTCTATTGTTACTGCAGTTTCAGAGCATTTTTGTGGTGACTCCACAAATATATCAAGCAAATTTTAGTTATTTTACGGCGTGACGGCAGTCAAATATTATTAGGCTACAAATAGGTGGGCAACTGCTTTTTTATTTTTTCTGGAAGCTAAATTGGGTTTGACAGACTTCACCGGTTCAGAGCTAGATTAGGTCAGTTTTAGGTTAATCTATGAAGTTGCAATTGAAGAACATGACTTGACGTGCCGAAATTTCAAACCATGGCAGGGGATGGGAACACAAACTTTTTCCTGATGATTTGAATGGAGTGGTTAGTTAGTTGTTAGTTGCATATTTATCCTCCTATCACGAGAAAGCGATCAATGCGCTATACGAGCTCGCTTAGGAGTTGCCAGCCATCTGTCTACCACAACAAGATGGGGGAATCCCGCTAAGTGCCTTTCCCAACAGCACAACAAGTAAACTTGCCGGCTTGTTCTTCAAGAAGGGAAGCTGTGAATACCAATTTTAAAGTTATTGGTTTTACCCGACTCGGAATCAAACCCGAGTCTACGGCTCAAGAGACAGACGCAGTATACCACTCGGCCATCTGAGCTTTGTACGAGTGTTAATGAGGCCATTGGATCTTTTGTTAAAAACTCTTTGTTGTCTGCGTAGAATATATCATACTAATCAAATAAATTTATTCGTCTTTTAGAACATGAAGGAGATCTTTTGTACGAAGTGAAACTCAATACGAAGCAATAACCACGATCTTTTCAGTATTTTACTCGACCAATTTTTAGATCATTCTTATTTTACTGTTTCACAAAATAAAACTCTGAAAGCGCCCAAGGATTTTTTAATTGTATGAAAGAGTCAGTTGGTTGAAATCATGTGGTCGATGGCCTGATTTATCGCATGAGACATATCGCATGAGGTCGATATGTCTAAATTCAATGCAGAAAATTTCCTAGAAGACTTAAATGCAGCACTTGAAATGGTTAACTTTAATGAAAGAAGTAGTGTGAATAAAACTTTTGAAAAGTTTCTGGCAGTGTTTACTAACACAGCTAATGAACATGCACCAATGAAGCGAGCGAGCAGAACAGAAAAAAGAATTCGATCCAAACCCTGGCTATCATCGAGTTTATTAAAATCAATTCGCAAAAAAAAATCAGTTGTTCAAAAGATATCTAAAAACCGAAGACAAGTTGGCGCATGCTGAATACAAATCGTATCGGAATGCGTTAAATCGAGCAATTGAAAACGCAAAACAGATGCATTTTCGTGATTTGTTGAAAGAAAACCAAGATAATTGCGACAAAATATGGAAAATAGTAAACGAACTGGCTGATATTAAAACAAAATCTCGAACTGACCCTAATAAACTGATAACTGAAGATGGTAAAATTCTTGCTAGTTCGGATGAAATCGCAGAAGGTCTAAATGAACATTTTGCTAATATTAGCCCAAAGATGGCAGAATTAATATCACCTGTTAATGATAGCATTCGCATGCCATGCGATAAATCCTGCAAAACTCTTTCTTTTTAACTCCGTTCACTTCCTACGAAATAATTAATGTAATCGATTCTCTATCAACTAAAAAGGCAACTAGATCAAAAGACTTAGAGACAAAATTTCTCAAGTTAAGTATATTCATAATTGCACCCATACTTAGCAAGCTAATTAATATGTGCTTTGAAACTGGTGTTTTTCCTAATTGTTTAGAAATTGCTGAGGTTGTGCCTATATTCAAAAAAGGTGGTCGGTCGAAAGCAACCAACTACAGGCCAATTTCGCTGTTGTCTCAATTCGATAAAATTTTGGAAAAAACTATTTATCATCGTGTCATACATTTTTTGGAGAAATATCAGTCGCTAAATAAGGTTCTATTCGGATTTCGAAAAAATTCGTCAACAATACAGGCAATTAGTAAGATATATGATGAAATAGTTCAAAATATTGACCAAGATCTTTACACGTGTTGTATTTTTCTTGACTAATCTAAAGCGTTCGATTCTGTTGATCATGACATTTTGCTTGAAAAGTTATACCATTCGTTTGGCATTAGAGGCATCCCTCATGAACTTCTACGGAGATACCTAACAGATAAACTTCAATGCACTGTTGTGGCAAATGCTGTATCAAGTAAGAGACCAGTTAGGTGTGGGATTCCGCAAAGATCATGTTTAGGCCCGTTGCTGTTCTTGTTATACATAAACGACCTTCCCAGTGCATCACAGTTCAATACAACTCTATTTGCTGATGATACTCTTTTGATGCTTACAGACAAAAATTTAGATATGTTTGAAACCAAAGTAAATGAACAAAGTCAGCATGTTGACTATTGGCTTTGCAAAAATAGATTGTCCTTAAATTATTCAAAAACAATTTTTTTATTGATAAACAAACACCCTCAGAAAAAGGTGGACTCAGTAATCAAAATGACAAAAAAAAAAAAAAAAAAGAAAACGTATATAAACAAACTAACTATAAAGGAGATAAATGCGAGGATCCCGAGAGTGCTTGGGAAGTAAAATGATATCCAATTTAATAGAGTTAAATTAATAACTATTTAAAAGCAGTTGTTTTAATTGCTTTTTAAATTGAAGTAGTTTTTTTGATTGTTTTATTTTATTAGGTATTTCGTTCTATGATAAACCGGCCGTTAGCTCAGTTGCAAAGCGCACGCTATCGGTGCGGGAGGTCTGGGGTTCGATTCCCGGGCCGGTCAAATCGGCACAGTGTCGCCAACGACTCGCCACCGTTGCGATGTTTCTTCGGAGCTGTGTAGCCCAGGCGCTAAGCCGCGGAGATGGGCCCCGCAACTCGTTACACGCTTCGGCGTAATACGGCGAGTATAATGAAGGTTTGATTTGATTTGATTCGTTCTATGATTTAACGCCAACCAATTTAATTGACTGCTTGCAAGTGCTTATTTTAAGTAGAGGAAGGTGCTAACTGCTTGATTCTCTTGTTCGGCGGAAATGAACTTCTGAGTTACGCTGAAAAAAGTTATTAAAGCAATCAGGTAACATGCCGTGAAGGAATATATAAACAAAGCAGCAAATTTCTAATTTAAACTTATCTCTAACTTTGAGGATGGCCAATTTTTTGTAAATGTTGTCGATATTGTCACGAGGATGGAGGTGGAAAATTAGCCGAAGGATTCTGTTGCACAAGCTCTGGATTTTAGTTACTTTTGAAAAATTAGTAGTACACCACGTAGTAATACAGTAATTAAGGTGTGCTGATGCAAGCGAATGGAATATGGACAATAGGCAATTTATATTAAGACAATCACGAGCTTTATAAATTATTTCCAAGCATAAACAAAGTTTACAGCGGATGGATTCGATATGGAATTTCCAGGTGAGGTTGTTGGAAAGGGTGACGCCAAGGAATTGAAAGTTGTGTACCTTAGAAATCGGAATATTATTAACGGAGATATATGATCAGGGTTTCGGGCCAAACGATGCGGTTGTGGAGTCAATGTCATAAATTTTGTTTTGGAAATGTTTAAGGTTAATTTGTTGACAAGAAGATTTTTCTGAATTACATCAAGGGATTCATTAGCAGCACAGAACAAATCAGATAGAGACTAGCATGTATGACAACCGTTGCATCATCAGCATGCAGAATGGTTTCATAATCGATGTCTTGAAGTACATCATTTAAATAGATTAAGAACAAAAAAGGGCCAAGAGTAGAACCCTGCGGCACTCCAAATAGGCTTAACATCTGAGTATTTGTCATTAATACGAACTTTTTGCTGGCGATTACTGAGATAATTACGAAACCAGTCATTAACGACTAGTAGGTAGTAGCATAGAAACGTAACTTTTCGTGCTTCGTTAAATAATAAATACTAAGTTTTTATTACGTCATTTTCATCGCTTCTCACCCGCTGTTTCCAGCAGGCGAGCAGCAGCTGTGAAGGACAAGGTGTTACGACGGTGTCACCATATACCTTGAAAAACATATACCTTGTAACTGTAAGCGTGAAAGTATAGAACGGCGAAATCAAAGAATCCACATTCCACATTCTTGTCTGATATACTTCGTCCGTTAATCGTACATTAGAAAAAGGCACCACACAATGCACAATCCTAATCGGTTTGATTTCATTGTAGGGGAAAATTTTATGTTTGAGCGGTTTAAGCCTTCAGATGAGATCACAGAGGAAGAGACATTGACGTAGCAATATCAAATTTCAATAGGTAGGGTTACTACAGTATTCTTAAGGTTTTGGTTACTTTGTGTAAGCGTGTAAGCAAAAATTCCTGCGTTACTTTCAGCATTGTTATAACTTTACGATTTGTGTTTTTATTACGTCATCTTCAACAATTTGGTTGTCAATCCCAGCAGGTAGCAATAAATACAGGCGAAGAAATAGAGCGTTTATTCTGGTTTCTTTTTTAACATGAGGTTGCGGGTTTGGACTTGGACTCGTGCTCGACAAAAACCGAATCTAAAAAGACTAAAAACCGAGTCCAACAGTGTCAAGCGCCCCAAACAAGCCCAAGTCCGCTGCATTTACACAGCAATGGTTCAGCAGTTAGAGATTATTTGGTTAACCAGTCAACCAAAATTTAAATATACAAATATATCCGTAAACGGAATAGCAAAAATTGCTTATTATTATTATTAGCTGCATATTATCCTCCTATCACCAGAAAGCGATCATAGCACTGTAACGAGCTCGCTTAGGAGTTGCCGACCGCTTGCCTACCATTCCAAGATGGGAGAATCCCGCTTAGTGCCTTTCCCAACGGCACAAGTAAACTTACCGGCTTGTTCTCCACACTAAAATTGCAGCTGCAAAAAAGTCGGCAAGGAAGCACCGCTCTTGAAAGAAACTGCGTAGGCTTCTAAACAAAAGCATGCTAAACTAAATCGAAATGTTCGATCAATTTTGCTTATAGTTTAAACGTAAAACACTAATAATTAATTTTCACTGTAGGCCTATATACTTGGTTAGTAAATTAACTATAGCCAGGGATGGGCATTTATCGCGATAATTTATCGGCGATAATTTTTTACCGATTATCGTTATCGCTCAGAATAGTTTTGATCTATCGATTACCGATATCGCTTTTGCTATATATTTCGTTATCGCCGATAAATTATCGCAATAAACGATTCTGTATGCACACAGTGTTCAAATTTAGTGAGTTGGCACTATGGAAAAAATGTGACTTGCAAAAAAAACTTCGTCAAACGCATTAAAAATTTATCGCAACATTTATCGGAAAAATTTGTCGGCGATAATTTATCGATTACCGATATAGCTTTAAAAAAATTGAGATTTATCGATGATCGGTATCGCCCAAAGGTTTTTTGAAGTTATCGATTATCGTTATTGCTTTAGTACAGAAAGGTTTATCGTGCCCATCACTGACTATAGCCTAGGCCTTCTTTTAACTGCGCGAAACTGTTGACGTTTCAAATGCCACACAAAGAACGTCGGACCAAAGAAATTTTGGAGAGTTCAATTCTGATTCCTTTGCGTAACATTGCCACAACATACAGTATTATTCTTTGTAACTTTTTCTGAATAAATTACAGTTAGATTGTTTAATAGGTAAAAATATGAGTCTTTTCATAATTGCGCAGAGACAACCATTAACCTTGTTGTTTTAACCACGAAGGAAGCTTTGTTCGTCGATGATTGCAAGACTGTATCCTGAAAAAACGTATTTTTTTGCTGTAAAAATGTTGAGAAGTAAAGCTACTTCGATCTTAGCTTATAAAAAACAAACCTCAAAATTCCGTTTTTTAGTGCTACAACATCATATCATTTGTATGTAGCTTCTTATACGATAGGCCTATTGCTCATACTTTTTTCACTATTTTTAAGAAATTTTAAGTTTGGGTGTTACATTCTTGATTTTTTAGCTGTTATTTTTTAGTATTTATGCGATATATTCATTACCCTGGCCATGTTGAAAATTAGTTTTTGTTTGACAGTATTAAAAAACAATGTTGAAGATAATTGACTGTACGTTGGTATTAAAAGTGCCTTTTGAAACCTCCCCTGGCCTTTGCGACGTTCCGGCACCCCTGAGCTTACGACAAAGCACAAATTCGAAAATTAGAAGCAAAAATTTTAACAGAAAAACCGCTTCAAAAATTAAAATTAGTTTTAAAAAAACTCAAATCTTCATTATACTCGCGGTATTACGCCGAAGCGTGCAACGAGTGGCGGGCTCCACCTCCGTAGCTTGGCGTCTGGGCTACACAGCTCCGAAGAAACATCGCAGCGGTGGCGAGCCGTTGGCGACACTGTGTCCGATTTGACCGGCCCGGGGATCGAAGCCCAAACCCCGCACCGACAGCGCTGCGTTCTTAGCAACTGAGCAAACGGCCGGTTCTTTACTTCAAAATAAAAGTGACTGGACATGCTTTAGTCAATTCCCCTGTTTTTAAGCAATTACTGACGTATTGGTTTGTGCGAATCACGTCAGGTCAGATTAAGTCATCAATGCCAAGTCCAAAACCACAATGAACTTAAAAACTTTCATTAGATTCGGGATATGACTAGTAACAGAAAAATTGAGACCTCCATTAAGCAGTCTATCATATTGCGGAAATAACAGAAAGATCAATGGACAACCTTGGAAGGGACTCAATCATTTAACAGAACATCCAGCCAACTATTGTTTATTAGTGGCTTTCATTAACACTGAAGCAAAAACAAATAAACATTTTAACAAAAAAAAAAAATCACAATGCCCACGAAATACATCAAATAAAGTTGTAAATAAATCTTTCAGTACAGAAATAGTTGTTCGAGATATGACGCTAAACAAAAGCAAAAACAAATAAATAAAGCAAAGAAGTCCACCTCAGACACGTTTGCATTAGTGTTCGTTTCAAAAGTGCAAAGAATTTTCAACAAAAATAATCAAAAACATTTGGCTGCTTCTTTCTAGCTTCATTTTCCGTTCATTGATCTTCGTTTTCGTCTAAATCACAGCAGCTTCCAGCAGTAAGACCGGCATCAACAACTGGGCTAGTTACAGCTTAGGTAAAGCAATTTGTTCAACCATTGAATTGGATCCATTTCTTTTTAATTGATTCGCTTCTTTGTAAATGATGCAACGCCGGATCTCCGTCCATTGAAGGAATTCTGAAACAATTCAAATTTATTTATGTCCTTGCATTTACAATAAGTTAATGCTTTGCACAAAACAAAATAGTGAATGCAAATAATACTGTGTTATGAAAACAAAAAAACTTTCAAGTGTTTAAGTCAAGCAACCACCCTTATTGGAGAACTTTACTCAGTTGTTGTGCATTCCTGCGATAAGCGATTTTTACATCCTCTCCAAACATTACAAAAGAAAATTATTAGAATAATCTGCACTGTAAAACAAAAAGACGACATTACCAATAATTCCTTATACAAAGAGCTAGAAATTTTAAAAATTAAAGATATTTATCAACTTGAAATGGCCGAATTCATGTTTCTTTATAAGTCAAAAGCTTCCCATTGTATTCAATTCTTACTTCACTTCTGTCAATACAGTACATACATATAACACTAGAAATGCAAGTCAAAACAATTTTTACATCAACTCAATAAATTCCAACACTGCAAAAAAACATTGCCGTTCAGTGGATCGCAAGTATGGAATCGAATCCCCATAGCATGGAAAAATTTTTCTTGTTTTAAATTTAAAAAATATGTCAAACAACACCTTATATTAAGTTATGAATAGGGTATAGCACCTATGATATCTTCACACAACTTCAGATATTTTGTTACTGGTAACTTACATATAGAAAAGTTATTCTTTTGATAAATTTAATCAATCACACTCCATTTCATTATCATTGATACTTAATCATGGATTCATATTGTTATGGATTATAAATTTGATTTTATACACGAGTATCTCACGGGTTAAACTATGTAAATATTGTATGGATTGTTTGTTGTGTCTTTTTTATTGCTGATTTATTGTTTCCTTATTTGTGCATTTTTTTTCTTCTTTTGTTCGTTTTGCTGGGCAGAAAAAATTCGAGGAAGGTATGTCTATAGCAGAGGTGGGCACGGTACTCTTTTAAAGTACCAACAGTACCGGTACTCGGTACTTTGTTAGAAGTACCGGTGGTAACGGTACTCGGTACTTCAAAATCAAAAGTACCGCGGTACTTTTGTCGGTACTTTTAAAAAAATGTTCCAAAAAGGAAGTAGGCCAGGCCTATTGCTGTATATTTGATTGATTTTTAATTAAAACTGTACAGTTTCATAATAATTAGGCCTATGGTTATTAGTCAGCTAAATTGCAGTGTTACCGGTAGTACCTGGTACGGCACAATTCACAAATTACGAACTATGTACCAACCATAAAAAAAAGTACTAAACAAGCTATAGTTAGTGGTTAGCGCAACAAAAGTCAGAAGAAATGCAACCGTTTCTCTCGCCCATAGGAATGGACCGCAACGCATAAAGCGAAAACCTTTTCTATCGGAGACCACTTTTTGTGCAGAATGCGACAAAAAGATTGTTTAGGGGTTTTGAATGAATTGGGACCCCATAACCAGAAGTGGCCTACGCTGTAGTTTTCAATGGAAAGAGTTCGTCATAAATCATAATGACGTCAAACCTTTTAGTGAAGTCATTAAAATAGAAACAGAATTTTCAACATCGAAGTGTGTAGAGCAGGGGTAGGCCTACCCAACCCTTTTTTTCTTTCAGGAGCACCAGATTTGATGATGTAAAAGTGCTTGAGAAGTCGAGCGCCAATAATAATGGTATGCTTCGCTATTATTTTTTAAATTTGTTGCACTCCGGATCATCACGTAGGATAAATCGTTCTAACTTTTTCATAGCGCTTCATTTTCGTGTCTGTGATTATCAGAAAGCACTCAAATCTGTAAATTAGATTCATGTCATCACAATAATAGACAATACTTTGTGTGACCACGGACGAGGACAATAGCCTATGAAAACGCATCGCGAGTCTGGAGACCCTGCGTGTAGTGGAGACTGTGAAGTGATTCTCAAAATTTTTTGTTCTGCCGCTTCTTTTTGGAAGTTGGAGACTTTCATCACCCCCTTATCAGGAAACAAGTTTAAGAGTGACATATACGCCGGACGTAGACATTTTTTAAGATGGGGTTACGTAAGTGCAAAGACACGTTTTGCTTTGTGAGTTTAGCAGGCCTATCTTGTGAATTAAGATATAGCAAGCGACTAAGTTTGTTGGAGCAAAAATGCAAATGCGCGTTAGGAGTTAGAAATAAATCTTATAACGGAACTGACAGATAGCGAATAAGCTACTAAGTAAGACGGCAAGAGCCTGCTGCAATAGACGGTCATAATCAGCAACGATTGGTTTGAAACATTATCAATTCTCGCCGAGTTGACACAAGTAAATGGAAACCAGGATTGAAAATGTAGTATGCTATTAAAGTAGGCCTTAGGCTGCAATGTTCAAGATGTGGGCCTTTAAAAAACGCTATTGATTTCCGCTAGCTAATAATAAGGTCTACATCTAGAATACCATCGGATTTACTGTTCCGGAATGAGGATTTTCATGAGCTATCATCTGCTTGAGTTGGATGCCTCCCCCAAGCTCTTAAATGTTTGAACAGTTACTGGAAAAGGAATGACTCACCCATCAATCAATATTGCTGAAAGCAGTCAATGCTGCGAGCGTGCAATAAAAATAATGCATAATTTACCGGTGTCCTGCAGAAACAATGATAATCTTTCCCCGGGATTTATCTTATTCAATGTTGTTAATTGAATCAATTGACTTCTTTGATTGTTTTCTGAACCGCTGCGATAATGTGGCACTTTATAGTTTTTACTCAAAACCAGAAAACACTTTGTATGACCGACCTCAAGAATCGGTCAAAAACTGATAATTACCTATCTAAAATCATTTCGTGCGTGAGATTTTTACATCAAATAAACTTAAAGCTTAAGTTTTATTTAATCTTTCGTAAAAGTTCATCGAATTATGACTCAGTGTTATGAGGTACCAAAAAAGTTGTATCCCTAGTGAAGAATTTCGAATCTTGTTTTAAATTACAGGCCATACACTTTTCCTTGTCTAAGCGATTGAAAATTTTCTTTTGCTAGGTAACAGTGGGCATCACTTAAAAACCAAGAATGTATTATCTTCAATATGCGAATTTAAGCATTTTCAAGAGCGGGGAAGAAAGATCGCTCAAACTACGCAAGTGTGTCATAGAAAATGAACTTAGTCGCAGCGCATTGAGGGTCTTCTTATTTCGTTTAGTAAGCCACAATTACGGCCACAACTTCGCAAGAAAAAAACTGCTTACATTGGCTCGGGCCATAATGTCTGCATACAACTTTAATAGCTCAGATGCTAGAGTAGTAAGAGCGTCTGCCTCTGGAGTTGTAGACTCGGGTTTGATTCCGAGTAGGATCAAACCAACGACTTTAAAATTGGTATTCACAGCTTCCCTACTCGACGCTCAGCAGTAAAGGGACAGAGTGGAGAACAAGCCGGCAAATTTACTTAGTGTGCCGTTAAAAAAGGCACTTAACGGGATTCCCCCCATCTCGGCGTGGAAGACAGATGGTCGGCAACTCCTAAGCGAGTTCGTTATAGCGCTTTGATCGCTTTCTCGTGATAGGAGGATAAATATGCGACTAAATACAAAAAATAAAATAAAAATACAAAAGAGCAAAAATATGAATTGCGCATTGCATTGAAACGCACATTTCAACCAACTATTTCTTTGCTTACAATAAGCCTGCTTTTATTTCGGTTCCAAAAATTCGTAGCGGAGCCTATATGACCATTTCGAATCGTTCACGGTTCAGAAAATCCGAAATTTTGAAATGCACATCTCTGTTCACTGCTCAAACTTGAGCCACTGGGCGGCGTAAAATAGTTCTTTATGTAGAAGGTTTTCAAAAATATTAATTGTATGCACAATGAAAAAAATGCTGAACTTGCTTGCACATGACCTCTAGAATATTTAAATGAGGTAGTGACCGGCGGATGGTGTACAGAACAAAAACACCGTTACCGATGCGGGAGGTCTGGGGTTCGATTTCTGGCCAGGTGAATCAGGACGCACCATAGTCAACGACTCGGCCACGCTGCAACATTTCTTGGGAACTGTGCTGTCCAGGCGCTAAGCCGTGGAGATGGGCCCACCACTCGTTACACGCTTCAGTGTAACACCGCGAGTATGATAAAGATTAAATTTTCTCATTTGAACTTACATTTGATATAACTGATTGGTAACTCAAATTTCATCGTAGATTTGAAAGGTTAAACGTAAATAGAAAATAATTATTTCATATCATTTACTTTTTCAACGTTTCATATTGAACATTGACCTCGTTTCGGTGAATTTCGTCGTCAGCTTTCTCCGTTTGCACACTCCAGCCATTTGTCTTGTCGTTGCTCTCATCGGACAACACACAGTTATTATCTTTACTTTCCACTACTGTACTCGAAATGGAAGAAAGCACGGATAAAGAGTTGCTCAAGTTCGACCCCGATGTCTCCGAGGAATCAACAGAAGCCGAAGCAGAATAAGATGTGGACACATCGATCGCTGATTTGGAAAGAGGTTGAGAAGGTAAATGATAATGATGGTAGTGATGAACTTGTTCTTCAGGTCGAAGAAACATCGGGTTGTCGCTGAGATGTCGTTCAATGCGGCGTTTGGAAGGAGGAATCACGGAATCATTTGAAATCAAATTTCTTGGAGGTGAAGGATCACTGTGGCAAGGATGCAGTGGAAGATGAGAAGGATATATTCCTGCAAAAACAGGAAATTTTTCATAATTTGTCAAAACAAGCTACAAACCTTACAAATCATCTTTTCAAAAATCAAACATAAATCTTCATTATATACTCGCGGTATTACACAGAAGAGTCTAACGAGTGGCGGGGCCCATCTCAGCGGCTTAGCGCCTGGGCAACACAACTAAGGAGGAAAAGATGGAACGTCGCAGCGGTGGCGAGCCGTGGGCGACACTGCGTCCGATCTGAACGACCCGGGATTCGAACCCCAGACCTTCCGCGCCGACAACAATGTCTTAAAGCCTAAGCTAATCAGCCGCTATCATCTTTTCATCAAGTGTTTGATCAGAGACTCAAGACTCGAGCTTTTTTATTTGTTGCTGTGCAAGCATCGTTATAATTTCAGACACACACACAACTAATACGTTACAGCAGCAGGGTGACTGCGAAGAGACCGTGAGGTCATCGAGTCAAGCAGCCACCCTATGACGAAAAACAAACATTCCAAAGTCAAGTAAGCGATTGAAGTTTTATTGTACAGAATAATGCAGTCCAAAAATTTTAAAAAGATAAATGAAATGATATTAAAAATATAAGAAAATAAATAAATATAACAGTGATGATGATATCCAGCAAACTAACGTCACCCACTTTTACGATCACTTCCAGGAAGATTCAACGATTTGGTTCTTACTGGAAGCGATCGATACCGAACTGTCCTTGCCGGAGTTGCGCTGGTACTCTTACATCCGGATGCATGGAGCGGATTGGAGACCAACAAGTGATAAGATGATGGAGTTGAAAGAGCAATGTTTGAAATCTAAACAACAGAAAGTAAAAAAAGAATCATCTACACTTGCCGAAGTATTTTTGCTAGTCTCACTTCTAGATCATGTCTCCGAGAACACCGCTCGGAGCCAGATGATGGCAGAAAGGCAGGCTCGCCGGTGGTAGAGGAGAACTCTAAACAGAAAAGCAAATTAATTTTCAAAATATCAAGGCGAAACATTCTAACAGCTTTTCATTTAACCCTTTTCAAAAAAATTTTGTCAGAAAATGGGAAAAGTGTTAAAAAATTGAAGGAAACAGGTGAAAGCTGTGTATTGAGAAAAGTTATTCACAAGTCAAAAAAAATCAAATCTTCATTATACTCGCGTTAATACGTCGAGCGGCGAAGCCCATCTCCGCGACTTAGCGCCTGGGCTACACAGCTCCAAAAAAACGTCGCAACGGTGGCGAGCCGTTGGCGACACTGTGCCGATTTGACCGGCCCGGGAATCGAATCTCATACTTCCCGCACCGATAGCCTGTGCGCTTAGCAACTGAGCTGACGGCCGGTAGAGAGCAACTGAGCTGATTTCAGTTATTTAAAATTCTATTCTTCACAAATTCAACTGCAGCATTTCATTCGAAAATTTTGACCACTCGCTTGGCTACGCTGTAAGGTGTCTTCATCAAACGAACTTTGGTTTTAACAGTATCATAAATCCTTCACTTTTTCAAAACAGTGTTTAATGCATAGAAATTTGATGTAATTGGTTATAGCGAACCAGATATTTGCTTCGGCTTCTCCAGTTTCGTCTTCTCGTGACTCGTTGCAGTGTTCTAAATTCAAGGAGAATAAAATATTAAGGGCAAGTAGGCCTAACATGAATTGCACAAAAACATGGTCTACAAACAAATGTCACTAGCGACTTCTTCAGCAGTAGCAAGCCGAGCTAGTTCATGGAGTTGAAGCTGCTTGTTGATAATCCAAAAAAATCTTCGACATATGAAAACATATAGGCCTACTTAATAATCTGTGGATGGAAAACGTTTGCAAGAGATTTGGCAATCTTAAGTGTAGGAATTTTTCAACATCTTTCGGTGCATTTATTTCATTTTATTTCTTTAAAAACAATGCTCGTAAGGAATTTTCCTCGCAGAATGACAAATTCAAAATAAAACATCTCATCACAGTATATATCCAGGAAGATTAATACGGGGTTGAACTGAAGAGCTTTTAATACTTAAGTGGCTGCTTTCAAACCGCGGTTCAATTCATGGTAATTATCTCACCAAACATTGAAGCGGCTCCTTCTCTTTCACAATACTCGCAGAAGCTGAGGAAGAATCATTCTCAATCTCCACAAGTTCAGGAACATCTTCTTTTTGCAAACATACGTCAGCAATTACCTGATACAAAAAACCTAATATGCTTAAATTCTGTGTTTAGATTAGACAATTTCATTCTATTTACATCTTCTCGATCATCAGAAACATTTTCTTCCTTTACTTTATCGTCATCATCATTATCATCATAATCAGCTTCATCATCATCACTATCAGATACGTCATTGTCATCGTCATCGTCAATTGAATCGTCAGCTCTGCTGTCTTCCAGTTGCTGGAACGCATAGAATGTCATTTTAAAGTTTTTGAGGGCATCACCCAGAAACGCAGTTTTAACAAACCTGATCAGTTCAAAAAGATTCAAAAGCTACAACTACCGTTTCGATGAACGTTACCCGCTGATGCTCTTCTTTTTCATCGCTGAAAGTGATTACGTGAATAGGCTAGAACAGGCCAGCTCTAATGCATCCAGAGCATAGAAATGGGGCTATTTACAGAGATAATAATAAAAAAAGCGCGTACAGCCCTGATCGGTGATCACATGAGCAGGCAAGAATTGTTTTGAAGTGTTTTAAATAAAATCAGTCATCGTTTTGGTTCATGGGAGCGCTACAAGTTCCTCCATTAAAGTCCACGGAGGCTAATCCAACGAACTTGCTTCAATTGAAGCAGTCATCGCTTCTAGCGCTATTTCAGTCTTCACACCGGGTAACAAATTGCGTCGTTTTGTTTAAAGAGAAGATGAGCTTTTAGTGTTTGTTGACTTTAATGATTTCCACATTATCCAGATGTCAATAAGGTAAGTACTTCATGTTAATGATGCAACCAAGCTTAGATTTTCTTTTCTGGTTAAAAATCACTAAAAACCTTGGTGTAGATTTGTAAGGGCTGCTTTGGGTCAAAGTGTTTGTGCACACACACTTTCTTAAGATATTGTATTTGTTTTTCAGCCATTGAGACAGCTTTGTAAAAGTCTAAATAAGCAGCCGACTGGTAATTCTTACAAGAGTTATTAAGTCCAGAAACATCACAACCTGACCCATTCCATCAACTGCACTCATACTGATGTGCCAGTGACGTATGCAACGTGTTGTATTTGTTATCAGTTATGCTTGTACAATATACGTCCAATTTACGTAACCAAAGGTGATTGATACTATTGCTGCTGCTAAAATAAATATAACCACTAACCAAATTTTCCGAGCTAGTCATATCCAGGGAGTCGAACCGTTTAAAATATCGCTCCGGTTCCGGTTCAGGTTCAAGAAATTTAATTTTTAACAGTTCAGTTCCGGTTCAGGTTTAAACCTTTTCAAAAATTTGGGTTCAGGTTCGGTTCGGGTTCAGTTGCACTAAAATTTAAAGGTTCGGTTCGGATTCATCGAAACCAAATTTTTAAGGTTCAGGTTCACTAAATCCAAATTTTAGGGGTTCGGTTCGGGTTCAAGACCACAAAACAGTCCATAAAGCTACAGGTAAACCAAGGTTTTTGTTCATGTCCCAGTCATATATGTTTCGTTTTAGGCTGTGTCTTGAACTTAAACAAAATGCTATTGCCAATAGGCTTGATACAGAATACCAGAGGAAGCCTATTGTATGGCTAAAGCCAAGCGAAGTAGTAGTGAGCTGGTGATGAGATCCAATGATTATCTCTGTTTGGTGAGTTACAACAAGTACCAAATAGTATTTTTAAAATATACGATTCAAAACATCAGTCCGAAAACCTAATCTAAGCAAATATTAAGAGCGCCTCCGTCGTTTCAAAAGAACCAAGCATATGATTTAAATCAACGAAGCTTGTTGCAGTTACATAATTTTTGAATCGGCACCACATACATTTTAAAATGCACTCAAGCAAAACGAAAAAAGTTGATAACAAATTTCCACCGAAACAGCATATTCATGGAAACTGTGTGGATTTTTTTGAGTTTCTTAATCAGGAAGATGGAACTTTACTTGTAGCGTATCAAACAATTTACCTTAATGAAATAACGCGGCCTACTAACGTTTAACAATACTTCATTTTTTCAGACTCATTAAATTTTGAAAAGCACAAAGAATGTCACGCATCATAGCACATGTCAAGAGATTTTTATTAATATGTTTTAAGAATCAGCTCAGGTTCAAACATTGTTACTAAACGATTTCTGTTCAGGTTTATGTACACGAAATATTATAGGTTCGGATTCGGTTCGGATTCACTTGCATAAAATTTTAAAGGTTCGGGTTCGGTTCAAGTTCACAGATTTGAAATATTGGAGATTCGGGTTCGGTTCAGGTTCAATGATCTCAAATTTAAACGGTTCAGGTTCGGTTCCGGTTCACCGAAAAAAAGCGGTAGTTACCGGTTCGCGGTTCAGGTTCGGGTACGACTCCCTGGTCATATCACAGAATTCCATTTCTAACTGGCAATTCGGTTCGCTAGTGTAATAGTCAGAGTTATCATGTGTCTCAACCAAAGGGACCAACTTGCGCTAAGCCTAACGTCATTGTAAACCATAACTCATCAATAATTTTGGAAACCGCGCAAAAAAGAAAATGGGTCGAAAGTGGTGATTCTTGTTAAAAAACACTCTACATTTAGGTTACTTTATATTGGTGAAATTGTTTTGTGTGATATTGGTGAAGCTGAGGTACATTAGCTGTAAATTTAGCTTTCGCATTATTCAAGAAGTGTATTTTTTTAATTCACAGTACTGAGCTCATTAATAAGCAGACCGGAATCACAGCAGAGAAAATATGTCGATAGTTTGCAAAATTGAATAACTTTAAGAAATTGTTTATACACTGAGTGTGATAGAAAAATACCTTCATAAGAACAGCAATGACAACGTTAACGAGCACAAACTGAGCCATCATAACAAATGTGACGAAATAGATCGGGGAGATGATAGAGCTCACACAGCAGTTTTCCACACACGAATCAGAAGCGATGCATTTCGCCCGTAGAGTATCCTAAACAACATGATTGCATCAGCTAGTGTGGCTGGAGCAATGCGTTATGACATCAATCCGAATATGAAGTAATCAAGTGCCTTTAACTTCAGTAGTAGGATTGGCAAAATGACTGCAAGCATGGAGACAACAGACGCTTTGATTTTCTGATGTTACTTAAAACAAAGTTTTTAACCATGGCGCAACACCAATAGCGTCATGTTTTTAGCACCCTGACTAAAGAACGTTTATCCGTTTCATATCTCTATTTTCTCTTATAGAATTGTAAGCTAACTACCAATTTCAAATATACGACCTAAAAAAACGTTTCTTTGCTTAAAATTCATCAGAAATGTATTGGTTAGCTCATTCACACGCCATTTTTCTAATCGATATTGCAGGTTTCGATTGTCGTGGATTTACATGACCATCAACTACAAAAAGCTGCCCTATGGTTCAAACGCATTGACTTTCATGGAAGAATGAATATCCAAATTCGTCACCAACGTATGGCTGTTTCAATTTGCATTGTAGTCTAATGCATTTGCAAATGGTATTCAAGAAGAAAAACAGTTACACAGGCTCAGTGGAAGACAGTAGATATGACTTACTTTCATAATACCATTCCAATTATCTCCAGTCGAAATTCGGAAAAGGGTAAGAAGAGCGATGCCAAAGTTTTCAAAGTTTGCTAGACGGTTTAATCCTTCGCATGGATAGTCTTCGTTGCATTCTAAAAGATAAAAGGTATCAGTGATAGCTCCTAGCGTTTTTGACAAGCATCATTTTACGTCACTAAAACTAGAAAACAAAATAATACAGTGGAAATATATGAAAGAAACCAATTTCACATACTGACTTATTATAATTGTGTTCAATAGAAATTGTGCGATTCTGATTGTACAGCACAATTTATATAAAATAAAAAAAAATTAGTTCCGAGTTCAAAAGAAAATGGTTAGTGAGACGAGAAAAATTGTCAAATCAAATTACATATAAACGGTTAAAATTACTTATTGTTCCAAACAATTCCACTCCAAGAGCCGCGAAGATAAAGAAGAGGAGCATGAAGAGCAATCCAAGATTACCAACTTGCGGAAGAGCTCGAAACACAGTCTCCAATAATGATCTAATGCCCTTCGATACTTTCAAAAGTTTTAGTACTGAAAATGTAGAAGATTATTAAGAGTAACTCTAAGCAGCTATACAGAAGGAAATTTGCTGCAACATAAACTCATAAATCAAGTCATCAGGCGTGGATTAAACATACTTTTTCGGAGGGTGCTAGAAAATGTAACAAGGGTGCTCAGTGGCGTATCCACGGGGTTGGGAAATGGGTACTGGGTGGAGCGCTCCCTTGACCACAATGTAAACTTCGATTTTTTAAGTATACTTTTTAACTGGTACAAAAATATTTTGCCCTTTCAGTGCCAGCACCCAGCGATCAGTTCTTAAGCAGAAGGTGGCTCAAAAAGCAGGCTCTTTGTTGATCCAATTGGTTGATTTTAGTGATTGGATCGTAGGTTGCTGCTAGGAAACTTGTTCAACGGGCAGCAGCTACTATTTCATTCCCACTCCGCAGCATGTAGAAAAAAGCAGACAACCCAACATCAACGCAACGGTTTATGCAAGATCGTTAGAAAAGATTTAGGGACTCCTTTGCCAAGGTTTTTCTCATGCATGTTACTTGGAATTTGTGCAGTTAAAACTGCTTAATCGCGAACAGCACAGCAGCGCACAAAGCGTGTTTCCAAACAGCGCAAAAACAACGATAGCCTTGATTTTTTTACAACTCGCAAAACCAACAATTGCAAGGGGTTAATTAATAGCAGCCAGTCTACTTAATTTCACCATGTAATCTATGCTTGTTGCAAAGTTTAACAAAGACAAACATTACGGCAATATCTTGAAACTTATGCCAAAAAGCAATTATTTCCTAATGCTATTTTTTCAAAATTTTGCACCTCTTCGATAATAATAACACGCCTATGGCCAACCGCTACGGCTTAAGTACACATAAATCGAAAATGAGCCAATAAAACTATTTCGTATTTGGCAAAGAAGTCAGAAATACAGTTTAAAAAATTGGAACAAAAATTGCCCTAAAAATTGTTCAAAACGCACTAACAGTACAGTTTAGGTAATTTTTCGATAAATTTTAACCCAAGACCTCCCTAGAACTGATTGTTGTCCCTCATTTTACTTCAAAATAACTCAATCTGCTGTTGCCACACACCCACAATAACTACGTCTAAAAAACTATAACTAAAATTTCGCCCCACCCCTGGATTTTTTGGATGCCCACCTGCTCATGCTATAGCAGTTGCGGACGTAGGTCTACTCATGACAAAATCCCCTTGAAATATTTTTCTAGATACGGCCCAGCAGCTGCGTCTTCAATCAAGTAACAATTCTATGATTCACTTATCACTGTATCATAATATTACACTCGAATACAATACAGGCATGAAACCCAAAAAACTTTCACATCTTACACTCACCTCTTGCTATACGAAGGACTCGCATGAAACGAACGATAGTAGGATTGATTGGCAGTTTACTGCCTGATGCAGTTGCTGCATCCTCAATCACAATCCCAACAACTGACAAAATCACAATAGCCATGTCCATGTGATTCCACCTGTAGATTGCCTCGTAATTAGCATCGCAACTTGCAACATCAGCATATGCGACGCGGCAATTTGTGTGTAGTTAACACGTCAAAAAAAGTCAACTCTTTTCTGTTTTGACAGTATCTATAACACCATAGCCTTTCTTAATGTATATGACAGGCCAAGGAATACACCGACATAGTGAAATAATTTCTTGTCAAAAAACTGAAGAGTATCAAAATATAAACCAGCTCAACTAGTTAACCGTTACTGTTGTCGTTTCGAAAGTATCGTCCAAAACGCATAGCCAGTGGCCAATATTGAAAAAGAAATAGAGCCCGTATGCCCCGTAACAATATTGTTATTGACCAAAGTCGACAGAGCAGTAAAGAATTGATCGAAATCATCAAAGACCGATTGTTTTGGTAGACCACATTGTTAATTCGCCGAAGATCAACTAATTTTTTCTTGATTGACCGATATAGTCAACAATCAACCTATCGTCAGTAATGATATCTCAAGCATGCAGCTCCTATTGTTAGCTGTTAATGGTATTGTTGGTGACTATCCAAGGTTAAGCATCACGACAGTGAGACAGTAAGGCTACATAATTCGCCACAACGAAAAGCAGAACCATTTGTTACAACAAACTTACAAATTTCGAAAATATCCGATTATTCCCAGAGCGTACAACTTGACTGCAGCTTCTAGGACAAATACTCCGGTAAATACGTAGTTGGCATATTTGAGCGCGATTTCAAGAACCTGAACAAAAAGAAAGGTAAGTTAACATCTGTGCTTATTCGCCAATAAATATGCACTAGCTGCAATAAGTAATCATGACAATTGAGCAGTTGCACTTGCTTGTAACAACGGAAAATAGCCCACATCCTCCAGCGAGATCAAATGATTCGTCTAAAGCTAAATGGCAGGCTGCATGTGTTTACTTCAGGTTAAACACTTGCATTCTTGGATAAGCTGGTTGCATCACACGCATAGTCACCACTGACCGCAACTCATTCAGTTTTCTCACTGAACTTATCACTTTTAGTCACATGACGCATTGGTTCTACGCATGGATAAGGAGTTCGATAACACGGATACAGGGGCAGAGGATCGCGTATGACTGACTGTACAGCAAACCAGGTGTGCAACGAACTCGGATACAACGTATAGTTGCATAATTATATAAAATGAAATTGGAAGTACGGATATAGGGGAGCATCTGATAATTTTTTATATAACGGATTTGTAACAAACAGATATTGCGAATTCCAGCTTGTTCCTTATATTCCGGATTTACTGTATTTCGACTATACCTACTACTGCTCTAAGAAGCGCAAACTGCTCGATGAAGAGTTACAATTTCAGCATCAAGGCTAGGCTAACCTCAGCCGTTTATATATCAATCATTCAAAATAATGGTTTTGTAAACCAAGTTTAAAAGAGCACACAATCACACTGGATGCGTACCGGGGGTTGATTGTAATGTTCGACCGCCATCGTGATGATGTTGATTCCAATAATTGCAGATATACCAAGCTCGAAGTATTTGCTTTTACAAAAACGGTAAACTTTAGAACGAAACGAGCCATAGTTATCTGAGTTGTCTGAAAGATAAAAGTTTGCATTGAAAGCGAACCCACAAGAATGCGCATAGACCGAAAAGTGCAATTTTGAACGAGACGCATTAAAAAGACTATTAACTGTCATAAATTCATACGCGTACGAGCAACGCGGCACACACAATCTTAGCAGAAATCAGCACAAGCTTCGATAACACAAGTATGTAAAAACAAAACAGTGTTTTAGGAATGGCTGACCCATGCGGTCATGCTGTAAGACCCTTCATATTGAAACACAAAGCTTGTTGGTGAAAATCTCAGAAACGTTTACGAAAAATGTTGTAACAATAATCAGTTCTGACAAAAATTAAAAACAAAACTTTTGCGCTCAGCAAAAACAATTCACTAAACAATAAATACAAATTTGACCAAAAAAATTTTGCGCTACAAAGTGGATAGGTTTGACGCGGAAGTTGCGTTTGCGGAGCGTTTCTGCAGCTCGGTACAGAGCGATGTTCTGTGACCAGTTTGTCGCAGGTTACAAACAGGGCAGGGTAGTTAGGCAATGACAGGTACGAGGCTGTTTTGATTTTATGTTTTCCACAAGTGATCAATGATTGATGATTAAAGATGTTCATGATCAATCTCAAAAAAATGGTCTTTCCGTAATGTCGAGTACTTTCGTTCGTGACGAAGCTTCCAGACTTTATACAAAGCTTATTGATAAATCCATCCCTCCATTAAATATTGCACCGTGCAAATTCCAATCATTTTTGCCTGAACATTTTGTGTGAACCTAACTTTAAGCTCAAAATGGCAAAACAAAAATTTGACAAATCATCATTTGAAAAAACAATTTACGTACGATTTACGTTCACATCGGATGAAATTTCACAAATCGTGGTTTGATAACCGCAATGCAAAATTGAAGCATTGCATCCATCAAAAAGATTGGTTCTATTTTTTAAAACTAAGTTAATTAATACACAATACAAGAATATAGTCTAGAAAGATCAGTACTCAACGGGCTATACTGGTTTAACGACGCTCCACTGAAATATTGTTCTGCAAAGACATGAAACAAACCAGCGGACTACACTATGTTATGTTACTATAGCCTAATTGCATTTATCGCCTTTTTTTACAACGAATGTGCGCTCTCTGGGTGTTGCAAACTTGCAACCATGTCTAATCTCACTTTTTCAACTCTTTTTTCCTACTGTCATGTTACAGCATTCATCGTTTGTAACCCTTTTTCTTTTTCGTACTGTTTTAATTTATTTAATCGGGTCGTATTTTTTATCGCATTGATACGGTGCGGAAATAAAGGACATTCGTGCAAGAATAGTTCATAGCCCATGACGGGTCTTGTAATAGCGTGGACAATCTGAGTAGTGAATTTATGCGACCGGAACTACAATTACCTTGCGAAGCCTTTGACTTCCAAAACTTGACAAACCTTCTCCACCAACGTTTCAATCTCCCCTTCACTCCATCCACACGATAGCGGACACGTGACAGCGTGCGTCGACGAAAGGTCTTGCGACTTGAATGTCTACCAAATTGACGCAACTCTTGTTTGCGACGATGCTTTTCTTCTTTTCGTTTTTTAGCTTCCTGTTAAAAATGCGTTTGTAAGCACAAAATTGGATACAGAAAGTAAGGTTGCTCCATGGTAAAAGAAATAAAGCTGACGGATAACTAAGAAAAAGTTTATTTTTAATAATTGCAGTGTGAATAGACTTTCAAAATATAGCAAATTAATTCACATTTTTCATTTTGCCACGATAAAGCGAAGGAGTTACAACAAAAATTAAATACTAATATCGCAAAAAGCAAAAATCAGGAGTTGTACGGGCGAGAGATATGCGAAAGACCATGGTCCACTTCCGAAGAAGTATCTTGGCAGCCGAGTCTGGATTACTTTGCCTAAATCGAGCAGTAAACAAAACAGCGCTCCAATATGAGCAAAAGAATGCAATGAACCAGCTATAGCTACACAACAATATAAGGTATAGAGGCATGAATAATACATGAAAAAAACACATCAAACAATGGGCAACTCAACAAAACAATGCATAGAAAAAATTAACAAATAAAGTAACGAGTAAGACAGAGGGATAAAAGCGCATGCAAGGGAAATTTAATTGAGATTCTACCAACTTGGTCAACTGGCCGTGGGCGCAGTGGTTGAATCACCATCGGTTCGGGAGGTCTGGGGTTCGATTCTCGGCCCGGTCAAATCAGACACAGTGTCGCCAACGGCTCGCCATTCTGCGACGTTTCTTCAAAGTTGAATTGCTCAGGCGCTAGGCTGCGGAGATGGGGCCAAGCCACTCGTTACACACCTCGATCTAATACCGCGAGTATATGAAAAACTTGATTTTTTTAAATCAAATTGGCGAGAAATTTTAGTAAAAAGATTCTAGCCAGTATATCAGTTATCATTTTATAGAAGGTTGTAAAATGCTTACTAATATACTGGTTATTATCTTTTTACTAAAGCTGAGTTCCAAAATCCATCTTAATGTTCCTGGTATGAAATTATAGTGCATTCTTGTTGTTGGATAAAATATTGCTTAACGTCCGATTGAAATTTGGTGCACTACGTTTGACCAGAACAAGCAAATTGTTCTGTAGGGTATTCCAAGTTGAAGTCCTAGCAATTTTCAAGAATCATTTAGTCCAGGGGTGACGAACCTATTTGCTGTCGCGGGCCACTTTGTTCCTAACCAATAAGCAAGCGGGCCGCATAACTTTTTAGTCATAAACAGTGGCGTAGCAAGAAATTTAAAAAGGGGAAAGCCATAATTTCCATATTTCTTTAAAGCGTTTTTTTTTTTTCGGCAGAACAAATTTGAAAATGATTGAGAAACAAGAAAAGCTATTGGAGGGTCCGGTGGCATGCTCTCTTGAAAAATTTTTGAAAATTTACATGCTGTAATGGCTATTTGTAGTGTTTTTTGAATAATCCTCAGGCAAATTTTGTTTAAATTTTTGACCCTGATTCTGAGTGCTTTGCCAAATATGATGCATTTGGCACGCACATTTTCGATTACGCGTGCTTAAGGCTTATCGCTCTCGAAGAGGTTCGAAGTTATGGAAAAATTGTATACATCAAAAACTATTTTGAAAATGGCTGGTGGGAGGATGCATACCTCTCATCCTAACCCTTGGATTAGCCACTGGCCATAAGCTACAGAAACCATCAAAAGAGTTTGGCATGTTTCAGTCACTTGGCACCATTAGTTTTGTTCTTTTTTTTACTCAAAGGCAGAGTCAAAAAGGAGGAAGGATGGCACAATGGCCCCCCTCTGAATACGCTCCTGGTCATAAACATATCGGATATAGGTCCAATCTTTTTGAAATGCTCTTTTTTCATCTACAATATTTCGTTTTTTCGCTGAAGAAATCGCTGAAGACAAGCGGCTAATTAAATATTGATTAAAAAACAGAATAACAAATACCTTAAGAAAGCAGTAAAATTTGCATATGATAAATGGTACTGCCACCTCACCAATTCATTTCCGTAAACTCACATAATTCGTACTACAATAAGGCAAGCTAAGCTGTCACTCGAATAGTCACTCGTAAACTGCTACACTATGCTGAAGCTGCAACGGACTCGAGTTATGTTATTATTATTTCATAACAATGGATGAACTGCTGAATCCTGAAACAGATGACTTGTTTTGAGCGTTTATATAATTACTGTGTGATACGCGCTAGATTAAATCAAGGGCTCAGCTTTTGGTATCGCATCGCAAAGATTAGAAGGGGAAAAAATGTTTAAAAGTACTGGTCTCGCCCAAATGTTCGCGGGCCGCATGTTCGTCACTTCTGGTTTAGTCCAAGCTTTATCAGGACAAGAAATTGAAACGCACTTTTTAACTGCATGAGGGTCTTATACGAGCTATGTATGTGATACACTAATATAATAAATCATTGAAGCAAGCTGCAGGCAAAGCACTATCAATATAACGATACAAAACCTTACAGATTTCGATTTTGTATATACTGGATATTTTTGATTAGTATAACTGATGGTACAGCGGTATTAATCTAACTCTGAAAGTAGGTTTTTTAGTTAGAATTTTAATCATTTTGTTCTATTTGAACCTGAATGACATCCAAATACGTTTCAGCAGCAGTTCCCCAGTTCAGCACTCTTTACTGCAAATGTTGATAACCCATGCTATGATATTCAGTTTTTAAGACTTTTTCGTTCTTCTGTAACTACTGTAGAATCCACGAAGCACAAGCACTGTAATCAGTGGCGACTCTAGCTTTTTATGGCTACTCGGGCTCGACATAAACAGTGTTAAAAAAACGGTAAAAAAAGCAATAAAATAGCAACTTACACAACAGTTAAATTGTTGCAAAATACTTTCATTCATACATAAAGTTTAATCTTCTTAATTTGATGGCAAACTCAAACTGAGTTTGTTGTGTAGCTCTTTGTTATCAGCTATCCATATCTATTGTGAGCCACAGAGGAACAGACATTTATGACCAAACAAAAAGCCTGCATTTACTACATGGCAGCATGATGGCAGGCGTCTTACGAAATCTTTTTTCTATTCCTCTCTCCAATTGTAGCTCGGGCTATTTCTCGAGGGCCCGAGTTCCACAAACAAGTTAAGGAAAGAATTGTGTGAAACAACGTAACAAACGTTTGCATTGTCTGACTCAGGCAAATGCGATCGAGCCCGAGTAAGATGTAATAAGGAAAAAGGCTTTTGTCTCGTTTGTCTCTTTCTTTTCTCCGCAATGCGGCTCGGGCTATTTTCCTCTAGCCAGAGCTTATGGCTAGACAAATCGTTGAGCGAAAAACGCAACTGCCACCGCACACTTCGTTGTTTTTTACGATGACTGTTTCTTTCAACGAACTTGATACAAATTAAGTTAAAAAAAGCTTTAAGCTTACTTTTTAAAATTTAAATAATAACAAGCCTTCCATCATTTCGTAAGTTAGGCTCAGCCCGAGTGCCGGAGTCGCCTCTGTCATCATTTTGTAACTCGCGCTCAGCCCGAGTAGCCCGAGTGCCGGAATCGCCACTGACTGTAATTATCATATCGCATTTCATGCAAGGTTGTATCAACGATGTTCGGAAAAAATTGAACTCAAAACTTTTAAGATCACGCAAATTGCGATGCCAAACCCCGACCATTTATCAGCAAGCTGTGAATTGCAATAACTCAAGCATTTATCATGAAGAGCATCTCTATCAACTTCTTCCTCACCTGCTTTCGCTTAGACTCTTGCTCTTCGTGTTCTTCTCTGCATCTGTGGAAGTTTTCCACCACAACTCCAACAAACATGTTGATGACAAAGAAGCCAACAATAAGCAAAAACGAGATGAAATACAGAATCATCACTGGTTTATGATTGGTGATCGGCTAAAAAATGTACTTCGTTACTTGCAGTAAATAAGCCGAAAAAAAAAAAAAAAAAAAAGTTAAAGACTAAAGTTTAAAAAATCAGTTTCCTAACGAAGGAAAACAATTTTCACGCACGTACACATATTAAGCATTTGCCCATAATGATCACACTAACCTGCTGGTCGACACCAACCGCATCTATCCCGTTGTACATTATTTCCACCCAACCGTCTTTCGATGATAAAACAAACAAGGACATGAGGGCCTGGCCGAGATTATCAAAATTATATCTGGGCAAAAACAAAATCACTCAAACAAATAATTTTGCAGCAAATAACAAAATTGTCCAGCATAAACAAGCCAAAAAATATCCGGGTGTTGCAACCCTTTTGTTTTTTTTTTACTTTCTAATCCTATTTGCATTCCGCAACGTTTATTTTCCTTGGTACCACACTGGTATTTATCTTATTGCATAATACATTCACTGCAGTGTTGACGCTGCAGAGACAAAGATGTGTCGTACTTCTGTTGAGCTATATAAATAAATAATCAATTCGTGTTATGGCAATATCTTTACCCTGTCCACACGTCCAATTTTCGTAGGCTTCATGCTTGCGCTTCTTGGTTCGAGCTTCTGCATCATAATCATTGTTTGACGTCATAATCACTTTTAATTCCAGGTTATTCTAACATCAAAAAGTTGATCATGACGCAGAAGCTAGAACCAAGAACCTCGAGCATGAAGCCCACAATAATCGGACACGTGGATAGTGTACTTGCAGCCTTTTATTCAGTCAGGCGATCTTAGATCTGCCGGCTACCGCAACCAATTCTTTTCTACTAGCGACTAAGGCCCGCTTTGTAGTGAGTTAATTTTTCTCGAAATGACTTCATGCTCATTGACAGCTCAGATGGCCGAGTGGTATACTGCGTCTGTCTCTTGAACTGTAGACTCGGGTTTGATTCCGAGTCGGGTCAAACCAACGACTTTAAAATTGGTATTCACAGCTTCCCTGCTTGACGCTCAGCAGTGAAGGGACAGTGTGGAGATCAAGCCGGCAAGTTTACTTGTTGTGCCGTTGGGAAAGGCACTTAGCGGGATTCCCCCATCTTGGTGTGGTAGACAGATGGCTGGCAACTCCTAAGCGAGCTCGTATAGCGCATTGATCGTTTTCTCGTGATAGAAGGATAAATATGCAACTAACTAACTAACTAACTCTACAAACATTGGAATGAGTCACGTGATCGCTTAGACCAGTGGTTCCCAACCTGGGGGTCGTAGAGCATTTTAAAGGGGGTCGCGAAGCTGTTGCTAATGCAACAGCAAAAGTGAATGTAGATAGGACTGGGTGCCGGTCCGACTGCTTTGATGAGTGTCACTTTTCCTTGAGCCATTTCATTCGGATAGGTCTGTAGCACAATTTTATTGCATCAGTATGCGTCCACTGTGATGTAATAAACTATGACCAAGTGACCATAGGATTAAGCGTGCAGTAGCTGCTAATTAAAACTCTTAAGTTAAGAGAGTTTGAAAGTAGTGTTATACTAGAAATCAGTCAACTCGAGATTGCTAAAAATAATTAAGGGGAGCATCGTACGCCATGGAGAAAAAACGAAAATACATTGAAGAGTACATTAATCTTGGCTTTACTTCTCTATTGACCGATGGTGTAGAGAAGCCACAGTGTGTTCTCTGCCACGTTGTTCTTAGCGCGGAATCATTGAAACTATCAAAATTAAAACGCCATGTAGAAGCCAAACACCCTCAACATGCTAAACAGAATGCAGCATTCTTTAAACGCCATGAAGCTGGTCTCAAGCGGCAACGGCTTGACGCTACAGGAAACTTTCATCAGAAAAATGTGGCTGTACTTCAAGCGTCCTATGAAGTCGCATTGGAAATTGCCAAAGGAAAGAAACCTCACACTATTGGGGAAACACTTGTGAAGCCATGCTTGTTAAAAACGGTAAAGCTGGTTCTTGGGGATGCAAGTGCGGCGAAAGTTAAACAAATTTCTGTTTCTAACAATACCATCAACAGACGCATATCGGATATGGCCAAAGATGTTGTCTGGAGTGAATTGTTATATTGCTGGATTCTGATTTAAATAACAATATTATGAATAGGCCTATGTTCTACACTTTTTGTTGCTGATTATTGATTTAATTAAATGCGTCACAAGATTGCAACGTAAGAGGCTGCTGCCTTGATATCAATTTATAATTACAGTATATCACAGGGGTAGAGATTAAATGACGAAATAGTCCCTTCCTGCCCCTGCATTACCCATAAATTGTTTACCGTATGTTATTTCATATTTGTAATGTCTGTGACACTCTGCACGTGTGTTGTAAAAATAAAGTTCTGTTCTGTAACAGTGCAAGTGGTACAGGAGATCAAGGGTTCTCCGATGTTTTCGTTTCAGCTAGACGAGACAACAAATGTTAGCTCATGTGCTCAGCTTCTTGTTTTTGTGAGGTATATCCATTCCGGTGACTTCAAAGAGGAGTTTGTTTTCTGCACTGAGCTGGACTCTACTACACAAAGTGCAGATGTTATGAAGAAGATGACAACTTTTTTTGAATCTGCCCAACTTGAATGAACAAATGTTTGTGGAGTTTGTACCGATGGCGCCCCTTCTATGTTGGGATCGCAGTCTGGCTTTCAAAAACAAGTTAAAGAGCTGGCACCTGAAGCAAAGGGCACGCACTCTTTCATTCATAGATATGCGCTTGCCAGCAAAACCTTACCAGCTCAACTAAAGGATGTATTGAATTCGGTGGTGAAAATCGTAAATTTTATCAAAGCAGGAGGTCTCAGCTCACGCCAGTTCAAACAACTTTGCAGGGATATGAACTCAACACACGAAACGTTGCTTTTCCACACAGCTGTTCGCTGGCTCTCCAAAGGGAACGTTCTTAATCGCGTTTATGAGATGTAGGATGAGATTCAGGGATTTTTAGAATTTAAAAATAAAAGGGAATTTTTGTCGTACTTCAATGATGATAAGTGGATGAACAGCCTGGCTTATTTGGCGTATATTTTTGAAAAATTGAACTGCCTAAACTTGAAACTTCAAGGGAAAGACACAATTATACAACTCAATGATAATGTGAAGACATTTGTCTCAAAATTGAAAAACTGGCTGCGAAAAGTGCATATTGGAAACATTGCTATGTTTGACAGATTGTCCAGTGTCTCTTGCATTGAAGAAACGGGCGAAGAATTTGAAGATTTAAAAAAATTAATTGTGGCACACCTGCAGTCCATGCAGTGCGAGTTCCAACGTTACTTTCCAGAACTCGAAGAGCAAGAAGCTATACTTATACAAAATCCGTTTTCCGCTTCTCTGGATGCAAGCGGCATTCCTGACGAAATCCAAGATCAATATTTTGATCTTCAGAATGACTCATCTGCTCGCATTCTTTACCATGAAAAGTCACTCTCTCAATTTTGGTGTGAAATGTATGGTTCATACCCACAGGTTTCTAAGCTGGCTTTTCAAGTATTACTGCCCTTCGCTATGACGTACCTATGCAAGAGTGGTTTTTCAGCTCTTCTGCATATGAAAACGAAGGAAAGAAATCGAATGAATGTGGAAGAGGACATGAGACTTGCTCTGTCTAGCACGCAACCTCGAATTTCACGGTTAGCTGTAGACGTACAAGGTCAACCATCGCATTGATTTGTCAATAAATGCAAGAAATACATTTTTAGTGCTTACTTTATAATTATGCATCTAGGAAGGAATATAAGTGGGGGTCGCGGTATCTCCGAAATTTTTAAAAAGGGGTCGCCAAGACAAAAAGGTTGGGAACCACTGGCTTAGACTCTAGGGCAAACAAAGCAGATTGTCGCTTAAACACAAACACATTATTGTAAGTAGAAAACAGCTCCGAAGGCCGAGTGATAAGAGCGTTCGCCTCTGGAGCTGTAGACTCGGGTTTGATTCCGAGTCAGTTTAAATCAGTGATTTCAAAGTTGGCATTCACAGCTTCCCTGCTTGACGCTCAGCTTTAACGGGACAGTGTGGAGAACAAGGCGGCAAATTTACTTGTTATGCCGTAGAAAAAGCACTTAGCGAGATTTTCCCATCTTGGTCTGGTACCTAGACAGATGGCTGGCAACTCCTAAGCGAGCTCATTATAGCGCTTTGATCGCTTTCTCGTGATAAGTGGAAAAATATGCAACTTATGCAATTATACAGGGTGATGTGGTGAAAGTGGATGTGGTGAAAGTGATGGCCATTTGTGGCAGCGTCAAAAAAGGAATTAGCCACCAGCAATAGACCATGGCGCATTGCGCTAGCATAACTGAAAGAAGTCATCGTTTTTCAGAACCAAGCGAGGAAACTAACAGTGAATAGCATAACAACTATCTCCAATTCTCCATCTTTATAAACACTCTCGACTGCGCAATTGACAACAGCTTCTCTAAGGAACTTTTAATGCAAAAATTTTAAACGTTTTAAATTTAAATTTACCACTTTATAAAGCCTAGATATCATGATAATATTTAATCAAACCCAAGTTGATTTCTAAAAAAAGTTATCAAGAAAACAGGACTCATTACATTTTTCAGTTCCTCCTGCTAGTTTATTTCGATCACTAACCTCCTGTTTATCCACTCGTATCCCGCACTTTTGCATGAAGAACTGTTGGTAACATTGCGAACGTCATCACCATTGCAGTGATAAAATTTTCCTTTAAATATCTGAAAAAAGTTTGTAATGTTTGTAAAACTTCTGCTTTCTTCTGCAGAATGTCGGAAACGTGGCGTACTGGCTGGAAACATTGATTGCAAGACGGCCAAGTTCACAAGGTGAATTCAAGCTGTTCTCAAGCTTTTCTGTTGCCCTCTACACAAAATTCTTCAATATTTTTGTTCGACAGAGTTCTTTGAATCAGATGAAAAATTCAATTGGAAAACACGTATACATCTTATACAATTAGTGTGTAATTAATTTTATTTTTCCGTGGAGATTTTAGGGCTTTATCGCAAATGAAAGATGCTCTGTAGATCAGTTAATTACAAACCTCATAAATAAAAGCTAGAACTTGATATCAAACAACCTAAATCCCCAAAATTATTCAAAAACCAGAGGAAACATTATTACTAAAAAGTTATCACGATTAATATTGGAATGACTATTCGAGCTTGCTATTTTTCTGAGTTAACATTTAAAGTGTTTAATTTTTATTATTATTGCTTTCTGAGTAAATTGCTGGACTTCTTAGTATAAACTATACTTGTTTCTGTCGTACATTTGCAAATATGTTGTGTCATTATTACTAATATATTTTTTTCTTCTTTCCCTGTTCGTATCGTAAGTTTTGACTGCATTTCGTTTTATTGTAAATTTCTTCACAAGTAACAAGTACGTCGTTTAACCTCTTGATATACAAAATCTAAGCTAATTTTAATTATTTATTCCTGAGCATGGAAATAGACTTGAAGACATTTTTTGGTCACTTCGCTTCCTCCCTCTTGCCAGTATATGTTTATTATGTAAAACTTTTATTATGTTCAAAACTGTATTTTTAAACGGCGCCGACTGTGAAATAAATACTACTTCTACTACTAAAAGCAGCTTACTTGCACGCCAAGGATCCCGAATATGATGAAAAATGCACAGCAGATGAGAACGATATTTCCGATCGGCTTCAAGGATGAGATAAGAGTTTGTACGACTAGCTTTAAGCCCGGAGCTCTACTGATAACTCTAAAATGAAAGAAGCACCAATGAGTTACTTGCTACATAATGGTGTTCCTGCTCAATACTACCAATATCGTGGTTTCTATTCTTTACACTGTACAGCAAACAAATAGAGGATGAAGGGAATCAATGAAATATCTGAAACTCAACTTTCCAAAAATTACTGCAGTAAAAATCTCAGCTCTGGTTGTAACTATGAAAAAGTAATTTCAAACAATAGACAACACAGTAGTCCACAGTAGTGACATTCCGCTTTCGGGTTGCAAGATTTTTCGACCAAACTACTGGTGCATTGGCATTTCCATCTCGATTACGTTCGAAACATACAGAGGAACACAATTTCAAATTGGCCGAACAGAGTAGTTACATAATTTCTTGAAGCTTTTCAAAGTTGTAGATTCTCGAGTGCTTTTGCGCAGGTAAGCTTTAGAATGAAAGCAGATTGTATCACGGAAAAGTGGAAGCAACTCCGGTGAAAAAAGTTCACTTGATGCGTCGGTGGAAAAGGCGTTGAGTTAACGGGATTTCTCCATATAGTTGCGGTAGTGTAGCGATTTAATCACTTTTTCTTAACAGGAGGATAAACAATAAATACGCAACTAAAATAAATTATATCAAATAAGCAGCATAACAAACTTCGGGGCAAAAATATTTTCATCTGCGTTTACCAACTTGCGCTCATAACGCAATGTGGTCATCGCCTTCAATAAACGGAAAAATGAAATTAAATCACCTAATACTGCTTTCTAAGCATTCGGTTTGCCAAGCAAGTTACAGGTACTGATTATACTGTAATATCAACAAACATACCTTAGGGGTCGCAGAGCTCTCAGTAACCGAAATACACGTAAAATGCCAAGAACAGAAGAGCCATTTTCGGTTGCCAACGTCATAACAATGTCGATTAATGAAGTCACGACTAGAAAGCAATCAAGTACATTCCAACCACTGTCAAAAAATTTAGGTAAAATTGAAGCAAAGTCAAACTGGCGCTTGCTAAGCTTTTTTAAGGTGCAGCGACCATGCATTTCTTCTATTTTATGAAATAATTTTTTGTTAACTGAAGCATGTTTCAACGTATATCGTTTTGTCGCTGTTACCTATTTTTCGACCATTGCTTTTGTTTGCTGTTTTTGTTTGTGTTAACTTGGTCGTCAAATGAAATAAACCACTACTACTACTCCTACTAAAGTGTAGCCTGCTCGACTAGTCGCAAGAAGGCGCCCTTGCAACGTTATGATTACAAGGGTTGTTTACGCGATGTTTATTTTCAGCGCAAAGTTTGCAAGCTTAGACTTTACCGCACCAACCATCGTTTTATTATGATCTTGGTCGTGGCAACCTGCTTACTCGCTTATGACCAAAAATAATACAGAGAAAAAAAGATGGAGCCGCTTGAGCAGGCTTGTCCATGGAAATGGGATTCCCATGGGAATCCCATGGGAAATGTCCCATGGGATGGGATGGGATAGGACAGCACGAATTGCATTTCTCATGGGACCCATGGGACAGTAGCCATGTGACAGCGTCTTGATAATGTCATACCTAACTTTAGGTTTTACACTTTTTTGCTTTAAAAAATTCTTTTTAGTCCACTTTTTTCTTTATGAAAGATTTTCCCTTAGCATTGTTGTTACAAGGTAGTGGTGCTTTGCACCATAGTTGCCAGATGGTGTACTTGGACACCAATTACTGGAAAAATGGTGTAATCTTAAAGTTCTGTGTTTTTACTGAAAATTTTCAATTAATCTTAGAAATGAGAAGAGAAAAAATCTTAGATGGTGTAAATTTTCATAAATTTAATAAAATTTATTGAATTGTATTTTGATGGGAATCCCATGGGATGGGATGGGACAGGCATAAATTGCTATGGGATGGGATGGGACAGAAAAATATGTCCCATGGACAAGCCTGCGCTAGAGCGCTTGAAATAAGACTAGTGAAGACAAACAACTCTTTCTCTTTTTATTTTGAAGCAATAAATTGTTTGCGATGTGCATTAATATAGTGAAACAAGAGCAATTAAGCCCAAGCTCAAAAAATTACGCATAAAAAAATCACTTTTTCAGCGATTTTCAAAGGTCAATTGTTTGTGTTAAAACTGATGAAAGTGGTCAAAACTGCAAAAGCAAAAAGTAAAATTAAGCTTTAATCGCATCGAACATTGAGTGGCCGCTCATGTGGGAAAATAACAATAATTATTCTCTGTTTTTCTGACAGTAATTAATTTTGTTGGTGGTCTGAACACAAATTCAAATTTTATCTTGTTATTCCAAACCGGCCGGTTTGCTCAGTTGCTCAGCACATCGCTATCTCGGGTTCAATTACCGGGCCGGTCATAGCATTGCCAGCGAAGTTTCTTCGTAGTTGTGCTGCCCAGGACTGGTGCTAAGACGCGAAGATGGTCCCGCCACTAGTTACAGAATTCAGCGTAATATCGAGAGAATAATGAAAATTTGATTTTGATTTTCTTTCTTCTCTGATGCCAATTTTATTGAACGGAGCCTACGCGGTGCTCGCACAGTATCTCACCTCTTCAAGTAAGCATTCTCTCCAATAAAGAAACCATTCGCCATTACTTTCAATAACATTTCAATCGTGAATACGACAGTAAAAATGTAGTTCAAGATGTCCAAGGTCTTCCCCATCTGTACAATAACATTCGAATTATAATATCAATGAAGGTTGGTGAAAAAGCTTGTAATTACTCATCACATCATGGAACACTACCGTGTTTTCCCAAAAATAAGACTAGCTTTCATACAGGTAGAAATTTTCTTTCGAAAAATACACCAGGGCCTATTTTTGACCGATGTCATTTATTTTCATTTATCAAAAACAAAATTACAAAGCAGAAAATTACGAAATTCCCACAAAAACTTTTCAAGCAATAAAAACACAGGGGCAAAAAATTTGGCGCTATCACCCAGGTGTAACAGTATGTTATGGGTGAGGCTTTATATTAAAATCATTTTCAAATTCGGGCTAGGTCTTATCTTCGGGTAAATACGGTACTACACCTTGTATTGCATAATTGGGGCAGGTTTATTTCAACAGTTAGTTACGCACCAATCTACTAAAAATTAATTTGCCACAATGACACAAAATTTGAAATTTAAAGAAACCAAGACGTATTCTTTTATGAAATTCCTGTTCACTTTTTAACCATGTCATTCGAAAACAGCGTCATTAACTAACAAGATGAAGCAACCAGTCATGTTCACATACCGCGGAATCCCGGTTTAATGTCGGTCGTTCCATTGCTATTGTGACGCAGTTGGCGAATATAAACAATAAAATGATGTTGTCGAACCATTTTTTTGTCACCAAACCATTCACAGAACGACGAAATCTAACAACAATGAAAAAAGCAAATAGCAAATCAAAATATTGAGTGGCTATAGTTACTTTCTATAATCCAATCTCAAACACCATTCATTGCTAAAATTTGGAATTGCAACCTCTTAAAAGTTTTGTCATTAATATTTGCGAGAAGAGGCTAGTGGAGGTAGTGCGAGCGAATTAGGCAAATCGGTCAAGCAAAACGATGTTAAGATTTTCTTAAAATTTGTCAGATATGAAATGTCGAATCATATTCTTTTTAGTAACTGCAACAAATTCATATTGTGAAATTGAATATTGCTTTAAATTCAATTTTGTTACGGTTTGGTCCAGACTTGAAACTTCACCGAAACACCTACCGCTGATTGCATCAAAATGCTTGGGAATATAACGCGCGTTGCTACTTCCGCAATTCGTCAAGGCCCAGGGGTGCGAACGCAAGTGACATATCCTAGGTGACGGATTCGATTCGCGGCTGGAGCCGATCGCATTTGATGTATATATAACGGATGGCTGCTGACTCGAAGAGCTCTAGCTCACTTCGCAGTCTCCCTCAATTATTGTTGAATTTTCAGTTCAATATAATTTGAAAATAACCTCAGTTATTTATTGTTTATTTCTTTATTAAATGAGCTCTTGCACATCACTGAATGTTAATGCAGTTTCTTTGGTTAGCATTCAGTTAGCTGTACACCAAGTAATACCAGGACTCCAGGAGTTTACAAAAAGTCTAAAGTTGAACTCTTTCAACTAATTAACTTACAAGCTGTTTGGAGGGATGAGATATAGTGGCCAGTCGCGTCTGTGAAAAGTCCAATATGGCAAAGTGACATGACATATACAACACGAAGCAGAAAGTCCGGGCAAAACCTGAAAACATGTCCAAGTTGTTTACAAGTGGAAGTTTGACAAGGTGCAATCTCGCAGAAGCGAGTCAACCGCACAGAAGACAATGACACTCTTGTTGTCAGTACGATCTATGCACGTAGACTTCAGAGAAAAAAATACGTCAAGGACAAGCTTAGAGAATAATTATAAAATCTATGCAAGTCTTACTGTGTAAAATAAAAAAAATACCAGATCTTCATTATTCTCGCGGTATTACGCAGAAGCATGTAACGAGTGTCGGGGCCTATCTCCGCGGCTTAGCGTCCGGGCAACAATGAAACGTCGCAGCGATGGCGAGCCGTAGGAGACAGTGTCCCATTTGACCAGCCCGGGAATCGAACCTCCAGCACCGATAGAGATTCGTTAGCTGGCCGGTTCCATAAGAATAAAGGACCCGCAAATTTAAAAAAAGAAGATTCTGCTGGAAACACAAAGAAGCCTCACAAGTTTAGCGCCTATGTTGCTTCCTTTTGACAGGAAAACGCGAACCACAAATTGATTTTAATAATCGGAGATAGATTCGCGAACCAGATAGCTGGATAGTCAAAAAACATGGTAACTAGGAAAGGTTCACTCACGATCTAATCTACCTGGTTAGATTTATCGTTTTCTATCTCTTGGTCGTCAGTGCCGCTTGTTCGACAAAGATCTCCGAATGACGTCATGTTGATTTCATAAGGCAATTTCGAAGCTGCACAACAAGTAACTTTTCCGTTTTAAAATTTACGTCAAAAAATATTTGCTCATATTCGAAGCTAATGAAAACATGAAGGGAAGGTACAACAGAGGGTGATGAGAAAGAAATAAACACAAAGATACAAATACAAAGAAGAATGGAAATTTCGACTTTAAGTAATTGCACTTCATAACATTAAATCTTGAAGAATAAACATCAAAAACAATGTTTGCGCTGGGATTTCACTAAATTCATCCAATAATAAACAATTTTACACATTGACAAGCAACATATGTCGATGTAGACAATTATTAATCAACTTACAAATTATATCGCCTTGCAAAGGCAACTTTTAGATTCAGGCTGAGATGCCGATGCGGCTATTCTTTGCATTCCACGCTAACCTTAGAGCATTTCTGATAAAAAAGCAGCTAACTGAGGCAGCGCTACTCCGTACTCATGCTTGTTTTTCAGAATTTATTATGAAGATGCTGGAGTATTGTGATTGGGTAATTAAGATCTTTACTAAAGCCGAAACCGAATTCTCATAAAAAAAGAGCCGCCGTTCGCTGGTATTGCGGAAGCTTGGAACCAAATAATAATGATAATAATAACAATTTGTATCCCCCTTAAGATTTCATCAACAATTCGATGAATCTGACGAAGGGGTTGACCAGAATTAAATTAACGGTAAAAATCACTACCCAACAGCACCAAAGATAAATAAATGAAAAGTACTGCTACAAAAAACCTTGCACAGTTGTTCAACATTGGCAATACACTACTACAGTAAAACATAGCACAGTTATGCAATACTGGCAACATCCTCAAAAGCAATATTAAAAAAATTAGATTTCAAATGCGTTTTGAAAAGCGAAGCACTGCTAATTTCACGCAGCGGCAAAGGCAAAGAATTCTAAATTTTTGGAGCAGCAAAGGAAAACATAGATTTGGATTTGATCAAGCTAGGATGTGGCATAGTTTGAAGTAACCGTTTATCATTATTTACACGCAGGCAATAACGAGTGCTTGCAAATCGAGGACATATCAATTTTCCTAAATAATAATGCTGAAGCATTTCCATGCAAACATTTGTGAGTTAATAAAGCTATTTTAAATTCAATATGAAACTTTATAGGCAAGATATGAAGGCGTTTCAAAAAAGGAAGCATGTGCAAACGTGAAGCAGTGCCGTGGAGTCCAAAAATAAATCTAACACCAGCATATAAAACTTTAGTCAACTTTTTCAGCAACATTTCAGGCAATTCGTAAAAAAGAGCATTACAGTAGTCAACTAAGGTGAATTCTCAATCCCCGCTCGCTCCCATCGATTCTAATCTCGTCGACTTTAAGCACCAGCTGGATGCGAAATGATAAAGAACTTAAGTTTACTCCCAATTGGACACAAGTGAGAAACTCTGTACACACAATGCCTGGGAATGGCAATCCTCAAGAGCTGATTCCATATCTTCCACGATTTATCTTTAAACCAGCATATGAGGTGCCTCGGGCAATTGGGCATACCAGGATTAGATCTGTCTGCTGCGATGCAAAAGTGACGCTGCGAAATCTACAGCTGAACATGTGCAATTCTGTCCTTATTTAAATTGCCAAAGAGTGCACACAGTCTGCGTGAATGATAAGCAATTTTTCTGCATGTGACGGTGACGATCGTATTCTAACAATAAAGAGCAACTCACCTGTTCCATCAAAGTTCACCGATACGTCATCACAAGTGATCGCACCATTTCCACTAAAACTATCGTTATCTAAACAAATATAAAGTTAACTCATTTCTAAGCTAGTTTGCTTATCTTTATTTTTGAGAACCAGCCGCTAAGCGGAGTGGTTCAAGACGTCGCTATCGGTGCGGGAGGTCACCGATTCAATTCCCGGGCTGGTCAAATCAAACACAGTGTCGCCAACGGCTCGCCACCGCTGCGACGTTTCTTCGGAGCTGTGTTGCCAGGCGCTAAGTCGCGGAGAAGGACCCTGCCTCTCGATACACGCTTCGGCCTAATACCGCGAGTATAATGAAGGTTTAATTTTTATATCTTGTCTATGATATGGATCGTATTGATCCCATTTTATACTCACCGAATACGTCGTCTTCCCAAGACACAAGAGATTGTTGATCAAGAGGAAGAGGTTTGGATTTTCGGAGGATCCACGATCCACTTCGAGAAGATGTGGAGGAAACTGAACTACGTCGAGACTGGAACAAAATCGAAAGTCGTAGATGGGATCGTCGTGATTTTGATGAAGAAGTTTGTATCAGATAAAAATTAACCTCACGAAAAAAAAAAAGAAACAGAAAACTGGACCAGCAATATTCTAATCTATTTTTTAAAGCATTTCATTGATCAAATAACCAAAATATGTTAACTTTTTTCTACGAGTAACCAGAGATACCACTTTTCTTAAAATCACTACGAAGTAACATCAAATTAAGAAGTTGATACTCACAACTCTAAAATTGCAAAATAATTGGTAAGTTTTTTTCAAGCCAAATTGCCAAATTTTTTTTGCATTTCTTTTGTTTTTTGGCACGCACGAGTTTCATTGTGGTCAAAGCTGGATTTGCCTCAACAAAAGCATGAGCGCAAACTATATTGGTAAGGCAGGATTAATCTCTTTCTAGTATTCATTGCAGTTCAGAAAAGCTTGATAAGTTCAACGTAAGATTAGCTGGGGTGTTAACTTCCATTGCACTGACTATAGTTTCTTTTTTTTACTTTTAGAGTAGAATTTATAAAAACTTTTCATTTTTAAACGGAGCAAATTTGCTCGTTTTTTATAGCCTACCCACATAAAACTTGGTTACACATTAAAGTAATTGCGATTAATGCAGAAAACATCTCTCGATCAACTAGTTCGCTCTGAAAGTTCACGAAAACTCACTGTTCTTTGAGTAATTGCGTGGTTCAATAATCTGTATAGTGATTTGTTTTGTCAATACGTAATTCTTTTTTGGGTAAAACTTGTCCTTATTGCGTCTCTGTTTACAGGATACGAGATTCAACTTATAACAAAATTATAAGTTCTTTGTTTTGAAACATGAGATCTGCTCCGTCTTACTAACAATTCTACCGCACTTACTTCCGAACTGGTCGATCGTCGTCGAGGAAGAGTGTGGATGTTGAGCTGGATGTTGGGTGAGAGCTGTGATGACTTGATACTAGCTCTTTGACCACTGCTTCCTGATATGACAGAACCAGTTTCATGCAAACTCCCAGGTTCGTCAACTGCTTCATTCATACCAAGTCTTTCTACGGAAGGGGAACCCCCAGGCGTGGGAGAGTTGGTTGGGGTCGCAGCAGTGTGGGTGATTATTGGAACTGACTGGTAGATTGTTCCTGAAGACTTGCTTGTCTTTCTTGATCCACTTTCTACAAATGTAGCAGAATAAATGATTGGCGGAACAGAACTTCAGAATAGCTTGAGAAAAACCTGCTCTCGCATTAGGCTTCAAGAAATGCTCTACAAACAGCTTTTTTCAAGCTATTCACAAACGTATTACGTTTATAATACTGGGTTAAACAAAGGGATTTTATTTCACAAAACTCTTTTGTGCTTCTGGCGTTTGGTGCAACTCTCCACTTCTCAACAGAAGGTAGTTCTAACGAGAGTTAGAAAACGTTGGAGTTTTGACTTATTTATGCAAAATAAATAATAACTGAGGTGATTTTCAAAATATATTGAACTGAAAATTCAACAGTAATTGAGGGAGACTGCGAAGTGAGCTTGCTTGCGCTCTTCGAGTCAGCAACCACTCGTAACATATGTCAAATGCGATCGGCTCCAGCCGTGAATCGAACCAATCACGTAGGCAGTGGTGTAAAGCAACGAAATACTTTTACTCGAGTAGTTTTTTTCGGTAACGAGTGCTTTTTTGAGTAGTTTTTTGTGGCTACTTTTACGTTTACTTAAATACTTTCAGAGCAAAGTAACACTACTTGGGTAGTTTTTATTTTAGAAATATACAAAGTAGTCCTTGAGTTGCAAGTCTCACTTGAAATCCCTTGATGCACCTAAAATCTTGCGTTGCAAAGTTGCGTCGCACGCAATGTTACTGCTGTCTGTAATTACTGCATGACCGTAACCGCATGACCGCAAGTTACACAAAATGCTTAATTATATGTTCACAGTAATACATACATTCCATAAACTTGTAGGTCTAGCAGTAAAACTATCGTATTTCTCTTTCAACCTTAATTATGGAAAAAAGCAAATTGCAAAGCTAAAATTGAAGTGTTAACAGAAATAAGCAGGTTTCCGCTTCTGAGTTAATGCTTATTTATTCATACGTTTATCCTTCTTTGCGATAGAGGCGCTATAACGAGCTCGCTGAGGAGTTTTGAGCCACCTGTCTGCCACTCCGAGATGGGGAAATCTCGCCAAGCGTAGTTCCGAACGGCACAACAAATGAACTTGCCGGCTTGTTCTTCACGCTGTCACCTTTCATACTAAGCATCATGCAGGGAAGGTATAAATACCAACTTTTAAGTCATTGGTTTAACCGTACTTTGAATCGAACCCTGAGTCTACCGTTCCAGAAGCAGACGCTCTATCCACTCGGCCATTTGAGCGGTAACAATTTCTTTTGGTTCACCATTTTGCCATCTTCGTTTTAACGCAGAGGTCTTCAACCTTTTTTACACAATCGCCTCTTTTCGGAAAGTGTGGGTCCAAATTGCCCCTACATAGCCTTCACGTTCGTAAAGCTACTATTTTTCCCACTGAAAACGGGTGATGACCCAAAAAAAAAAGGGTGTTCACATCTGTAGAGCTACTGTATTCGTACCAAAATCGGGTGGAGACCAAAAAAAATAAAAGGTCTACACGTCCGCTGAACCAGTTTCTCGACAGTTCATTGACTATGCTGCCACTAAATCTGAATCCATTTCTAGCATTTGTTCAGTTGTTAACAATATTGGCAGTCTAAAATCGCCCCCCTGAAAGGTAAAACCGCCCCCGAATTTGAAGAATTGTTACAATCGCTCCTCTGAAGGTCGAAATCGCCCGTTTGAAAAACCATGCTTTAACGTTTGAGAACGCCATACTTTTACTTGAGTAGTTTTTAAATGACTACTTTTTTACTTTGCTTTTTTTAATCAATACTTTCTACTTTACTTCGAGAAGTTTTGCCGTCAGTAACAATACTTTTACTTAGGTACAGTTTCAAAATCTTTTTGACACCACTGCACGCAGGTTCTGTAACCTGCGCGCGGCACCGCTAGGGCACGTCGCTGACGCAATGAAAGAAAGAAATAAGAGTTTCCACCTACCAGCAGCTAAAGCTGCATATTATTGATGTTGTTTGACAAATCTAGTAGTAGTAGTAGTAGTAGTGTCTTTTATTTCTACACCGTCAAAATAAATAGAACAAAGCAATATAGGAGTTAAACTACTAACGGACACAGAAAAGGGAAGAAGCAACAAAACGATTAACGTTGTAACATGCTAGCGGGAATGAAACTTGAAGATGAAGGAATTAGTAGGCATGGTCGCAACACCTGATTAAACTAAAATAGGGTAAAGAAAAAAAAACAAACAAACAAATGACGGCGAGATAAAAAAAGACACTGGAGAGACCACAGCTCCAACACCGCTATGATATAGTGCAATGGCAGGAACCATAACAGTGTACGGCGTTTCGAGGTTACTCACAGTCGTCACAGTGCAACTACACTAACACGGAGAGACCCAACCTAATCCCAGACCAAGCGCCGTTAAGACCATAGAGTAGCCACAAAAGGCCAGACAGGCAAAGAAACCTACCAAAACAAATCCTGTCCAGTATGACTGCAAATTTACAACTATCACCAAAAAGGGAGAAAAAAATTAAAAAAGAAAAAAAGATTTTATCTCTTAATTGAAATAGTTTTTGTTAAGATTTTAACAATATACTATGCAAGAGTATACACAGATTGTGCAATAAGTATTGACAACATCAAGTTGTTTGCGAATCTGGGGGCAAAACTGTTTCAGGAAGCTGGTGGTCTCTTAAGATGGCATGAGCTAATAATCAGCACGAGAAAAAAACTAGTGAGATTAATAACGTAGATGAAGGCAGAGCAAAAAGAACCACATCTGAATTGAAGGAATAGCATGAACCTAGGTTACTTGAATTGTTTGAAACATAAAAATGCTTTATAGGTTTTTTCAAAAATGTAGCATTACAAAAAGTTAACAAAACTGAATTAGCACTGCCGATTCATTCTCAACATCATGAGAATCTATTCCCACTAAAATTTTAAAAATGGTTTACCATTGAAAAATACTGTATGCCTACTATGAACGTTCATACGAGGCGAAGCTGCAAGCGTTTGCTCACCATGATGTGTTAAAGTGATAGTTGGTTTGTGATGCACGAATTTCAAATTTGCGCTTGTTATGCTTTCTTCGGAGCGAAGTTCTTCCGTCTCATCATCATCTCCAACATCCTAATCATCAGAAACAAATAAGATACATTTACAAGGCCTGATCTAGTCTACTGTATATACACGTCTTCTCACATTTTCACGACAACTTTGCAAGCATATTTTACAAAGCAACATCTACATGCTATCATTTAGTAACGAAGCTACACACGTGATGAGTTTTCCGCGAGTTCGTTTGAAAACCAAGCGAGTGAGCAATCTTCTCCGTGTACTTCTGAGCCAAGATTGGAGAGCTTTCGTCACTTTCTAATCTTCGACTTCCACTTCTCGGCTTCTGGCCATTGCCAGAGTAGCACTAACACAACAACAACACACCGTGCAACATTCATGCAAGTAAACAAAAACAAACAACTTGCTCACATTGCAATCAACACCAACAACACATTTAGCCTGTGATTATACGTTTTCTAATCTTCGAAAATGTAGTTGTCGTTGATGGCTACAACAAGCAGGCTTACGAAATCGTGCTTCACGTTGGTAGCTGGGAGACTGGTCGGTGAGCTCAGGTGTTCATCGCCATCGCTGAGAGAGGTCTGGGGTTCAATTCCAGAGCCGGTCAAAGCGGACGCAGTGTCGTCAACCGCTGCCATGTTTCTTCGGAGCTATGTTGTCCATGCCCTGAGACGCGGAGATGGAGCCCCGCTACTCGCTTCGGCGTAATGCTGCCAGTATAACGAAGATTTGGTTTTGATATGATTTTGTGGTAGCTAGGTTGATGAGAGGAGTAAATTGCAAGACGCATACTCTGCAGCTAAAGTATATTTCAATTTTGGTAATTCGTTTATTAGATTAATTTTATTGTAGAAAACTTCGAAGAAAAACGAGGTTTGTTTTACATCAATGTCAAATTTGAACGAGTAATTAAAGCATGGGAAAAATGCTTTAATTTTTAGTACAAACATTGGAAGCAGACATCGCAGCGAAGTTGAACAATCCAGACGGCATCACTGAAGGTTTGCAGAAAATTGTTTTCGAATGAGTTGGTTGATATTGTGATTAGACTACAATGTTGTGATCATTTGACATCATAAATCAAAACAAAAACACAAACAAGCGCTGACAGTTTTTTTGAATATTATTAAAACTTCGTAAAACATGTTGACTTAGAGTTAATTAAATCTGTTGAATCAATAAACAACTTTTCGAGTATTGATTGACATTTTATTACTTGCAGTAGGCAACAATTAACACAACGATCAAGGGAATACAAGAACATATAGCTTCCCTTTGAATAAATCAATGAATGATTGTGCATGAGACGGTGAAGTGCCGGTCAAGTAAGCCACATAAGAAATGCCAAGTAATAAGAAATGTATAGATTAGTTCAAATGTTCCGTTGCAATTCATTTATGAATAAGTAGACGATACTACGAGGTAAAAGCGGAGAATTATTAATAACAAAACAAAGTAAACAACGAAGATTACGCAATACCCACTTCTGCCTGGAATCCTTCAACAAGAATGGCCACCAGTAGATTGAATAAAACGTAGTTTCCAATTGTCATTAAGGTAATAAAATAGATAGCAGCAAACGGACCAATCGCCTCCATTCCATTATACAAAACCATGTTCCAGTCTTCCTGGGTTAGAATCTGTTAAAAAAACACGTCAAAATCGTAGCAACCTTACAAACGATGTAAAGGCAAAAAAAGGATTTACCTGAAAAACAGTGACGCAAGCCCACAGAAGAGTATCGAAGTTTTTTCTGTCACATTCAGTGTGTCCATATTTATTGACCCGGCAAAACTTGCAGCCAAACAAATGCATTCCCAAAATACTGAAAGCAGTTCATTCAATTGTGATTACGAACAAAACACAATAATAAAGATTTAATGAAAAAAATATGGCTTTGTGCGTAAATTTTACTCGAATTTACATGCCGCACCATGCATATTGCATAACTAAGAAAGTAAAATTTGCAAACGATAACAGAAGCAGGGTATTCACCTAAATATAAAAATAAACAAGGTCAGTAGCATCATGAAGGTCGCTACATTGTCCATGGTTTTCATCAGCACAACAAGTTGACGACGCAGGGCAGGTAGGAAGCGGACGAGCTTGAGAACACGCAAGAGCCGGAAAGTTCGCAGTACAGATAGCCCGCCGTTCCCTGTGTCTTCCGAATCTGCTGCAATCTCCCAAACACTGCAAACAAAATATTAGCATCATGGCACAAGAACCAGCTAAGCGCAGGCTTACAGCTAGTCTGTTTCCATGTCCAAAAATCGTGGGTTTTTGGCCCGCGGGCTCTGTTCTAGGAGGGTGGATGCTTTGTAGGGGCTAATTTCAGCAAAATCGTGGGTTTTTTTGGACGCACGTAAAGAGCTGGTCTTAATAAGCAAGGACTTTCGAAAAAAGGAAGCTGAAAAAGCCCACTTTGAACTAGGCCCACGTTTTGAATAAACATGGAAACAGGCTAAGCGTTGACAATGGTACCAGAAGTGAGCCAAAATATCCGTCCAAGTATTTTTAGCTGTTTTTTTGGAAGTAATATTTATAATCAAATTACAATGATATGTGTTCTTTATTTACTCGTGTTACTTGTATTCAACGAATCTCAACCGGTCAACAAAATTCGAATAAATTTCAAAGCAACAAACATTCAGGTGTATATCGGGTTCTTTCTTCCAATAAAGCTAGCAAATGAACAAAGCACTCGAGAGCAATTTTCCCTTGCGCTTTTGCAGTCGCTTGATCGATTTGTTGAGATGCGAGTCACGTGAGCATATCATATTGCTGTTGTAACATTTAAGCGCAATTTGCATTTGTTCGCCCTGATCATAATTAATGGACCTAGCTATTGGACAGGAAACATTGGTTGACTAAATTTATTTAAGTTTTTGCCTCTTCAGATAAACTAAAGTTTTATTTCATACAATGTTTTATAGCTGTTTCATAACTGAGGTGATTTTCAAAATATATTGAACTGAAAATTCAACAGTAATTGAGGGAGACTGCGAAGTGAGCTTACGCTCTTTAAGTCAGCAACCACTCGTAACATGTGTCAAATGCGATCGGCTCCAGCCGTGAATCGAACCCGTCACGAAGGATCTGTCACCTGCGCGCGGTACCTCTAGGCCATGTTGCTGACAATATCTAGATATACGATTTGTGATATGCGATATACGATTTGTGAGATATACGATTTGTGAATTACCTTATGATGACTATTCCAGCATCAAACACATTGTACAGGTTGCCGATGTAGCCCAAGAGTCCGTATGCAATAAGCTTGGATATCATCTCCAGTGCAAATATTGTCGTGAAAACCACATTGCTGATCTCCAAAATTTTTGTCAATGTTTCCGGCTGATAATAATTGTTGCAATTGAGGCAAACTTTTACCAAACAAACGACTTGACAAAGTTTTTGAAGCGACATTGTTAGAAAATTAATGTTTGGGCATGTAAAAACAAAACAAACTGTAATTCTTGCTACATTGTCCAGGAAAACGTAGAATCACCTGATTGTGGTGCTCAATCCCCATGCTAAGTGTGTTGACAAGTATTGCTCCCATGATAAAATGTTGATAGTAACTGCTGTCTACAATCCTCTTGAGCAGATTCGAAGTCTCCGACATAACCGCTCCAACTTTTTCTTTTGTAATCTGCATAGAACCAGCAACAACAAGTTATTCAGGAATAATTTACACTAAAATGAAAAAAATCAAATCTTCATCATACTCGCAATATTACGCCGAAGCGTGTCAACGAGTGGCCAGGCTCATCTCCACGGCTTATAGCGCCGGGACAACACAGCTCCGAAGAAACAACACAGCGGACATAATAAAATTATTAAAAATGAAATTTTTACACAATAAGAAATTAGGACTAAAGGCAAAATGACTTAGCTTTACTATGTTTATTTTACAAAACGAAGCGCTAATTTAATTGTAACCTTGGCGACTTGTTTTCCAAGGCTTTTCAAGAAAGTAGATAACCAGCTGACCAAATGAATAATTAATTTCGATTGGAAAAATTGATTTAGTCGGAGCACAATAAGCTGTGCTAAGGCGACTAATGAGCATAGCAACTCTTAACTCATCTAATTAAACCCAAGCACATCCGTGGATTGGCGTTTTACGCGCATGAACCTCGATAACCCACAGCATAATAGATGACAGCCAAGTAGACTAAGCTTAAAACAGCGCTGAAAAGCAGCACATCAATACTGCACTAATTTGTTTTCAATCTGAGAAAGCTCTGTTATCTGAGAGAAAATTATCATTTGGCATCAAAATTTTCCCAAATGCAAATGCCAGGCTGGACAAAACAACTGGTGAAGTTTCATTGTATGAAAGTCTTTTCGATTTCAAAATCATGAAACTCTGAGCAAGCATATCGTGTATTTTCAGTGTACAGCCGCAGGCTTATAGGGTTTTGCGAAACTGCTTGATGCGAGTTAGCGAGTTCGAAACATGATTGTACTCCATCATGAAATATGTAGGATGTGAATTAAATTAAATTGTTAATAAACGTTGGGATAATGTACGATATTTACTCTAAGTACTGGAACGAATTAACTTTATTGAAGCTAGAATTATACCCAGCCAATTTTAATCTTGAATAAGTGATTAATCAAGTCGAAGCTCAAATCTATTCAACCTAAAATACGTATGATTTGTAAAACATAAAATGCGGAAAAATATTACCGCATTTTCTAATCAGAAAAATAATAACGACAAACTACAGATGGATTCCACATCACGTAAGTTTGAAGTAGCAGAATGGACAAGACAGAGTTGTCAACGGGCCGAAGATGATGAGCCCGACACGAACCGAACCCGATTTTTCAAGCCCGAACCCGAATCCTAATTTATCAGCAAGTCCGAGCCCGATTTCAACCCCAAATCAAAAACATCACTCTCAACTTTGAAGAAATTTTAATAAAAAAGAAAATGAGCTTTACCCATCCACATTTACACCAGTTACGAGCAGCAATGCTTATAGAAGGTGTTCCTTGGCTTTATTCCATCAATCTCGAAAATCCTATCAATCACTGAAATTTTCGATTTTGCTCCGGCGTTCGGCCTAATTAAAGCCCGCCAATTTTTTTAAATGCAAGCCCGAACTCGACTTATTTCTAAAGCCCCAGTCCGATTGACAACTCTAGACCAAGGCCTCACTAGTTTTAAGCTTTTTACCTGGAAGCAACGGAATAAGCATTTCTTTTTTTGTCTTGGGGTTTTGCTGACGTCGTCCACTGCTTCTTCTGCGCCGGATTCAAAACATTTTGGATTTGTTACATTGTAGCTGGGACAAGAGCAGTTCAAGTTGGAAGTAACGTATTCTCCGAAGTGATGAGGAGACGAACAGCCGCTCATATACTCGCTTCTTGAATTACCTGCAAAGTGACGAAGTGTGATGATGGCAGCAAAGTTCTAAACACGCTCTACTATTACCTGTGTGCTCACTAACTGGTTTAAAAAAGAAGGCCCCTGATGCTTCTACTACAACCTCCCCTGATCTGCGCCGCTCTAAAGTAGAGTTTCGCTCTGAGGTCACTGACCCAGAAATTGAATGAATTGATGGAGCATCCGAGATGGGAGAAAATGGCAATCTGCAACAAAACCGGCAACAATAACAGTGGAGTTTCAATTAGGACCAATTTAAAAAATTGAAATCGAAGAAATAATTCTTATGCAACTTTCAACCAAACCAAACAAGTTCAATCAACTTTTCAGGCTTGTAATCAAAGTATCCAACTTAAACCTTGCATCACTTGCGTTGCACGCTAAACTCAGTCGAATTCAATCAATAATTTTGATTATGTAACATAGCAACCGATGTTCACCAACCTTAAGCGATTTTTGTCGTTCGTGAGGTTAATCGAGTCAGCTCTTCCATCTGTAAGCATCAAGCGGGTTGGAGAGATTGAAGGCGAGTGAGGCTGGTGGACATCCACCCCAACATTGACAACGTGTTTTCCCGAATCCAGCACAATCTCACCAGTGTTACTCCCAGAGGAGTTTGAGATGTGGTAGTGATGATGATGGTGATGGTGATGATGATGCAGGTGAATGGATTGACCTTTTTTTGATCCCCTCCCGCTTTTCGTAGATCGCTGATTGGTGGAACTTGGCTTTGTTTTTTCGCGACTTTGCTTCCAAACTCGCCAACGTCTGCAAGTACACACCCTGATGATGGTTCATACCACATTGATGTTAAATTAAAATTAGAATTGAAATGAAAACCAGCTGCCGTTTTAGGATAAAAAATAAGTAGAGGACGATATTCGTGAAGAAAGGTAGGCCATTGAATCCCCCCCAGATCAGAATTTATTACTATTTTTCTTATATTACTGTAGATTGTTTATTATTTTCAGTCCATGAAAAAATAGTTAAAGATAAAAACACGTATAGTCAAAAAGTAATTTCGTTTGAATGATACAGCACCAGCTCAGCATAATCTACGGTAAGAAGAAATGACAGCGAGTAAAGAAGAGATTTCGGTGAATCAAAGCATCAAAATTTAATTGAATATTTATCTGCTATTCTATGAAACTTGTTGGTAACCGGTTACGTAATCAGCCAGCAAACAAATTATTTATTATATTATTACAGCACAAAAAATAAAAAGGTAATGAATGACGTAACTTTCAAGACATTAAGCATTTTTTCATGGACAAAATGATAACAAACAAACGTGTGAGCATAATAAACGCTGCTCAACAAAAGCAAAATACAAACATAAGCGATGGAAATAAAAAAAGACTCATATTCACTTAGGTCTGTAAACATGTTTTAAGTGATGAAATGATAGAGTGAATGATATGTCTCAAGTTTCCATCTAATAAGCTTTAATGCTCCACAGTTCTCATTCCTTGCATAATTTAGTGACAGAAAAATGAGCTTAAAGAGTTATGATGAAATCACAGCTGGATTTTACGTACATTGTACGTAGTGTATTAAGATCCATCTAAATATATTGGGAAATTTTTTCATCATCTAATACAACCGGCGAGCCAGTTCGTTTGCTATAAGCGCGGGAGGTTTAGGGTTCGAAACCCGGGTCGGTCCCATCGGACGAAGTCTCACCAACGGCTGGCCACCGCTGCGACGTTTCTTTGGCCCTGAGTTGCCCAGGCGCTAAGCCGCGGAGATGGGCCCCGCCACTCGTAACACGCTTCCGCGTAGTACGCCGAGTATAATGAAGATTTGATTTGATGAATTCCGTTTCTTGAATCAAGGATTCTATTATTTTGGATCGTTCGCAAGCAAGCAAAACATCTGAAGTTAAAATTGCAAGTTAGCTTACGGTACTAAAGATTTTTTGGTGTGAAGTTACAGGATGGTTTTCTGTGGCTGCACAGAATCAAACAGTTGAAAAGACGCACGTCAGTGGTATTGCTAGTATTTCCGAAAATAGTTTCTTTATAATAGTACCAGTTGAACATATAATCTGTCGGAGAATCTGGTTAATATCGCGTAACCAATAACTATTATACAGTTTGCTTGCAATGTTTTGGTTCAATTTCATCTTTTCATGTACGTCAAAAGTTGATCAGATGAGCAAACGGATTAACTTTTAACGCTTTACAAACACCAGTAACAAAGCTGGTGAATGTCACATTTGCTGATGAGCAGCCACAGTAGAGCTTATTGAAGCAACAGTTAAAATACTAAACTTACTGATAAGCATCTAATTTCGATCAAATTCGTCCTAAGAACCTGATCATAAATATCAAAGCCAATTTTGGAATTTTGTTGGAGTCTTAAGGTAGGCAAAAACATTTCAACTTGAAACCATTTTGCCCGAAGCAAATTAGCGAAGATCACGTGACCTAGGGTTGCGCTTTACACCAAGCCAGTTGAAGCGATATGCAAGCTTAAAAATCACAGTTGTTAACAGCAATCTTAAAAAACAAGTGAAAACAGGTGCTAACTAAATAAGCTAACAGTATTAGTCAAAAAGTAAAGGAGGAAGCTAACAATTGGTTTATACAAACCTCATAATTTTTCGTTTATTTTTTCGATACAGATGAGAGATGTATTTCAATATTTCTTCGTACGTATTTCCAGGAGGTGTATAACTAGCCAATGTGCTGTCGTTCGACTTGAAGCGGAGCCGCTGCTCCTCGATCAAGCGCTGCTCGCGTTGTTTCGTCTCTGAGAATTGTGTTGCTATGACGACGAGACATAGATTGATCATGAAAAACGAGCCGACCTGCAAGCAGTGACAGGCGTCTGTAGCCAACACATTTTTGATTATCGTTAAACTTTGTTGGATTAGGCGATTTCAAGTTCTCAGCGTTGGACAAAATGTTTTTGATCCAGGCTTAGCTAAAACCACCTAATTTACAAAATAGAAGCTGCTGAACAACGATCACTTTGTTTGTATAAGCACAACGCTTGCATCTAAGCACAGGCTTGGATTTCAGTCATTCATCAGTTTAGATACGGGAGCGATAGGTTGGGAAGATCGAAAATCAGTTCGTATTTTTCGCAGTCTAAGTAGCCATGCCCACAACTGAGCGAACTTTCGGGCACGACCATATTTTTGATACAAACCTACACGTTCCAAGCAACTACACTAAACCATCACAATAACAACTTTAAGAATAAGGTAGCTCATGTATTAAGCGTAGGACTATCCATGCGAGAGGTCTATGGTTCGATTTCCGGGCTGGTCAAATTAGACACAGTGTTGCTTATGGCTTGACAGTGTTGCTTATGGGTCGCCACCACTTCATAGTTTCTTCGGAGCTGTGTTCACCAGGCGCTAAGAGGCGGAGACGGACCCCCGCCACTAGCTGCACTCTTCGCGGGTATACTGAAGATTTGATTTTTTTTTTATATTAAGTTTTCTGTGTTGACCTTGAAAACATTTCAAAACGGTTCAGAAAATATGATATATCGGTTGGTGGGCGAAACGGCTATATATAAACATTATCATAACATGCCTTACCTACACATTAACACAACGAAACCATAGTACGAGATGCAATTCATTTACAAAAAGTGTTTACTTACCACAATAAGAAGAATGAAATAGATAAAACTGTAAAAAGAATACGCATCCATGACAAAATACATGATATCCACCCAGCCTTCCAAGCTGATCACCTAATTATACGATATCTTAAATAACAGTGAAGACATAAAACATTGAAAATGACAGAAAAAGCAGTAATGAATAATTTATATAGTAAACTGAATCGGCTTGAGTAAATATTTACCTGAAATATGGCGACCCATGCATACATAATGTTGTCGAAGTTGATCGCCCCTTGGAACGGGTTCCCTCCATCTTCTCTGCATACGCGATAATATTGATTCCAATCCACGCAACTTTTGTTCCCTGCTCCAATCAAACAACTTATCACACCATAGAAAGGGTATTCAAATGTGTTTCTTTTTCGCGAAAGAAACAAAACAGAATGCAGAACAACATAAATTTTGATCGGCTTGTTTAGTTCTTTTTCTTTTTAACTTCGTGTTTGCAATAGATATAGGCTAGGACGCACAACGAAAGCATACACTTTACCTGCACCAACTGCAGTTGCTTCTCTCGAGTTTTATTAGGATGCAATTCAACTCAACTGATTTGCATTTTAGCACAGAAAGAATATAAAAATTATGCTGCCAAAGTTTCAAGGTAGAGAGTGAATAGGAGCGCAGAGAGGTGTCACAAGGATAGAAAGTGAGATAAAAAAAGGGGGGGAATGATAAAAGCAGCCATTCTTTCATCTTGTAGTATTTTGTGTGACATAATATCTAATAAAATGTATGAACCAGTAAAGAGAAGGAGGGAGGCCACAGAGAATCTATCCCATACCCAGAATCTATCAATTATCACATACCAAGGTATAGAACTTAGAAACTTCAGCGCTCAATCAAACATAGGGGGGTAAAAATTTGGAATTCAATACCCTTAGAATTAAGAAAACGCAACTCAAGGAATTCAAAAAATCATTGAAAGATTTTCTATTAAAGAATTAGTAGCTAGTTCTGTAGTTTAAGAAGTACTCTCTGTAACTGGAGGCAGTGCTTCGGGAAAGTATTGAGATATCAATATTTAAACCAAGATTATTGTCCACCGACTGCACATTTTTAACTTACAGTACAGTGAAAATAATTCAATAATTTAGTTCTAAGGGTGGCTGCTCGACTCGAAGACTTGAAGGTCCCTTCGCAGTCCCCCTGTTCTGTTTATTATTATTTATTTTTATTTTTTGTTATTGTAACCGTTATCATTTGTGCTGTTCTCGAGGACAAATAAATTGCGCTAATGAATGAATGAACCTTACAACAAGTGAAGCTCTGTTCGGAAAGTTTGAAAGAGAATATGAAAAAGCAAATCGGAATAGACCGGCAGGTTGGCTCACTTCCTAAGCACATCGTTATCGATTAGAGAGGTCTAGAGTTCAATTCCCGGGCCGATCAAATCAAACACATTGTGGCTAGCCACTGCTGCAACCAGGGAAGCGGAAGCGGTCATATTTTAGTGGAAGCGGAAGCGCGAGAAGTATGCCGCTTCCGCTTCCACATCATTCAAACAAGCATACTGTAAATAACTTATGGATATTATTTTATTCAATTTGTTAGATATTATTTTACAATGCTAGATTCGCATGGATGCCAGATCTCATCATAGGCCATCACTCTTCACTTGACTTTCAGATAGTAGGCTACTAACGTACAATCGCTTTTTCTCTCAGCTTTCTCTAAATTTTAAAATAAAGCAACTAATTTATCAATAGAGCTAAAAGCAATAGCTGAATTTTTTCCAATGATAATCATGTCACGGAATAGATGGAATGCTGTCAGGAGCGTATTTAGGAGGGCATTGTGCCATGACCCCCCCCCCATTTTGATTCTGCCTTTATGTAAAAAAGAACAAAATTAATGGTGCCAAGTGACTAAAATATGCCAGACTCTTTTGATAGTTTTTGTTTCTTATGACCAGGGGCGGATCCAGGGGGGTAAGATAAGAGGTATGCATTCTCCCACCAGCCATTTTCAAAAGCGTTTTTGATGTATGCAATTTTTCCATAATTTCGAATCTCTTTGATAGCAATAAGCCTTAGGCCTGCGCCATAAGCACGCATAATCAAAAATATGCGAACGAAATGCATCATGTTTGGCGAAACACTCAAAATTAGGGTCAAAATATTTAAAATTTGGCTGAAAATTATTCAAAAACCACTAAAATAGCCCTTACATCACGTAAATTTTAATAATTTTCCGGGGGAGCATGCCCCCGCACCCCCTAGAGCCTTTTCTGTTTCTGAATCAGCTTCAAATTTGATCTGCCGAAAAAAATACGCTTGAAAAAAATGTGAAAATTATGCTCCCCCCCTTTTAAAATTTTTCGCTACGCCACTGAGTGCTGTGTATCAACATTTTCCTAATGAAGGGAGTAAGTTTCGTAGCAAAGTTGCAGTAAAAGACTCACAGGATTGTGACTCAATTATTCCTTTACACTTTTGTTTGCTTTTTGCAAATTATCTTTAAAAAAACGCTTGCTAAAGCTTGACCAAGAAGTTTCAGTGTATTGAAAAAAAAAGCTACAGTTTACGCTATCGGCTACCAACTCACTGGTCGCATTTTACTAGCAAAATTTCGGTGAATTGGTTTGGAAGCGGAAGCGCTGGGAGCGGAGGCGATAGGTGTTGAAGCGGAAGCTGTTAGCAAATATACCGCTTCCACAAATAGGCTGCAACGCTTCTTTGGAACGGTGTTGTGCGGGCGCTAATCCGCGGAGATGGACCGCCACTCGTTACACGCTTCGGCGTAATACCGCGAGTATAATGGGGATTTGATTTTTCATTTGAAATAGGAATAGAAAATCCGAGAGCACAGATAAGCAAACGAACAGGCAAGTTACATGATGGCGCTGTTGTGGATAAGCTAAGCACTATACGTAAAAGCTGAAGGTTAAAAACCGTCACGTTTAGTGAAGGACATGATGTATATTCTAACTTTTTGTCAAATAGTATTTAACTTAACTTCATACGAGTGTGACAGCGCATGACTTACCTTGAAAATAATCGACAATGGGATCATCAGGATCGTAGAAAGAACTGTTGAGAGTGCAAGTGAGATTTTCCACTTTGTAGGGTAAGACCACCCTGCGGTCTGTGCATTTAAACGCACCGGAATCTCGATCCCGGGAACATATCGCTTCTTCATCGCTATTCATGTAATAAGGAGGAATTGGAATACTGCAAACAATAGCTAAAATATAAATTCTATGATATTTTACACCTTCAAAACAAAGCAATCTTAAGCAATGATTATATCTTGCAAACAAAAATATAACTTAGCAATTAAGCGGAACTATTCCAGAACATTAAATAAAGTTTCCAAAGAAATCACTCTTCAACACGGATCAATTTCCAGGTAAGCAGTAGCCTACAACTTCCGACTTCAAAATCGACAGTTTCCAAACCAAAAATATAATAATCAAAGCAATGAGACGTTGCTGTGAAAACTAAAGTAGCTGGGTATGTGATTCATTCAGAGATGAAGAACTCTGGCTTGATGATATGATGTGTTTGTGATAAAAAGTGGTTTGCTGCAATGAGGTTCGATGCGCGCCATATTGCTGTTTTTGAAGAGAATGATTTTCCAAGAAGACACGGTTGAGATTGTCATAAATAATCAGCTACATGTAATTTGGGAAGGGAATACGCTCTAATTATGCTACATGAAAGTAAATTTAAGGGGCGATCTGAAAGATAAAATACAAACTTTTGACTTGCAAGAAGGAATTCTAAACGAAAGCTTGAAACTTTTGATTTGGTTAAAAGATTGCTTAGACCAGCACTGCAGTTGTAACATAATACATTACGACATGTTTCATGCTTTATAGGTTTACCAGTTAGCTATTCCGGCATATAAAACTAGCTTTACAGGAATGGCGATTGGCATCGCGGCTGCTTGCTTTCAGCACATAATTATTTAAACCAACTAAAATGAGCCGACAATAAATCTCTAATCACAAATTATCAACTGACCTTACGACACAATGAAACTCGAGTAAAAATGACACGTTGAACCGGATTCGTAAAAAACACTTTCACCTTCCAAAATTTTACTCGTTTTTCTCCTATTTTTCCGGTGAAGATTGACCCACCTGGTGTTAGTTGTATTAATGACAACATCATCACCAGATACAATAAAAGTGTCATCAAGAAAACAGCGTTGACGAAGTAAGCCTGACCACAACTGCACGGACACGATCCCGAAGATGAAGAACACAAACGAGCAGAGGAGGAGAACGTTCCCCAACATCGGTAGCGTGTCAAGGAGAAGCATCACAAGAATACGCATACCTGTAGCAAGATAAAAATATTATGGATCGAGTAGCGTCTAAGGAAATCTTCCTTGTTGAATACACTAGCCTCGTGATTCAATATTATTTCAAAACCTAAATTAGATAACAATAATAATAATAAAATTAACCACTTAAAAACAACAAATTCAACACCTAAAAAAATTATTTTTCTGCTTAGGTTTCTTCCAACTTAACTATACGTTTAAGAAACCGGACCTTCATCCTTGAATAAAATGCTCTTTGCGCAAAAAAATTAGCATCACTAGTAAAATGCTTTCTCTTCAACTTATTTAAAAAAGGATCATAGTATGATATTCCGAAAAATTAATTTGCAAATAAAGAGCTACCTGCTAGACAATAATGATATTCAATCACTGATTTGTTTCAAAAATTTTGACAGTAAATGAGACAGGTACTTATCACCATCTGAATAGGTGCTGCAGTTAGATTTCTGCAGCAGATGGTTACACAGAGATGATAAAATTTATTTTAATATCGGTGATTATGTTCTAATCGTGCGATGTCTTTTTCTCAGTTGCAAGCTCTACTTCAAGAAAGTAAAATTAAGAAATTTGAAACATGAAACATTCAGGGATGCAATACAGATACTGTAACCAGTTTAAGAAGAAAAAATAAAGCCTCAGTAATTCCTTAAACAGAATACTTTGAAAGCATACATTCAGCTGTCATTACCAGCAATGTACGCAAGGCAGCAGCTTAACACTGCTGATGATGACAGCTGAATGTATGCTGTCGAAACGTCCGGTTTTAAGAATCGCAGAGACATTATTCCTCCTCCTTAGCATAACTGGCCTTCTTCAATAAACACAACTACAGCAATTCTCGGATTGAGATAAAAATGACCACATCGCGAATCAAACTCGTCACACTGGATCATTAAGCACGTGGCGATAAGTATCGCTGACAAATTAATTACGTCACAGTATCGCAATTAATTACTTAACCTGTTAAGTCACGTTTAATTCGCGGTTAATGTTTGACCAATTCACGAATAGATGCAAAACTAGGAATTTCATTTACTGTACTATACCTACCAGTAGTTAGTTCTTCACAAACCAAACGCACATATTGCAAACTTGCTAGAATATTACTATTACACATACTTCCTTCGCATGCTATCGCATAATCGTTTATCAACGGTAGTTCAGCAAAATCAAAACGACTTAAAATCGAAAAGATTACTGTAGTCATAGCTGGTAGCAAGGGCGTTGGAAGGTGGGGGCTGAGAGGGGCTGAAGCCCCCCTACATTTTTTCAAAACCCCATAGAAATTTGGAGCCCCTTCAGCCCCCCCTTTCAAGAATTTATAACAACAGTACACCCTATGGCACTTCAACAATGACTTATGGCGTCACTTGTTATTTGTTTCTTTTCTTCATTGATACCATCAAAACCAACGTACTAACTTTTGCAACTTTGTGACAAAGGCGAACAAAATCGCAAAAACTGTTGGATTTCCTGGTAACTTCGTATGCAATCTCTAATATGATGTCACAAGAAAATCTTCTTCAATTTAAAAAAAACTTTTGGGCAAATAACAGCGAAACAACAAAATATCAAATTAGAATTAGCTAGCTTACCCTAGGAGTAGTGGCGTAGCGAGAAATTTTGAAAAGGGGGGCATAGTTTCCACATTTTTTCAAGCGTATTTTTTTTTGGGGGGGAGGGGAAAACAAATTTGAAGTTGATTGAGGAACAAAAAAAGCTCCAGGGGAGTCCGGGGGCATGCTTCCCCGGAAAATTTGTAAAAATTTACCTGCTGTGATGGTTATTTTGGTGCTTTTTGAATAATGTTTAGGCAAATTTTTTTTTAACTTTTTGACCCTAATTCTGAGTGTTTCACCTGATATGATGCATTTTGTTCGCACATTTTCGATTATGCGTGCTTAAGGCGTAAGGCGTATTGCTATCGAAGAGGTTCGAAATTATGGAAAAATTGTAGGCCTAAACATCAAAAATATTTTTGAAAATGGCTGGTGGGTGGATGCATACCCCTCAATCTACCTACCCGGCTCCGCTCCTGGAATAAGCTATGAAAACCATCAAAAGAATCTGACATATTTGTCACCATTAATCTTGCTCTTTTTTACTAAAAGGCAGAAACAAAAGTGGGGATGGCATGGCACAATGTCCCCCTAAATACGCTCCTGCCTAGAAGCTTGTGAACGGATAATAAGTTATTTTAAAGGAGGTAAACACCTTTATAAACGTCCATCGGGCTACTGTGTGTTATGCTAGAGAAAAGATCGAGTTCATCAAGCAGTCTCCAAATGACTTTTACTGAAGTAAGGTGCATGATTCGTATGATGTATGTTGCGATAACAAGTAGGGGGGTCTGGGGGGCGAAGCCCCCCAGACGTTGGTATGATAACACAAATTTCAGCCCCCCCTACTTGAAAGTACTTCCAACGCCCTTGGCTGGTAGTTACATAACAAACGTGCCAGAAAAGTTTCGGGCAAAATCTAATCACTGCGCTGCGTAACAACATACAACCCCGTTTGCGTAATGAAGTAGTTTTTAGCGAAATCTGGAAAAAATGGCAAAACATTGAACGGGCAAGAATAGACAACCTGCAGCACTTTCATGGCAGATATTGTTTAAAACCGTGATTGAGAAAAATAAAAAAGATGTGTTGAAATTACTAAGAGGTGCTCTGTTGTATTGTAGTACGAAACCGGAATACCCGGTTACACATTTAGAGAAAACTGCTTGGATTGTGTACATAAATAATTATGAAATAAGCGGAGCGGATGTAAGTCTTACTCTATACGAACGTATAGAGAGACAATACGGCAGGCCTTAAAAGACTTACTAAATAAACGCTGTAAAAGTAAATTTACAATTACTTTCGCGGTTTCACCGCTCATTAGGTGGACTAAAGTTCGAACCCAGGACCTTGTGATGAAAGTCAAGCTACCTTATCGCTCGGCCACCGGGCATTTACCAGTAGGCCGAGTGGTGAAAATCTTGACTTTGTCTTGAAATAAAAATTATGGAAAGTCTATTTTTCCTCAAATTTCGAAGCTATTGACGTATTTGACAAGAAGACCATCAAATTACGAAGGTATTGACGTATTAAGTATTGACGTTTTAGTTTTATTGACGTATTAGTTTTACTATGACGAAGCCCAACAATGGACTTTGTGTTTCTTTTATGCAAGAGCACTAAGAATGCATTGCTGGCAGAACTACGCAATGTGGAAAATTAGTCAGTGTAATTGATTAATTATTTGAGTTAATTGCTGGTATAGCGCAGGGTTTCCCAAACTTTCCGTTCATTGGTGCCCTTGAACAGCTTATGGATTCGCTCATGTACCCCCAAAATTATATCATATCAGCTGAATAAGACGTGTAGACCTATTTTTTGCTTCTCACTAATATTTTCAGTGATATGGTGAAATACAGGACATCTGAAGATGTGTAGACCTTTTTTTTTCGCTTCTTCAATCGGTGCGGCCCTAATCTTGGCCCTAATTATTAACATCAGGTAATAAAAATATCACCTAATGTACCCCTTGAAAACTCAAAGTGTACCCTTGGGGGTACATGTACCCCAGTTTGGGAACCCATGGTATAGTGAGCCAATAATTACGTTATCACGTTTACATAAAAAACGAAGGTGATGGGCGGGTCGAATGTCGGCAGGAACGGATCCAGAAAATTTTGGTGGGGGGGATGCAGTTTTGAATTAGGTTGAATGTTAACAGAATGCAAAGATGTTAAACCCAAAAAAGAAGGTAAATACGCCCTTTTTAGAAAATGTGTCCATGTGAGGGGAGTAGGATCTATATTCAGACTTTTTAGCACCAAATTTTGATATTTTTAAGCGCATCTTTTTTGGCGGAGTTAAATTTGAAGCAAATAAGGAAACAAAAATGATTCTAGGGGGGTCCGGGGGCATGCTTCCCCGGAAATTTTTGAAAATTTACATACTGTGATAACCATTTTAGTGCTTTTTGAACAATTTTCAGGCAAATTTTGTTTATATTTTTGGTCCCTAATTTTGAGTGCTTCACCAAATATGATGCATTTTGTTCGCACAGCTTCGATTAGGTTGGGCGTGCCTAAGGCGATTCAGGCATGTTGTTATAAAGAGGTTCAAAATTATGGAAAAATTTTATTCATCCAAAGCATTGTTGAAAATGGCTGGTGGGGGGGCTGGGAGAAGAGATGCATCTCCCACATCCACCCCCATGGATCCGCCAATGAATGCTGGTTTCAAAAATTTTGCTTGAATTTGACGTAGGTCACTGGCCAGCAAAGAAAAATAAATTTACTTTTAAATATCCAAAACTTAATTTACAATTGAGTGATTTTCGTTTTATCTGGTCCTTTTATGTAAATATTCTACGTAAAACAATTTCTTAGCAGTAAGCTTAGGTTACGTAAAAACAGCAAATCAAATTTTCTTCGTAAAATATTCTTCTCTAATTTTGTTTCTTCCATGAATGCTGCACAACTTTTCTCTTCAACTAAGAGTAGGATTTTGTGCTAACAAAGTTGCCATTCGCCAATCTACAGCGCAAAATTCCTTTTTTGCTTACGTATTCCCACCGGGTCTAAACTTTCAACAATAAATTTTTTTTTCAAAAAAGGCAAACAAAAACAATTTTTGTGATTGGTTGGAACCACTGGTTTTAAAATTCTTGTTACTACTGTACCATACTTTTTGGTGCATGAGGTAAATTTGTTTTTCAATATTCGTTTTCATTGTTAGCTGCATCATCTAATAATCTTTGCAAAAGATTGTGATGTGCATTATACATCATACACTAAAACACTCTCACAGTTTTGTACTGCCTTGCATAGTAACACTGCTGATGATGACAGCTCAATCTACGTTATCTAAACGTTCAGTATTGAGATTTACCGTGGCTTTATTTTCTTCCCAAAGCTATTTTCGTCCCATATTTTATTGCATTGCGAAGTAAAGCTTATCCCGAAGTAAAGCTATGATTATAAAAGGTGTCGCATTGCTTCAGGTTGTTTCATCATTCCATTTATCAAATTGAATTTGAAGAAATGGAGGGTTGTTAAAAGCAGGGCCAATGCTAAAAGCTGCGGGGCCCAATTAGAAATTTGATGGCGGGGCCCCTACTCTTTATAGTAAAATGTATGGATCTTTATATTAAAAAAAAAAACATATAGGGCTACATACAAGCCAAAAAAGACAGACATTTAATACTTGCTGTAGAACAATTCAAGGTAATTTGGATGCTTTTATTCAGAGCCGGCGCCAGAACAGCCGACTTGGAGGGGGGGCAAATATTGGATCAATTTCGTAAATTACAAAAACGTTTCGTGCTACAGTCTGCTTCATCAACAAGAACTTTACAGCGAGCTGACATTGATCTGAACTTTAGCTAAGATGCGGCTGCACATGAGATAGTTGTGCAAGTGTTATGTCACTATCTCATGTCGTTTTACGAGTTAGAGACAAAAGAAAAACAGTGGAACGTAAAAGACGTTTCGTTACTTACTGTGTTGATAACCAACGCAATTTCCATATTTAATAATTTTTATTGCAAACGATGTGCGAAGTTCAGCCGAAACTGTTTCAACAAAACATAGAAAGTTTAAAATTATGCTCAAAAGCCGCTGTCTTCAAAAAAAGCAAGTCTGTTGACTGGGGGGAGGGGGGGCAGCTCCACCTCTTTGCGTCCCCCAGCTTTTTTGCGTTACTTTTAACATCAACAAAGTCAAATTAGGCAATATTAAGTTTCAGACCGGCATTGCGGTAATATGTTGAAAGTTATGCCACAACGCAATAATTTTTCGACACATTTTTTCATTTTGAAACTTCTTCAGATATAGACCTGTATACGTCTTAAGTACCGTTATCGCAAATGTGCCTACAAAAAAGCTTCATATTTGGTGAAGATGTCGAAAAATAAACAAAAATTACTCAAAAAAACTTTTCAAAAAGCATCAAAATTGCCATTACTGTTTAAAAATTTTCGCCCATGCATATGCCCTGATCTTTAAAGCCACTTTTGTCCATAAATTGCGTCAAATTAATTCGAAATGCTGTTTTCACTGTGCCATTGAATTTGTTGCTATGAATCTTGAGGGTTTCTCAACGCTTTTGATTTTATTAAATAGTGTACATTCGACAACTTAACTCACGCGTCAATTGCTTTTAGTGGAAAGCATGCTTCCTTAAATGAACGTTAAAAAGCTACAACTGAAAATAAAATGAACCTCTTCTAAGACCATTTTCAGAGTATAGATATTTTTTTGTAAACAGCAAACCCACGTGATTAAACAAATGCGCAAGTTTTTTTCCTTATCAATGCTTGGTTTTAAAAGCTGCAGATTTTGTATTTAATTTAGAAAAAAACAGAAATGATCCATAATTATTACGCACCTAAGTCCGCATAACTTCGTAAACAGACTTTGTTATACACCGGGCCAACTTTTGGTACTTTCCCCTATTTTGTATCTCATAATACAGACAAAGAATCCCACTTGCGCGGGGCCCCTCAAGGTGCGGGGCCCAATTTGACAAAATCGGGCTTCAAACCGGCCCTGGTTAAAAGTTGAGGACAGCCAAAAGAAGAAAATAATATTCCTGAAGAGTTTTCTCTGACAATTGGCATTAGAACCATCAGAACGAAGAAGAAAATTAAGTTGAAAAAAGGAAGACGAAAAGGCGTAAAGAAGAATGAAAAAAAGGGGATTAAGAGTTTCAACGTCTTTTTTTCGTCATTCTGGCAATTCCTTTGACAAGTGTTGGACGAAAAGTGTCAGAAATGTGAAATTTCACTTTTAGATTGTGATGTGGTAAGCTCAGCAATTTGCATTGAGCTCAATACTTTCGTTTACGGTTTCAAGATAATAATTCCTAACCACCAACTTGCAATACATCCTCCTGCTTAACATCAACCCATGCAGATACTCAATGAGAGTCTAATCAAAAAGAATTGAATTTTTGTTGATAAATAATTTATCGAGATGAATTATATCATCACCCTTGATCCCATCCGCGCAAAAGTGCATGTGACGTTGCTGATTCATAGCAGATCGCTGTGCGATTAAAAAAATTTCTTACTGACAACATCATAGCAAAATGTGCTGCTGCTAGCTCTCATCGATGTCGCTAGTTGATCAAATTAGTCTCTTGAAGAGGTTGTACAATTACAGTACCGGTGCAATGTTTTATAAAGCAAACTACCGGAGCGACTACACAAAATAAGATGGATTTGAAAAGTAGAACTTTACAGTATATTACACAAGACATCCTAATTAGTTTTGATTCAAATAATTTGCTTAAAATTGTTGAAAATGCAAAAAGCAAATGAACAACTTATTGGCAGCCACCACTTTGCCTGGAGCGAAAAAAGTATTGTTCGAAATCTCGAATTTACTCAATGAAGCGACTAATATCGGCTATATATAGATAAATCTGTTTTCGTCGCTCTAGACTTTGCTTGAATGCGAATAAGTAAACTTGCCAAGTAAAGTTTATAAGCCGACTTCATTTCAAAATTAGTTGCTGTTTTACAGTAATCTACAACAGTACTTACAACTAGTTGCCCAAGTGGTCTCTCATTGATCAACACCAATTTAAAAATAATTACATCGAGGTTAAGCACATCTTTAGATCGTGCAAAAAAGTTAAAAAGTAACGAAACAATCAATGTAACAGCAAGAAAAATTGCAAGGAAAACTTGCAACGTTCAAAGGAAGGGACAGGGATGATTGCCATAATCAATATCAAAGTGAGAAAACATAAAGCAGTAGCGGTCAAACAAAAAAAGGGCGAAACCTCAGCTCAAACACAGTCCTTTTACGCTCAGTGCCTTAACGGAAAACTTATGTAAACACTAGCTATTCTGCAAAGTAAAAACAGTTTTATCAGCAAAGAGGGGTTTTGTCATTCCGATACTTGCGGTAAACTATGTTTCTTTTTCCTGCAAACGATAGAAAGTTTGAAACTCACTGTCACCATCCCAGTGATCTCTGTGTCTATCACAGCATTTAAAGAATTTACTCCTCTCATTACAGTTAACAAAATTATCGTCCACGAAGCGATGTGCATATACAACTTGCCTGGGAAGTTTGAAATTTTTTGCGCATGAAATGATCCTAAAGAGTGTTTTGACAAGTGGAGAGTATAAAGGATTTGCTTCACCAGACTATTTGAAATTACACAGTAGAAAGTAAGAGTCGGTAAAGTCAACCCTTAGTTTTTAACTCGAAAGCAATTGACCTTTGGGTAAAACTAACGCCAACATTGTGTATTAAAAATTGAAAGGGTTAAACTACATCATACTTACGGCTACAAACCCTTAGCTACAAAGCAATTTTCGATGTTGAATATCTCTGTAGATTTGTAATTCGTAAATTCACCAATTTTTTTTGTAATTCAGCGATTTAATCACCGACACCGCCAAAACAAATACAAGTCTTGGCAAATCAAAAGAAAATAGTATCTTTAAATTCCTTTTCAAAGTCCAACAATTATGAAGCCCACCGTGGATCACATTTTCATATATTTTCTCCAGTCAAACAATCCAACACTTTGCTGTAACAACGCTATGCCAATACGATAATTTTGCCGTAGTAGTGTTTGGCAAAACAGTTTTAAACTTTGTTGCAAGCCGATGAATCAGCGTTTACTTCTTCCCGTCTGTGTAGTCATAATACCGCCACTGACTTGGAGGCTAAGCTGGCACTAACAAATCATCGATATCTCTCTCCCCCCACTTTCTTATTCAACACTACCAGTTGTTGGGACTTTATTCTCAAGCATTAAAGATAAGTTTCTATCTGGAAGATGGTTTTCTGCTACCTGAGGGCGCTTATTAAAATTGGGACTGTGTTCATACAATTATTTAATTAAAGGTCACCCAAATACCCAGTGATGCAAAAAGGTAGTTCATCACAAGTTCTTGAATTCGTGCTTTAACTTGTAATCAGTTCCCGTACCAAGCGCGTTGAGCACTTTACTCGATTCTCTGACACTATATTGTCGGTTAGATTTATATGGAAAAAAAACAACAAATTTTTCAACAAAGCAAATTTATGATATTGATAAATTAGGCAAATATATGTTGGTTAGACTCGAAAAGTTAAGAATTTTAACGCAAGCACGTCTGAAGGAAAAAAGTAAACAATTAAGTAATGTGATATGCAGTAGACAACAAAAAATTAATCCGCAACAGCGTATCCACGAAAAGACATGACTGGTTCTTTCTTGGCTTTATCACAGGAGCAGCATGAAACAGCGAGAAGCATCAATACAATGCTGTTAAGACAAAAGACATAAACACCCTGCGATCGACAAATAAGGTATTTTCGAAAAAGATGATTCCTAACAAAACCGCGTAAATTCAAAGCAGCAACTCCACTTTTTTGTCCTTAAACCGTTTGAAAAAATTCCGCATCCCAATCTCGCACACACATTTGCGAACTACACTCGAACAAGACGTAGTATGATAATAAAGATCGGTGTCGTTAAAACTGAAGTTTTGCAGAAACTATGACCGCTTCGGTATACGTTTAGAAGGTAAATGAACCGGTCGACTGGCCTAGTGGTAGACAGCGCTATCGGCGCGAGAAGTCCTTTGTTCGATTCCCGGGCCGGTCAAATCAGCACAGTGTTGCCAAAGGCTCTCCACCGCTTCGACTTTTTTCGGAGCAGTGTTGTCCAGGTGCGAAGCCGCGGAAATGGGTCCCGCCACTCGTTACACGCATCAGCGTAATACGGCGAGTACAATGAAGTTTTGAATTCTTTTTTTCGAACGCAAACTGAAAAAGCTGACGTAATGAATCGAATTGCCTATTTCATTGTACGATGCGATTGATTGGCAGAGAAGAGCAATCAAATTGCCCTATTTTGTAAAGTGCAAAAAGTAAAACTTATTTCATATTCTTCTTTCAAAACACAACCGGCAACAAACAAGCGCTTTAAACAAGTTACAATTCTGTTGTCTTGGTGATGGTGCCAGAAAATAAAATCATTGTTAATCGGCTCCGTTATGTGTCAGCAGATTAGGTGGACATGCATGGTGGAACGTGGCCTATATGGTGCAAGAACAAACTCTGCAATGAGATAAATGTGCGTGGTTTTCAGGGTGACTCAAATTATCTGAACCGCAAGTCTCAGCCTCATGCACAGCACTGTCATTAGAACTAATAAAGCAACATATTTATTGAATAAAAATCAGGTATGTAGCTTCGCTGCTGTTCACGACGCTTCATCAAATTACTCAATGAAATGCTCATCAATAAATCATAAACTTTTGTCTCGATCGAAAACAATTCAATGTTTCAAAGCAACGACAATCGAAAAATTTGCTATTTTCAACTTCATGCAAATAATCTCATTTGCACAGGAAGAACTCTGCATGTTCAACCAACGTTAACAACAACTGTATGCCTCAGCTTTGGGAACCAAAGGTGATAATATCTAATCTGATGGGTTATTGCAAACTGTAGAAACGCTTGGAATCATGCAACTCACTGATAGAAAGTGTTAAAACAACAGCTCTTCACAATTAAACTATTATGAGCGATTACACCAGCTTGCTGTCACCTAGATTATGACTTTCTACAGAATCCTATTTGGTTGTTGATTGTCTTCAGCAAGTTTATTTCAAATTTTTTCGAGGTCACAAGACAGATTTTGAACAAGAATCTTTCACAACCAACATTATGCATGGAAGAAGCTTATTAATCATAAAACATACACAGGCTGCATCTGCCAGCAATGTCTCTATTGATTTCATCATACCGAGCGAGGAATGAAAAGAATTTAGTCATGCAAAATTAATCGAAGTCTACAGCAGGATAATTTGGTAGCCTCAACAATGACAATTATCATGACTTTCTTGCATTTAGAGTTCTAAGTTTTCGAAAATCTTACGCATGTCAACAAGTTTCAAAGAAACATTCCCGCTGAAAAGATTTAGACATAAAAATAGTTAACTGGCTGTGTTCAATGGAACTAATCTACTTTCAATTTTCTAATTGGTTTAACTGGTTTTATAAACTTTTCTCCAACTGCATTAAGTTGCATAGACTATGACAGGATTTTACAGTTTGATTACAAACTTTGATTATCAGGGCTGAGACAACATCAGTGGCGTAACTAGGTCTTTTTTGGGGGGCAAATGCCCAGGGTCTTTTTCAAAATGCCCAGTGTCTTTGTCCATGAGTTCGTAATGCCTTCAAGTCAAGGTATAATTGAAGTAATTTTGCAGTAATTTGCACACAATTCCTTGGTTTGATGAACTTCAAAGTCTTCAATTTAGGCCTACGTAAATCATTTTGTCATTAAATACATAAAAATTGGGAATATTTGTAAAGTTTCGGTATTTTCTTTACTTTTTAGTTTCTTTGCAACTCACGTTAGGAGACTATTGTTTGGACCAAGCGAATAATTCTAGTCCAAATGATAGTTTTGGGGAAGACTTTTTACATCATAATCCATGCTGCATGGTGCAATACGCTGGACATAAGACTAACCTCGTCTCCACGTGGTGTCCGGTGGAAACAACATTGTAATGTTGGCTAAAGAGGCTCAGGCATTTTTACTTTTTATGTTTGCCAACTTAGTCTTAGCAACGGCCTTACCTGCTGAATTCGCTCTTTGAAGCGTTTCGGCTTCTTTTCCTAGAGGATGAGAAGTCGAGCTGTGAAGGAGGGAGTAGATAATGCAGATTTGGCATTAGCGAGGATGCGCGTGGTAAATACCAAAAATTGTTTATATGGGACATGTTAAGATTGCGTGACTGGATTTCAAATGACTGCGACGGAATCTCATGGTTGTAGAGGGTGCCGGTCTAAAACGCGCTCCGTACCACGGCCGCAAGATAGTTCAAGAGGCCCGCCTCTGATCTAGCCAATTGAGGGGGGCTGCCTCCGTCAGCTTGTGGAAATCTCCATGCAATTGTAGCTCTAGTTGGCGACTGGGAGGGGGCCAGCAGTTGTATTGGGACGGGGGGCATTTCCGAGGCCACTGCACAGAATGACAAGTCCATTGCATATAGTTGCCTGGGTCCAGCTGCGGGACTTGACGTGGCCTAATAACAATTATTTTTCTTCTTTTTTTTTCAAATCTGGTCTTTAGGTTTTTTCTAGCTATAAAGAAAAACCAAAACTTTATGAATGGAAAATAAACAAAAAAAGAAAACAGTACGGCTGTTCCCCTAACAAGAAAAGAAACACTGTCGCAGCGAACAGATTCTGAACTGTTCAGCGGCAGTGGGAGTACTCAGCTAGTCAAAGCCTTTACTCCTGCAGGGATTGAGGTGAAGACGAGTGCGAAAAAATTGCCTTCAGCCTGGACTTCTCTTCTCTTGGAGGAGAAGCCTCTGCCAAATCAAGAGGCAACAGTTTCACCAAATCAAGGGACCTATAGAGGCGCAATCAGAAGTAAACTCAAGGGATGGAAACTTTTTTAAGGTAATAAAAAAGATAAACGTCCCCGAGCATGTATTTATGTTATTTCTGATATGACATGCTCTCTCATACCACAATTTTTTAGCGAAGATGTGGTAGCAGTGAGAGTTAAAAATGTAAGACGAGAAGGAGATAGCTTTGTCTTTGTATCGGCTTACAAGCTTTGGAAGAACCAGCTCCACCAGTAATTCTGAAGAAACTGCTGTCATTCAGTGAGAGAGATAAAATTCCTACCGTTATAGGAACTGATGCAAACGCATATCACACAGTATGGGGCTCCTCCAACGTCAATACAAGAGGTACGGATTTATTCATGTACTGTGCTAGTGTGAACCTGCTCTTGTGTAATGTGGGCAATAAGCCCACTTTCAGAACCAGAAAAAGAGAAGAAGTGCTAGATCTGACTCTAATAAACCGAAATGCAGAGAACTGTATAAGTGACTATCATGTACAAGCCTATGCCGATGATGTTGCAATTTTGGTCACTGGCACCAACATGCTGTGGATCAAAGGTAGGACTCAAAAAGCGCTAAATATTGCAAGTAATTGGGCTCACAGCCAAGAGCGTCAATTCACCAGTAAGAAGACTGAAATAGTTCTGTTTACTAACAAAAGGAAGACGGATTTTGGAACCTTGCGTTTAAACGGACGCCAGCTAGAAATTTCCAAAGAAGCAACACTACTCGGTGTAACCCTTGATAGTAAGCTTGCTTGGAAACCTCAGATAACACGAACTGCTCGCAAAACGACTGCTGCGTTATTACAAATAGTGGGCAGAGCGTGGGGGTTAAATCCAACTAGCATACGATGAATATACACTGCAATGATACGACCTGTCATCACATACGCGTGTACATCCTGGGTTGGTGGAGTAAATAAAAAATATCTTGCGACAAAACTTTCAAAAGTACAAAGACTAGCGTGTCTTATGATTTCTTCAGCATTTCCCAGCACCCCCACAGGAGCTTTAGAGATGCTGCTGAATATCATGCCAATTAATGAATCCATATTGTCAGAGGCAGTAAAAGGATCATACCGATTATCCCGTGTGAGCTTTTGGCCAGCCAAGACAATTGGTTCAACAAGAAAAACCTAAAGTCATGTAGACGTATGCAATGAAGCAAAGGAAAACTTGCCTTTGCTGAGTATGCCAGCAGACCTATTAACTAAAACAAAGATATTTGGAAAACAGTACAAATGCCTCGTTATGGAACGCAAGGACGCAGTGCAGTATGAGAATGCTTTAGAACCAAGCATAATCAGATGCTACACTGACGGATCTAAGTTAAATGGAAGAGCCGGTGCGAGTTTTTACATAGAATACGTATCAGGCTCTCAAACAGATCAAAATTTTTTCCATCTGGGAAAATATAGTACAGTAGAATTCGTCTATAACGGCTTCGCCTATAACGTAAATTTGCCTACAACGTCACATTTTGCTTGGTCCCGGCAAAATTCCTATCTTTTGTGTACATTTCGGTTCGCCTATAACGGCATCGCATATAACGTCAATTCGAATACAACGGCACCCTTTTTTTATCTCCCAAAGCTATTTTGTTCGCTTACAACGGCACTCGAGGCTTGAGCCATTCATCTCTCGCAGGAATGGTCGAATTCAGTTAAGCTTGCAGCTTTCTTTTGTTTACTCCGCAACATCTCGTTTTGCAAACAGTCATTTAAACAAGTTTTATAGCCTCCAGCTCTGTTTTGTCTAAAGTACAATACAGGTACATTACGTAATGCTACGTCACTGAAGCGGCGATTTGAAGAGAAAAAACTTTGCGGATTATCTCATTGTGTGCGATAACTATTGCAAGCTGCAGTGTTAGTTTGATCACAAAATCAAGCTAGATCGATACCTACGTAGTCACGACGATAGTGAAGAAATGTTAAACTGCCTTGCAAAAATAGAACGTTATGTGGTAAACAAATCCATCTCAAAAGCAAAGCAGTTAAAAATACACGACTTTTTCTCTAAAAAATGATAAAACTTTCTTTTGTGTTTTGTGTTTTTCGACTGTGTAGCACTGAAAACACTGTGTAGCACTGTTCTATTGCACTGAATATAACAAGCTATAAACTGCCTGTACTACGAACATTGCATTATAGTACAAGTACACTATTTCTGCACGAGTTTGCATTTCTGTGTTGAGTATTGTTTTTTAATTTTCGTGTTTGCCATTACGCTGTAAACCTAACTGGATAACAAGCCTTTTCAGACACGTAACCCTGCTTTATTGAGCTAAAAATGTAATTTTAGGGCGATTTGCGGCAGTTCGGCTATAACGTTAATTTGTCTATAACGGCAGTTTTTTGAAATCCCCTTAGGGTGCCGTTATAGGCAAATTCTACTGTACTGTCTTCCAGGCAGAAGTCTTTGCTATAGCTGAAGTAGCAAAGAAACTGATCATGGATAGAATTGCAAATGAAAAAACTATAATTTTAGTGGATAGCCAAGCAGCAATTCTGGCAATCCAAAATAATATTGTGAAATCTAACACAGTATTAACGTGCATCAAAAACCTGAATATATTGGGCAAAGACAATGACGTCACTATTGCCTGGACGCCGGGCTACACCGGCATCCAAGGAGATGAGAAGGCGGATATCTTGGCTAAATCAGGATCAGCATTAAACTATTTGGAGCCTGATCCTTTCATTTCAATCCCATATGCTAGTTGTCGCGCTGCAATAAAGGATTAGGGCGTCAAAAGATGGAAAACATCTTGGATAGAACGAAAGGACTGCTTGAGAACCAAAAAAAATGTAGGATGGGCTTCGTCCCAGTTAACTCAAACGTCTTTTGAGACTCAAAAGACCTAGAATAAATGAAGTTTTGCAAGTCCTCACAGGTCACTGCAACTCACAGAAATACAGGAGCACCATGGGACATGACATATCATCGACATGTCCAAAATGTAACCTGGATGAAGAAACTCTAAATGACCATGTTGGAGAATGCATTTACTACCAAGCCCTACGAAAGAAGGTTTTTGGTGAAGAAAAAAACACAATAAAGTCGGCGGTCGAAAAACGAAATATAAAAATCTTCTGGCAAAATATTTACAGCAGACCGGAAGACTTGCTGAATACGGCCAGTAGTAAATTGAAATATTGAATAAACGAGAAAGCGGTGAAAGGTGTAATGGGCCTAAATAATGGCCTACACAATGTGCCAGTGAGGATTGAACCTGGTCAGTCTTGTCTGGCACCACCGCCTTTTAATAACAACAATAATAATGGTGCGGTACAAACAAATAATTAGTTATGTTGGGAACTGAGCAACGTATTAAAGGCACTTTATGTCATTACCTGTATAATAGCTATTTTTATCACCAAAAGAAAAGAGCAGTTGTTAAACTAAAATAATTCCAAATTTCTTACGGTCATTGTGACCGAAAAAAAAAATCAGTCATTACCAAAAATATTCGGTCAATGACCGACAAATGACCAAAAAAAGAAAAAAAAGCTAGGTTCCAGTACAATGTCAGATTAAGACTTCGAATTTTGCTAGGGGTACGAACAATTTTCCAGAGTGCGTGACCTTTATCACCCCGACTCAAATATGGGCCACGTATCACACCATTAGGCCCATAGTCATTCTTTAGGCCTATATTAAGATGACATATGCTATGCCACAGAAATTCTTGAACGTTAGCCACCATAGACGTGTTTGTCAGATTAAAATCTTTCTGGCTCTGCGGCGGTATACTGCACAACTTTTGTCCAAGACTCCATAACCATTCATACCTGCATGTGGGCCGAAAAAACTTTGAATCATCAATCCTTTTTATTAGGCCTACTTAAATGAAGTTACACTCTGCCACTCAATGTGGTCACTGGTCAGTAGACTGTAGAGTTAAGGTTTGTACAGCTTTTTTGTTATGAAACTCGGACGTTAAAAGGTGTCAATCGACGCAATTAAATTGATCACATCATTTTGTTGCTGACAACCAAAAACGCATGTAATCTCTATGCAATATTTTATATTTTACTATGTCTCATTGTTGGTGCTTCGCCATTGGGCAAATGGGCAATGACCAAGGTTTCAGCTAACTCCATTTACGCCTCTGGACAGCATAAGCGGTACAGAGTACAACACGTTTTCATCTGCCACCCAAAAACCCAGGGCCTTCGGCATGTCCGATCAATTGATCCCCCAGTATAGATAATGCTTTTGTGCTATATTTCTCAACATTTTCCTGATCAGACCCATAAGAAAAGCATCGCAAATTGAGAGTGTTTTTGCTGTGTTATATTGTGTTGTTGATTTACATTGAGTAAGTACATGTTTACTTGTGCTGCATTTTCGCAATTTTCGCCCATTTCTTTATGAGGTTTCTATTTATCTTGCAATGTTTTTTCGATGCTGGAGTTAATTTTTGAGTGTGTCAACTCAACAGATATCGTAAATCAGGTACTTTCGTACTAAACACACGAGCGTATCATGAAGAATGAAGCGAGAAAAACAAATGCCTTAAATTCATGCACAATTTCAATCACATATCATTAAATTCTCGCACTTTCAAAGCTTTAACAGCCTACTAAAAAGTTAATACGTTTCTATTAATCTGGATTTAAGCGAAAATGAATTTAAAAAGTTTTAGATTAGGAAAGTTAAGCAACAGAAAGGAAATTATTGCAGCAAGCATTGTTATTTTTTTAAAATCAGCTTGGCTGTATTTGAAGGCATTAAGCTAGATAAGATAACATGAAAATACACTTTCACTGTAGTTAATCAACCAGAAAAACTAGATTATTTTAATCAATGTTTGCCTCATGGCGTCAATGTCTTGGCTAAAAATCACTTTTAATGCTAGATTCACACTTACTCGCAATCCGATTGATGGCTCGCAGTGGCCGCAGCACACGTATTGTGCGAATAGCTGTGAAATTAATGCTGCCTTCGCTTTGCACTGCATATTCGACAATCCTGCATACACAATATCATTGATTAAACTTCACAATAGAGAGACGCCTTTGTGCTATTGATCAACCATGGTGCGGAGCGATAATATTATCTTTATTAGCTTACCAGTTCGCTACGCAACACGATATAAAGCAAACGTGGGTAATATATTCGGAGATCAGATGGCCAAGTGGTCAGAGCGACTGACTTTGGCGCAATAGACTAGAAGTTTAGACAAATTTGGTAACCTCGGTTTCCCTGATTGGCGTTCTTCAGCATCAAAACAACACAATGTGAAAAACAAGCCATTCATTGTACTGGTAGACGACAGCCTGAAAGCCAATTAACAGGATTACCCCCGTCTTTCGGTGGCAGGTGGTTGCCGGCAAATTGAGCGAACTGTTACAGCGCCTAGGTCGCTGTTGCGCAAAAAATAAATTAAAAGTATCACAAAAAACTAACTAAAGTTTGGCCCGACAATAAGAGTGAAACAATTAGTTTTTTCAAGATCAAAACGATTGTAGTAAACATGACGACAACAGTGACTTCACTACAATTACTGTCACCAGGGACAGCTACAAAAAATTTTTGGTGGGTAGTTAACCTCTAAAATGAAGATGGGGTTAACCGCCGCAAGCGTTTCTCTCTCCCTTTGTTTCATGACCATACTGGAAAACGTAGGAGCGTTTTGTTTCTTGTGGCAACTCAATGTTAGTCTGAACTTACAAGAAGCAAAGCATTGCAAGATATTTATTGGGTTATCTGCTACATAGTGCGACCGCTTTGTAATAAGAAGGCTCACGTAAAACTGCCAGTAGAATTGTTTAAACAGTTTAATTTCAAAAATTATATTTGCATTTTGCACCTATAATTTGCTGGGCGATGAGCTACAGCTGCGATGCAGATATTTTGTCCATGAAGCAATGCATGTTATTTACAGCATTGCAATTAATTGTCCAGCGGTAAATTTTATAAAACAACAGAAAGGCCCTTACGCAATGCACTTTGCGTAATATGGAATAGAGCCGATAGATTCCAGCATAACCGCTATCAATAACAAAACACATCCAACACCACCTTTGGACAAATAGACTCCACTTGGAAACATATGTTGAAATGAGATTAACATTACCGGTCGAGCCTAAAACTCAAGATTACGAGAGAGATTCCCCAAGGAATGCATTTCAAGTTAGTAGTTTGTGCGCATAATCAATAACAAATAAGATTCTAAAATAGGCCTAAAATTGCCACTAATAAAACACAGAAATGCATTTAACATAAAAATTTACGAATAAGATTCTCGCAAAAAGCTTAAAATAAAGGTCGAGTGTGAGCAGAACAGTGCAAAATAATGCAAAATGTAATAATAGAAATGCTGATCGTCTGAGACAGACAGACTGACGGACATAGACACTTTATTCATTTGTGAAAGAGTTATATCTCTAAGTGGCCCATAATGATTTGAGAGCAGAGTTATATCTCTAGAAGGCCCACAATGATTCAGCTTTTGAAAGCAAAATATCGCCATATTGTCATTAAAAATATTTGCGTTGGATGATTTGAGAAGTTATGTGTTACCGGCCTACACGGCAAAATTGTAATTACGCCAGTTTTTTTTTCACGCCTATCTACGAAAATCTACTCATGAAAAATGACATGAATGCCAAGTGATTTTTTTTTCAATGCTCGTTCCACAATTTGAAAGTGTTAAATAAACAGAAAACACGAGAAATATTGTGTAAGTACGTTTGTAACTAACCAACAGAGCGTGGCATCGTGTTAAATCAAGCGTGAATGCGAAAAGAATAATTACAGAGTTAGTTTACAAATTCTATCATGATTGGGTTAGTTTTTCAAGACCTAGAAACAAAAACCGCAAAGCATCCAACCTACTTTGAAAGCAAAATGTTACTGGCAATAATTTACTTCCTACATTTGAATATTACATAATCGCTCAACTCGTGTTTACCTTAAAATGCAAACATTTTGCAAAATGTAATTTTTACAGAGGTATTTTTTGTCCGGTACGGAAACTTATCCTTGATATTTTGATCCATTACGTTTTTTAGGCCTTCAAATACTTCGGTTTTTGAAAATTACTCACCCAAAAAGCACAATAGCTGCATCCAATCTATTCCACTTATCTCCCAAATAGCCCAGTTTTCCCCATACACCCATCGCCACCATCTTGATCAACATCTCCACCGCAAAAAATGCAAAAACAAAATGATCACATATCTAAAAAAAATAATCGTAATAAGTCCTAACCAAATAACATGCAGTAAGTAGCGCCGAAGATAGAAATACAGAGTGAAAGCGTCTGCACTTTTGCGTTTTGGAAATACAAATAGCAATGTTTTTCATGCTACTGCATCTTGACATTTTGGTAGCACAAACTGGATATTGTCAACAGCTGCTGTACTCATTGTAGAACTGACATACGAGAAGCAATCCTGTTTGAATATGCAGTTTGGCCTTTACAATGTTTATGGGAAAAAAGTAGGTTTATTTTGTGATTCGTTGCAGCTTCAACGATGAAAAGTAAGTTGGGTTTACCACAACTAAGTGGAGATCAAAAGAGTTTTTTCTTTTTTGGTTGCATATTTATCCTCCCATCGCGAGAAAGTGATCAATGCGCTACACGAGCTCGCTTAGGAGTTGCCCGCTATCTGTCTACCACACCAAGATGGGGTAATTTCGCAAGTGCGTTTCCCAACGGCACAAGTACTGTAAACTTGCCGGCTTGTTCTTCACACTGTCCCATTAATGCTGAGCGTCAAGCAGGGAAGCTGTGAATATCAATTTTAAAGTCGTTGGTTTGACCCGACTTGGAATCACACCCAAGTCTACAGCTCCTGAGGCAGACGCTTTTACCACTCGGCCATCAGATTTGTTCATCGTCAGGCGCGTCACGCACACTGACACTTGGAATCTGAACATATAGGCTACTGTAGTTGCGACATCAGCTTCGTTATATTGTGACTGCAAAGTGTAAACCTGTCGGGAGCAACTGTAGATTATCCAAGATTGACTGTGCTAAAGATGCAGTTTCAAAATACTTCCGGGGTAGTGTAGCGCAACCTTTGCGCCGAAATATTTCTGCCAAGAAAAAGCTGAAATTTATTAAGTAAACAAACATATTTCTGAGCAGCATCAAGCGCAACACTCACCTCGAGTGCGGAACACTTCTGTGTGTTGCAGTGGTTACTATTTTTGTGTTCACAAGGTTCATAAAGACCCAAAGTGACACAGTTCATGATGATGACCATCATACTTAATCTTTCAAACCATGTAAAAAAATTGGTTAAGGAGTTAGTTCAGCATAACTGCAAGCAAACGCATAACCTCACACAGCTTTCAACACCGCAAATAATTTGCACGGCATTAAAATTTCATGTATAAAACTAATGCAGACCTTACCTAGGATAACAGTAAAATTTACTTTAGCGGTGTAGCAAGCGATATGGTAAAATTTCAAATTTTAGCAGCTGCTTCAATAGCACAACAGTGGGTGGCAAACTACCACAAACGTACGCATATTCGACAAATTGCGATTTAACAAAACATTGTAAGATGGCATTGAAACATGCCAATTCAACTCTTTCATGTCTATCTCATTTTCAAGTGGTCGAGAAAATCCAAATTTTACCATTTGATCAAAACCACGTCAAAATTGAATTGGGGTACCTTTAACTTGATATAAATCAGGGCGTCGAACCGAACCGGAACGTTAACCGAAAACCCGCATCAACCGCTTCCTTTTATTGAACCCAAACCGAACCGTAACCTTGATAATTCAATTGACGTGAACCGAACCCGAACCCTAGGTCATAAAAATTCTTGAACCTTAACCGGATGTCAACCGTTAAAAATTTTTTGTCCAACCTAAACCCAGACCGGAGTGTCTTTTTTGGACTGCGCTAACCATGCTGTTAGTATAAGTGATCCATTTCTGATGGTTTCGTTTCATCTATCTCGGCGCGTTTGTGTTGTAATCCTACGTCATAATGCTGAAAGTTCTTGTTGGAGGGCGAGAGCAACACTGCAGCTAGCAACGGGGATGCATGCAGTCACCGTAGTGCTTCATTTCTTCGTAAAATCGATTGATCTAAGAGCAAATGCGCAGCTGGAAAAGTTTTAACCAAAGATATAGGCTATTGCGTGATTTAGACCAGAATGAGATTTTACATGCGGTGGAAAAGAGTCGAATAGCCTTATTCTGGTAGGTCTGATTCATGGTGGCTATAACAACGGTTAAGGGCATCATTTTGAAGTTAATCTGTTGCTATTTCTGCCGCTGAGGATATCTTTTATGAGCTAGTGAGCTACGGCAGCATCTAAAAAAATGCAGTCAGCCTAAATACTTCAAGTATTTTTGAAAAAAATGCGCCTGTAGCTGTGTACCAGAACATACTGTAAGTCTAATTGGCGGTTTCAAATTCTTCAACCCAAACCGAATTCAAACCTTTAAATTTTTGCTTCTGCGAACTTGAACCCGATAGTTCAAAGTATTTTCAATTTTAACCGGAACTGAACCTGCAAAATCAAAACGATGAAAAGCCCGAACCGGAGGTAAACCGCTAAAAATAAATTTTGCGGAACTTGAACCTAAACCGGAGCGATATTTCAAGCGGTTCGATGCCTTGATTTAAATTGAAATGTTTGGCCTAACGTGGGACATTTCGCAACTAAAAACAAAGCAAAATGAAGTTCAGAGGAAGATTTTGTCTGAGAAATTGTTCTGACACAAGAATTAATGTTCGGTAAATTTGGGCAAATTCCCCAAGATATGCAAACATCCACAGATGGCGTAGTTAATGCAGACTTAGCTAGTTATTTTATGGTGTTTCAAGGACTCGATTTAAGTTCTTAAGATGATAATCCGAATCCCTACAGTCACGAAAACCTAAGAAGCAAAGTAACATTTTTTCATTTTGATTTTCTACAAAGTTATTTTAGGCATCCAAGATTTTTTTTTCAAAAAAGTCTACACGTCACCTTTCGTGACAAATTTTATGCCTCAGTTGAAAAAGATAATTGAATAATATCTTTTGATCAACTGCAATTAATTAGCTAATTAAATGGTTAGTCGCTGACAGGGTAGTAGAATTTGTTTCAGGGAAACTTAAAAACTAGAATATCACAGTTTGGGTGCTAGCAACAAGTTTCTTGTCGCTTTTTTCCAGCTTGTAAGCCTGGTTTTGAAATCATAATGAGTAGCAAACGTCAACTTAGGCTACAAAGCTATTTATCCGAGTATAATTTAATTTGTTGATTTCAGAAAAAATTCCAACGAGTCAACGATTTCGCACTCAGCTACGCAAATATTACTTCGACATACAGTAATTTACAAAGTTATTTAAAAATTGTTATGCAGTTAATGGAAGGAGATCGATAAGCACGACAAAGTCTTCTGAGGATAGCAACTACCGCCAAATTTTTATCAAAAACATCTTCACTCAAATGTTGATCAATGATATAAATGTTGTTTACAAACAGCCTAGTTTGAAAGACGTCAAAAAGAAGCATTTTTACCCCCAAAAGTAGCTCGAAGATGGCGGAGATTTTGTTTCGCAGCCAATCGCGCAAAACAGTATTATGACGTCATAAAAAAACGGCCTGACCAAACAATTTACAATATCCCTCTTTTTGGTGAAATACATGGGAAAATAAGCAGAAACTTGCAGTTTTGTCACTGTCATGCATGGCTTCACTTAATCTCAACCCTAAGTTTTAGTTCCACGTATTCCAACAAAAAACAAGTTACATGACAAAACATCAGTAAGTTTTCAGGAAAAATCCCGCATTTACAACATGAATGTAAGCTGTTGCATAAAAATTGAAATCGAGAAAGTGCTGATATTTGATCGTCGGGTTTTATATTTTTACGATGGAAGTGTGTCAAAAGATGCAATCGCCTCGAGTTACTTTTCAATCAACGAAATTCGCAAAAGTACCAATGAACTTACTCATAAGCGGCTGTTTGGTCAAAAGACAACAAAAAATCCCATTTGATTGATCAGCTCTCAAAAATATATCCAAAACTTTACGATCAAATTGGCACAATTTCTCAAAAACTGAATATTTTCACAGACCTTCTTAAAGGTTTGTCAATCGTCGCAAAGTATTGTTTGACGCCAACTGCCGACATCGCGACAGCGCGAAATGCCACATTGTCGATGAAGTATGACGTCGATACGTTCTACGAGTTGGTAATATTTGAAATGTCGAAAAATTCGCCAAACAAGTTCAACAACTTTCCTCCACCCCGTTCATCATATCTCGGGTTTAACCCTTCAAATAATACTAAGTTAAACACCACAATCACCACGTCAAACACAGCATTGCGTGATCACGGATTGACTTTGGTTTCCATCACACTAATTGTTAATTTCTTTGCGCTTATCCTGTCCATTGAACAACTGAACACGATCCCCCCGAAAATAAATCTTTTAGAAAGTTCATTAATAAAGTTGCAATATTAAGATTTTCAGAACATTTATGGCCACCAGTGGAGTGTGCTCTTGACTATTTTTAACTACTTCACAATACGTCATACAAAAGCACGTGACATCAACAACACGTCATTATTAAACCGGAATCTTGGGTTTCCCCGTTACTTCAATGAAAACAAACGAAGAGTACGCATATGTCAGGGAAGTTGTGAGTGAATCACACACACTCAGCCCTTTGGGGTATTTACTCGAAATTTTAAAGTACCATCTTGAACACACGCAAGAAGAACCACCGAGTAAGCAATAAATGTCGCCATCAAGCCTGCAAAAGATGTTTGAATGGCAAAGTGACTGAGAAACATTAATTCACCATAGATCTTTTACAACACCAGTCTACCAGGCTCCACCGCCTTCCAGTGACGACGTATTTACTACTTCCGCTAAGAATATGTTGAAAACATCGTCAATTCCACGTTTCATCGAGCTCAATCGCAATCTTTGCAAATCGACAATAGTGGCAATTTGAATATATCGGTTCAATCACTTATACTTATCAGGATAACAGCCAAGCGACTCATAACAGCGAGCGATTCGGCGTCTATGAATATTGCAGTAACGTATGAACGAGTCTTGAATTCACGGCGTCATACTGCAGACCAAGTACTCAACTAGTAACTGTCATTGCATTATTCAATTCATTGAAGTCGCTGCTGGTTTCTTACTTTGCTCAACAGAGTCTGCGCATTGAAAAAACGATCATAGTAATGCACAGATTTCCATCATTAAGCAGCGGGAATATTGACATACCAAAAGCTAACGTTAAAAACTTAAAACCGCCAAAGTAAAATATGTTTTTCACATTAGCCCAAGGCTACGTTTAACTCGACCACACATAGCAGAAGAAATATCTCAATGTTCAAATCTGACGTATTTTTGAAATTTAATTTCAAACTGCGATCTTCACTATAATCGAATTACAAAGTTGGTCGTAAGAATGAAAAACTTTCCTTACGTTGATAGAAAAGTTAGCGATACAAAATGACGTCATAATGCAACATACCCTTTGTTGACACCATTATTTTTTACGTTTTGCTTAATTAGTCTTTAAATGGTTTTGCAGTAAACAATTTAGACGTTAATTACGAGTGAAGTGATTTCAGTTCATAGTATTGAAAGTTTGTCTTTTATTTTCATTGAATTTGTAAACAATGCGGTCTTCTACGTTCAAATTTTAACATCGTAGCATTTTCAGTTTCAAAAATGTTTAGAACATGCAGTAACTCACTCCCGGTTTTTCCCCCAACAGGCTCATCAGGAACAACACGATTCAACAAAAAGTATGAAATATTCCATCATGTAATTCCTCATGAAATTGTGGGGGGAAAGCACTTGATAGAGCGTCTGAATCATTCAATCCACTTTCAACCTAATGGGGCTGTTTTGCCAAAACTAACAATATGCGTCCGCAACATTCAAATTAAGTGTCGCCTGGCTTCGAAAACCGTTACGGCATCTTTTTTTAAATTTCGCTTTCAATATCTGTTATACTCATGCAAAATAGCCTAGTAATGCCGATAACATCGTTATCAAAAGAGATCTAAATTTAGGCTAACTGCAAAGGCATGTAACACATGTAAAAGTTTAATGAAGTTGAAATAAGAAAACACATTATATTCGCTTTAAGACTTATCAACGTCAATTTCTTGAGATATGGGATTCATCCTACTTCAAAATATAATCGAAAAACTTTCTTTTGAATGGAAGCAATTTTTGAATTATCAAAATAACAAATAAAGGATATGGATTCTCAATCATTCTCAAGCACCATATGCGAGGCCTGGTGGTCTGCTTCAGTCCAACCATTACCACTGGATAAAGCCCTGAAAAAAGAACTTGCTTGTCCCGGCTTGCATCTGTATCGCTATCCGGAATACTGGTCCGACGCGGATAAGTCGATCCACTTTCGTCGTCCAGATTTTCGTCATCTTTCTCGATAATCTTCACTTTTCCATCTTGTGTTTGGCACAGGGAGGAACTGAACGCAACAGATTTGGAGGTTGTTGTGGAAGAAGAGGGCATAATGACTAGGTTTTTATTCTTTTTAAATATTTATGATTAAAATTATTATAAATGTTCATCATTCCAGCAACAATCAAGCGATTGAGTCGCTGGCAAACAAAATCATCTCAATTTCAATCTATCAACAACGATATATCTTGTCATGACAGTTGCACTTCGAATGTAAATTAAAGCCGTCAGCGTAATAAGTGCGTGCTACAGCGATATCAATAAAGACACTGCAAAAGCTCAATTCTTGCTGCAGCAGTAATAAATTTTAAAATGAACTTGAATATTTAAAAGTCCACGAGATTTTGCAGTATTTTGATTGACGTATTTTTTTATCCTTCAAGCATAGGTATAGGTAGGATTTTCCATTGTGTGTGTGTGTGGGGGAGGGGGGCTAAAATTAAAAGAAAACTAATCGTACACTTCTAAGGTACGCAGAGTTTTGCAACATTTTACAAATCGTCCGAAGAGACAAAGAGAAGAATCAGTTTAGTTGATAGCAAATCCTCCGGTCCTTCTATTACGAAATTGTGCTCATGTGTAAGATGCTTTACTTTTCTTACTTCTGCTTGCCGGATTCCATCAAGCAGCAAATTTGACGAAAAACAAAATAGCAAGCAAAAAAAAAAATTAGAAACTACCCAGCTGGTGAGAACGCCGTACAAAAATATAAAGAAGCAATCTGCTATTCTGCGCTGGAGAATAAATATATCGAGCGAAAAAGCAAGAGTGTTCAATTGTTCATCAAAAAAACAATTTTGAGTGCATACACAAAACGTTGGGCGTCGCACTGAGATTGCTCCCAAATTACAAATTAGGCAACATCGCCAATATAACCGCAACATTGTTTGCGACTTCAGGAAAATACTGACATTTCCCCAAACAGTTATGTAGTAGCATGATTATTAATGCTCCTATAACGAGATAGGAATCACAGCGCCATAACGACCTCGCTTAGAAGTTGCCAGCTATCTTTGTACTATAAGATGGCTAATCCCGTTAAGTGCTTTTACCAAAAAAAACAAATAAAATTTGCCGGCTTGTCCTTCACTCTGCCCCTTTCATGTTGAGGGTCAGTCTGAGAAGTTGTGAATATTAATTTTAAAGTCACTGATTTCAGAGGCGTCGTGCAACCAAAAAGTTTAGTAAGAACGAATTGCAATTTAGGCGTATATCAATTACTACAGCCATTGCATGAGTCACAGCAAGCATTAAGTAGAACTTATGAAAGAAAAAACGCTTGCGGTAACATTACTAGAATATTTCGCAACGGGGCGGAAGGGAAGGGAACTTGACAAAAAGTTTTCAGGCCTAGATTCAGTTTCCTTCGTTGCGGAACAATATTTAATTCGATGCAAAATAGGAGGAACAAAAGTGAATGCAGGGTGATCCAAGCGCATGCTCTTCCAAAAAAAAAATCATATTGCAATTGCGATTTCAGCGCTTTTTGAGCAACTTTTAAGGCAAAGTTTCTTCAATTTTTTGCCCCTAGTTGTGACTTCTTCCCCAAATAAGATTGATTTTGTAATAGGCACATTATTCGATTCATAGTTAGCCTACTCGAGCATGATTATCGAAAGGATTCAAACTTTCAGAAAAACTGTACGGGCAATTTAATGCTTTCCGGCACAACTTTAGGGCATAGCTTATAAGAGTACCATCCATCTGCCTGAAATTTGTCAGCTTTGTTACAAAGCTTACATCAATAAAACTGTAAAGCTCCTTGTTTTTGTTTAGGAGGGATTGGGGCCCCGTACCCCCCTGTCTCCGTGCCCCACCTCTGGCTACGCCTTTGAAGCATTTTGCAGGAGCTAGCCTATTATTTTCTTTCGTTAAATTCACGTGGTAAAAATCGCGTGATTTTTTTTATTTCGCGCATACCTGGTGATAAACTGATGGTTTTATGTCAAACAACGCTAATTGCGACAACCAAATAATCTGTTCCAATACAAACATCTCATGTCACTTCTCAACAAGTTACGCAAATAAATTTTCGCAAAATAACAGGTTGTTCGAGCTCAATAAAACCGGTAGTTATCAGAAACAATAACAATCTCGCAGTTATTGAAGTAGCTTTGTTGAAAATGGAATAAAAACCTTTCAAGAACATCACATAGTAGCCTTTTCGTGCAGCTTATAACAACACACGGGCTTCTCTCATCACTCAACCCCAGTTATTGCTTATTGTCGATTTTCTGAAAACCTTACAACTCGCGCCTTCATTGAGCGAGACGAGCTAAATAAAATAAAATATTAAAAAAAAACGGCTACATCCGCCAGCACTCACTAACAGCGTTATGGAAAGAGTAAAGGTAATCTTCGAATCAGAAACTTCAAGTTCAAAACTTTTCTGACTGCAGTTATCGCCGGTAGTAACGACCATCTAACGCATCGTTACTGATCGAATAGCATTACCACAAGCTGACAGCTTTATCCGCTCTCATCTTGCTGATTCTATAATCCTGCATTGCATATAAGCAAATGTCTAATACAAAAAAAACAATTCTTTTTGCTAATTTTAGCTGCTGAAAATTGCTTCTAAATTAGACTCAAGATTTAAATCTTATAAAAAGAACTTCATGTATTATAACAAAAGGAAAAGAGCTGTAACGCTAGCAATCTAGCCACGTTCTGCAAACTGGTTTTGCTATGTCAACAAGACCTACAAAAAACATCGTCTGTAGTCGCTTCACTCTTTGACTGACCACTCTCTTTCTCTGCAAGCAACAATACTGTACGAACGCGATAGAAGTGTTGGCTGGCTTCGTCTGCACTGCGCATCACTCTGCTAACGAATGAACGATTGTCGAGACATCGCCGTTCGGTGAGATAACTTTTTTTCGAACAAACGCGAATATTCAATATTCATACGACGATCTTCTGAAGTGATAACAGCAGAGGAAAAGCGGTTTGGTAACAGCCCCGGGAGACATTGCTGACAAACTACAAACCAACAGTAATGCAATATTGCTTTCCTTCACCTGAACTATTTCAGCCTGTATTTTTCACGTAAAAAGCGCAAAGCTGAAATTGTCGAAACTCTGTCTTGCATCTTCTTGATACTCTACGCTCCGGCGAGATAACCTTATGTGCGTACAATATTGGTGCGTTTCCTCGTTTTTTATGTTGCTAGTAATGACGTGAACGACTTCTCCGTTTGCTGTTGTTTGGCTGAACGTCGCACTACATCCACGGTGACGTTAGGTGTAGTGACTCTAGTTTTGTCCGAACCTTAGTTAAAAGACGTTTTGTTTATTGATGAAAATATTACATTGCATGATACTAAGCAGCGAGTTGAAATGTGTGTTTCAGATGGTAGCGAAAACTAATTTAAAAATTAATAGCTCACGTAGGTTTTGGGTCGCAAAGCAAAAAGAGTGATGAATTTTTGTTTTAAACCGGGGATTATTTTTCAATAAGAAACATGCTGCCAGAATAATTGCAAACACTTTTTGTTACTTGTTTCGAGATGTTACTCATCTCATTGTCAAAAGTAAAAAAATGCTTTCAATTCTTCTGGCTGCATGTTTTTTTATTGAAGCTAGAAAGAACTTCCAAGCATTACGCTCCGAAATTTTATATTTTTGTTTTGCTGCCTTGTGCATCCCGTTGAAAGCACCTTAACACTTCCGTAAAATCGTTATAGTATTATGAATCGAGTTCGAGCTCAGTTCGAAGCTTTCAAACTGGCGATCGTCTTTTTTTTCAGCTTGTACTAGCGAGCTGCTTTGCCCGTGCAGTGCGTAACTTTGTTTTGTTGCTTCTTATTCGCGAGATTACATCAAGTTTGATTCTGGGCCCGAACTAATTGCTCTGTTCACAACTGAGTTGAATTAATTACTTTAATGTATGTTTATCTGTTAACGCTGTAGGATAAGGCTGTTTTAAAACCAAATTTGCCAGTTTTAAATCAGTTTTTACTTGTATATGCTATGCTTATGAAAATGTGCTTTCAAGGTCGTAGGCAAGGGGTGGGGGGTTTCGGGGGCTCAACGCCCTCCATTGGTTTGGCAACTTTTGTGCTTTATAGCTGATATTCACTGATCTGCCGTAGAAAACGTTGATTTTGATCCTTGCTTGGTCTACGATTGTAGTAACATCACAATCTAATCCCACTACCGCCTAGCGTTGCTCAATTACAAAGTGTGATTATTGCATCACAATGTGGTTTACCCTCCTGCATTGTGGACAATCGCAGTCCCGAAAAACGTTGGCTCTTGGCCGGAACTAATGGCTGTTGTTTATCTAGAAGAACCACGAGCGAATCGTGGATTCGTGTGGAGACATCAGCCATTTTCAACATTGTTTTTGATGAATACAATTTTTCTGTTTTCTCCTACCTCTTTGATAACAATAATCCTTACGCCTTAAGCAAGCATAAACCGAAACGTGAGAACAAAATGCATCATATTCGGTGAAGGACTCAGAATTATGGGCTAAAAACTGAAACAAAGTTTGCCTTGAAAATTGTTTAAAAAGCACTGAAATAGTCATTAGGCCTACATCTTAAGATTGGCGAGATACTGCAGTATTTATCAATATAGCTCCCGATCTTCGCTTACGCAAGGTTAAATCTCTGCTTGCTTGTTACACAACCGCGTCATAAGTGACAGTCTTCTAGCGAAAATGCGGCTTAGTATTTCAACCCTAGCCCCTCATAGAATATTTCTGCTTACGCTACTGTGAACTTTGTCCCATTTAATACACACCCAAAATTAATTTTAGGTTCAGTAGTGGCTCTGACAATAGAACAATACGTTGTCCCATGCAGGCGTTGAAACCGCAGTCAGCAATTTTTCTGTTACACGCCCTGCCTGCTACATTGGCAATTGGCTTTAATTTAGAACTGCGCTTGTATGAAGATTTTGTGTCGAGTTTTTGTGTTAAACATGTCTGATGTTTAGAGCTGAAAAATGTACAAGTATACATTGTGGTGGTAAGAAGAACCGTCCAAATCCGGAAAGAGTACGGTCAAATGAAAAAAAATCTTTTCAACAAACAGACAAAGCCATCTTAAAGCATGGCTGCAAAGCTGAAATCGATGCCTAAATGTTTAAGCAACTTAAGTTTAGGCTAATTTTGCAATTTTTCATGCTAAGCAAAAGCTCAAAAATGTATATTACCGAGTAAAAGTACATAACCGACGTTTCCACTTTCAGCTAAATCCTGTGCTCGAGTTGTAAAATCACTTATGGGGGATGGTGCAAGCTTTATACGCAGACGTAAAGAAGGGACGGTCGTTAACTCATTATTTATAGGAGAATGGTTTATGCTAAAATTTTTATGGGGGGATGGTGTTGCTTTTTGGCCGAATGGCATCCCCGCGCATTCCTCCTCAACTCGAGTACTGGCTAAATCAAATCCTTCACTACATGGTGAAGAAACACGACTTAAATCCAGAGATGGGCACAATTTCGTTAATCGTTAATTCGTTAATTACGAAGCTAACTTTTTCATTAACTAGTTAAATCGTTAAATTTCTTTTCGAAATTAACGGACTAAATTAACTTCCGTTAGTGCTTGATAACTTCCCTTAATTTTTTTAAACGCTTATTTCAGTTATTGTTGGTTAAGTTTGAAATCGATAAACTAGCAAAATACGACCAATCAGGTCAAAAAGCGAGATAAAAACAACAAAACATATTGTTTGTTTGCAGAAAAATTCCTTAAATGCTTACGCAAACATTGATACTAAAAAAATTTACACTTTTTTTTAAAAAGAAACGCCGATTTAAGTCAAATATAACGATTTAACGAATTTATTTAACTTCCGTTAATTGGAGCTGAATTTAACGAATTAACGTTAACGGAAGTACATAACTGTGTTAACGAAGTAGTGGTTAACGAAACAAACGTTTTGCATTAACTTGCCCATCTATGCTTAACTTAAATCAAAGATAGGCTTATAGTTATAGAAGATAGCGGGAAGTGTGCGCTGTGCAAGTCAACATTCAACTGTTTTTTGCAGTATCAACTCATTGGCCTAATTGCATGCTGTCAACTGTGTGCAATCAGCACAACACACTAACGTTAAAACCAGGGTTGGGAAAAATCGATTGTAATCGATATCGATATTCCTTACTTTTTGTTCATCGAATGCATTGGAGTCTTTACTTTTTTGAATGAGTATCGAATATGGCCTTGTCTTTACTTTTTTTCGGCTTAAATCGATAATCGATTCTTTTCGTCGAGATTATTTTTATCTTACTTTAGTAAATTTAAAATGATTGTCGGCATGTCATTCCTTTTTTGCTGATATAACTTTTTTGTGCCAAAACCCCGACTAAAAATAAAAATAAAACAGAGTTGCTAGAGCAAAGTCGTTTCGCATCTATGGTCGCACCGGTATGCAATGTCCAGTGCTTGTCTTTTAGCTACTCCGTGACCGTGAACAAATTCCAGAAAAGGCTTAGCGCAGGGGTGGCCAACCTATGGCGCATGCGCCATACGTGGCGCAATGGCTACTTAAAAGTGGCGCATTGCGCCTTTTTGATGACAAGCCTTTTCTACTCACTAATTTTTTGTTTATTTTTTTTTTATTTGCCCTCCACCGATATTTTTCGGTGGAAAACAGAACATCTGAGGGCGTGAAGACCTTTTTTTTATATTTTGTTCTCCACCGGCATTGTCAGTGGAAAACAAGACGTCTGAGGGCATAGGCGCACGCAGGGGGAGCCACGGTGCCATGCCCCCCCTCTTTGGCCCTGTAATAAGGTGCTAAAACCTAACTTTCAGTCTATAATTTCACAAACTAATAATGGTTGCAGCCTCCTTTCACTTATTTTAGCCAAGCTTCTGATTTTAGATATAAGCTGCGAAAATATTTTTGCATTATCCGTAGTGACTGCACTCACTGCACGCACCTTTTCGATAAAAAAGTGTGCTAAAGTGAGTGTTTTTTTATATGAAAACCGTAAAAATCCGTTGGTAGCTGGGGGTTTCACCCCCAGGTCCCCGGTTGTGGCCCTCTTTGCCAAATCCTGGGTGCACCACTGTCTGAGGGCGTGAGGTGAAAACCCTTTTTTTCGCTCTTCATTGATATTGCACGCCCTTGTTTTAAAGAACTGAAAAGAAATGGATGCTTGATGTGGCGCATCTAAATTAAGGGTGAAAAATACTGGCGCATGGAATCGAAAGGTTGGCCACCCCTGGCTTAGCGCATACGGCTAAATGCGCATTTGGTTAGGCTCTAGGTAGCTAGGACTTGTATTGCGCTATGGAAGCAAAGTTAGCAGTTTAGTGGTAGTTTAGGTATATAGGTACCGGTAATTTTACCACTTTATTGGTGGCCTACTGAATTAGTGATCAGCTGGTAGCTTGCTATATTTTGGTTTCCTGAAAAGCAATCATAGGCCTACCCAGTACCGGTATCAGAAGTAACGTAGACGGAAACTCAGGGTTGATATGAGTTGCTACTAGTGCATAAAGCTCAGCAGTGAGACCGCTTGACTATTGAATTTATCAATAAAATTGCTTAACAAACTCCAGTTTTTGCTCGATCTGTCATTGTACCGGGAGGCCTGCGCTCTATAACTACCGTACTCAGTTCTTGAAGTTGAGCAAAAAGTAATAGCCGAAGCTGGTCTTGCAGGCACGTCTGGAGTGTGGGAGGGGGGCTACCAAAAAGTTGTTAAGGGGAGTCCTCCAAAAACGTTGTTAAAAGACATCATCTAAAATAAAATCACACACACTCGGCGTGTACTGTTAATAATAGACACCTACAGTCAAATGCTCAATGTATGGAAACAAGTTGGTCCAACAATTTTGAAAAGCAAAATATTTTGGGGGCTTGTAGCCCTTGGGGACAGGTATGCGGTGTGCAAGGATTATGGTATTACTTTGAGCTTTGAGCCGGCCTGTAGGGCTCATGACTTTTTCATTTGCAGCGAAATCCAAAAATTAGTGTTAAAAATAATAAAGCAGCATGAAAGTGCAAAATAGCATATAGCATCATATTCTGTACACCTTCCTCGTTTGAATAAGTGTTTTTTCTCGCCTGGTTTCTACTTGTATAAACGCAAGCTTATATACCCTTCTAAAGATTTTAACGATCTCCGCACAGCCTTAGAACTCCCAAGTCAATTTTTATAAGCACATCAATCAGCAGATAGATAACCAAACGTATAGTTGCCGATATTGCTAAATGTTGAAGACAATCAAAACTGTGCGCAAAGCGCTAACCCAGTTCCCAACTAGTGCAACATTTAATGCGAAATTGACAAATTGTAAGTAAGTTACTCGTGCAGTAGAAACATGTTTTACAGAGCATGCAAGGCTTGCAAGCCCGGTAAACTACTAGGACCATGAGCAATGATTAAAAAGAACATGGGACAAAAGAGCAGTGCACTCATAGGGCACGGGGCGAAGACCCGAAAATTTTTATCACTTAGCGTACCAAATTGCATTTAAATTAAAAGAAAACACTATCCGGGTACATCATGTTTGATTCTGATCAAAGACCAAAATGTCACTGCTGTGGTTTAAATGTTTAACCATCCGTTTGCTTAAAATGTTTTATCAGCATCATTGCTTTTGTCATTTCAATTATTTGGCGCTAATGTTCGCAATAATATATTCATTCCGTAAACCTGTACCAGCCAAACTATCGTATTTCTCTTTTAATCTTAACTATGGACAAAAGCAAATTGCAAAGCCAACATGGAAGAGTTGCCAGAGAGTTGAGAAACTAGCATCTAACAAAATTTGTGATTTTGGCTAGTACCAGTAACTTTGCTTGCAAAAGTGCATTTGGTGTCAACACTAGGTTTACAGTATTTCGAAAAAGCTAAAATCACTCAGCATAATATCGAATATCGATTACAATATTCTTTACTTTTTTAAACTACCATCGAAATCGATTATTTCTTTACTTTTTGGTGAACTATCGAAAATCGATTATTTCTTTACTTTTTTGAGTGTCGATTCCCAACCCTGGTTAAAACTCTTCCACGTTTCGCTTGTGCCGAGTTCGAACGTCTGACACTCTGACGGGAAGCTGCTAAGTATTTAATGACGTACTGGACCGACTTTGACCGGATCGAAAACAAAATGCTTTTGTACAGGTTAATCAATTACTGGGCATACAAGTATAACCACAGTTGAAAACCCCGAGAATTTATGAACATTAGCAAGTCGAGTTAAGCATTTATGATTTTTCAAGTTGAAGCGGGGCCGTAGCCACGAAGGGGCTAAGCCACCCAGAATTCATTTTAGCCTCTCCCCCCCAAAAAAAATTATTTATGTCGAAGTGATGACGGTATATCAACCCAGTGGTTTATAATTTTTTTTTCAAGATAGATGCTTCAAACGACGTTAAGTTTAAATCTCGAGACTAAATTCTGATTTGCATCCTAATAGTAAATGCAGAAGGGGTTTCAATTTTCACCTTTAGATAAACTGATGCCTGAGTGTTGTGCAATAGTAAGCTACCTGCATAAATGCAGTTAACGAAATTTGGATTATGAAAACACAACCGTTGGTTGTAAGCAACCGCAACTGGATAGTCCGCTGTTTGACTGCGCTGTAAGACGCTTTTTTGTTATTGTTTTCTGCCCTATCTGATTAACACAACTTACTTCTCTCTATCATTTTATTTTCGCTCAGGATTGTAGCAAGTTTTGACAGTACCAAGTACCTCAGCGCAAATTTATTGCGTTTTTCATTTCCGAATGCAAGTTCTTTTTTTCTGCACAAATTTTTTACTTGACTGAAACTGTTCTGTTCAGGTTTGGGAAGCAATAAAAATAAAAAATCTGAAAAGATTTACGTCAATTTTTCAATCCCTCCCCCCAAAAAAAAATATTCAGCCCTTCCAAAATGTAAAAGCTGGCTACGGCCCCGAGTTGAAGATAGGCCGTTTTTACACAAGCTTTAATTGGGCGCAAATCTATCAAAACTGCATCTACTAAACCAGAGGTTTTTATTTCATTTTTTTGCTTGCGTCACTTTAGGATCATAAACCAACTCTTACGATTCCTTCCATACTCGGGTCAAATTGCAAAAAAATTATAATGAATGTTTGCGACACCAAACAATGCAAGCACGACATGGGCAAGGTGTACTGTACATTAACGCTTAGTGCGGGTTAAATTGCAAAAAAATTATGCTGAAATTATACCTTGTACTATACACCTATTTCTTTTGTCTTTCTTCACTATGTTTTTGTATTTTTTGCCCAACTTTCTACTTGTTGTATTCACCTGACGAGCTCATAAGGAGAGCGAAACCGGTCGTGGATTGCTATTTCTATCCGCAGCAACATTGTGATGTTGTTTGTTTTTCTTAGAACTATAATCTAGCAAACTCTATTTATCTGTTCTTTGCTTCTCTTTTGCAATTGCTATCCTATCCTTTTCACTGTATTGTATGTCCAAACGCCAGATTGAGTAATTTTGTTGGGTGGTTTTTGACATGGTCCTCCCTGATTTTTACCACTGATGAGGAACGTAACCCTGAAACAGGGTGGCTCAGGTCTTATCTTGTATGAAATTGTACCTTGTACTTTCTATAGGTCAGACGAGATTTAACGATTAAAAACCACGTTGGTCACCCTCTTCGGTCAGATATCGCACTACGATTTCATGGTTACAAACGAATGAGTTTCACGGTTTACTGCTCTTAAAATCATCTAAAATACAACGTTGTTGTATTATTCAGGGTGAAGTGATAGAATTAGTGCCATAGTTAGAATTTGTTGCTTTAAGGCAGAGGTCGGCAAACTTTTTGTGGTAGTGGGCCAAATCTTCACATATCCGGTGGCGTGAGTGCCGCAAAACTTTCCACCTATCTGCGCAATACATATCAAAACAACCTGAGTCAGTCTCGCACCTTACACTTTTTTTAATCTTATTCACCCCTAACAATCATCTCCAGATTTCATTCACTTTTGTCCCATGATATGAGAACAACTATTACGACTTCCGGTACATATGAGAGCATAAAATGAAAAATGACTTAATTGGGTTGTTTTGATTTTTGTGAAAATCAACTCAAGCCAAGTTTTACATTCAAAATATACAATTTCTCGAGTCCAAGAGATCTAAAGCTACAAAAGCACAAAACCTAGTCACTTAATTTTTGTACTTATACACTAAGTGAAAACCAACTTCGCTCTTACATTTCTGACGGTTTACCCTTATTCACCCGTGCAAAAATTGTATTCATCCTGGCAGGGGCGTGCCTAGAAATTTGAAAAAGGAGGGGGAGCGCAATTTAAAGCCAAGCCAGCAGGGCCGGATATAGAGAAGAGCAGTGGCGTACGCACGGGGGGGGGGGGAGCGTTCAGGGATCAACCCCCCATTAACAATTGGAAAATAAATAAAAATCTTTCTTTTTGGAACGATCCGTCTTTTTTTATACAGAGATTGCCGAAATTGCTATCATATTTTCCTGTGCCATCCAACTTGCTTATATAATCTCGAGAAACTTTCCTTGTGATGCAATAATACCAGTAATCAAACTTTTCAGGTGCGCTGCTCTTGAACCAACTGCTGACTCAAACTGCAAATCTGGACAAGGTCGATGGGCATTGTTAAAGCTGGAGTGGTGTTATGATGTCATAAAACGATTGTTCTCAACGGCTATGGCTGGACAAGACAACGTTTCAGCACAGAAGGCATTCTTGGAAGAGAATAGTTGCAAGTTGCAACGCAGGCAGGCAGAATGTCATCATTTTAAGTTAACCAAACCAGCCGGTTGGCGTAGTGGTTGATGACATTGCTCTCGGCGAGGAAGGTTTTGGGTTCGATTTCTGGGCCGGTACCGGTCGTTAGCTCAGTTGTTAATCGCACAGACTATCGATTAGGAAGGTCTGGGGTTTGATTCCCGTGGTGGTCAAGTCGGCACAGTGTCGCCAACGGCTCGCCACTGCTACGACGTTTCTGCGTTCCCCAAGCGCTAAGTCGCGGAAATGGGCCCCAGTGGCGTACGCACGGGGGGGAGGTCGTAAGTCAACCCCTCCTTGGGCTGGACGATCGCAGAAAAAACGAAACCTTTCTTTTTTAAAACGAACCGACTTTTGTTTGTACGGAGCTTGCCGAAATTGCTGTCATGTTTTTTCTATTCTGTCCCACTTTTCAATTTAATCTCGAAAAACTTTCATTACGATGCGATGCAACAACAGCGGTAATACAACTTTTCTGATGTGTTTTGCTTGAACTGCATTTTTGTCATTGATGCTGCTGTGAAGCAATTAATAAGTAGGAGTTTCCTTAATTGCGGTTTGTCTGCAGTAACTATGGATGCCTGGCTGCACACAAAATTTTTTTAAAGAAATCACATCAAGTCCTCGTTATACTCGTTTCATTACACTTGGTACGCCGCAGTACCGAAGCGTGCTAACGAGTGGCGGCGCCCGATCCCTCAGCTTAGCATCTTGGTAACATTGCTTCGAAGAAACATCGCAGCGGTGGTGAGCCGTTGGAAGCTTGTGTCTGATTTGGCCGGCATGGAAATGGAACCCAAACCTTCGGCATCGATACCGACGTCTTTAACTGCGCTATAACCGGCCGGTTTGTTAAAAAATTATTAAAATATAAAAAACTGAATTGACACTGCCTTTAGTGTTAAAGAAAATAAAAATACTGCCAAAGAAGACCAAACCAACGAAAGATTTAAAGAGGTCCAGGGGCGGAACGGGGAGGGGAGGCAAAATTGTTTTTACGTACCATACCTGTCTCAGGAGCTGGAGGGCTCCGTGTCCCAGACACCCCGAGTGTGTGTTTGAGTTTGAGGATATCTGATAATATCGACGCATTGATTTGGTTGAAAAATACAATTAATATCGACGCTGTTTTTGCTCTTAATCGTATGATTTGGGATTCCTCTCGCGCGTAATTCATTGTAGTTCAAAAATGTTTCGGCAGGTAGGGCAGTTTTTTTCTCATGCTCCACTATCTTCACTTTTCAAGACAGCTGTGGGAGAAACTGCCCCCTTCATAATGAGTTCATATTTAATGTTTATATTAAGGTGTATTTATAGGCTATGCGTTGTTCATATCAATGTTGGTTCTTGAAAAAAGATTTTTTGGAGGGAAGAAGTCGCCTGTTTAACTCTCCTGGCTGAACCCTATTTGTGAGGTTGCAAAAGCTAGCCTGCTTTAGTCAGTTCACATCCTTAAGGCCCAAAAATGTGATCAATCAAAAGTTTTTTCAGTAAACTTTTAACCAAGGCTTGACTATTTGAGTTTCTGTGAAACCTTTTTGCTCTTTAAATGAAGTGCAAAGAACTTAGCAGAAGTATGAATGAAATATGTTGTTTGTTTTCTCAGATATGGCATTATATATAGCATAATCATGGTTAACTGCAATTGCGTATCAATTTAGACGAGAAACATTACAATCCAATGCACTTTAATACCTCTGAACTACTGTAATCGTAGTATCTTTACGTCATCACGATCTGACGTCACTGAACTCCCCCTCATTGAAAAATCTTGCCTACGCCACTTGTGAAAAGCAAAAAAGGACATCACGCCCACAGAATGTCCTTTACACGAATATCACGTTTCCGCGAATACAGCAGACATGTGCTTTGGCTTAGACTACTTGCTACAAAATGAACACTGCACAACACACATTGTTACGACATAAACTCGAAAATAATAATAATAATCTACTTTAACTTATGCCAATGTGACGACATAGAGTCATTTACGATTTCATACGACTTGTAAATACTGCACAGTCATGTGGGGAAGATTTTGTTGGACTTGTATACCGGGCATCGTAGTCTAGGCTAGCTAGGCTAACTCAAGTTCTGCGCTGTTTGTTCTTCCGGTCCGGTAACAGAACGGAGGCAGAAAAATCTACTCTCCCATTTTATTTTTGACGTTTCGTTTGGCAATGAGCGCCAAGTTTCATCAGAAAATACAGTGACCTGGGAAGGAAATCAACCCAAGTCGAGAACACTAAAACGTAGAAGCACTAATTTAACTGAACTGATTAAAAAATTACGAAGTGTAAGTTGGATTAACCCGATTAACTATTGCGTCACAAAAAGGTGAAACGCGTGAATAATCATCAAACTGTTATGTTATTGTTATACGTAAAAACCAGTACGTAAATTGATATGTGTTATACGTAAAAACCAGTATATAAACTACAGAGATTAAATTGCATTAAAATCATTTAGCCAATGAACGATAAACATTTGGGAGACTGTCGCCATCAGACCTGTTCATAACCTTAGGATGGGCATTGATGAACCAAGCTTCCGAGATGAGTCGTTTAGAATAATTGTTCTGCACTTTCAAAATTTCCGATTTCTCCCAATCAATGGTATGGTTAAAGTCCATCGCATGTTCGCAAAGTGCAGAAAGTTCCGGTCTCAGCTGGCTTGTGGCTCGCCTATGATCGGCCAATCGTGACTTAAGGCCTCGTTTGGTTTGACCAATATAAACATAGTCACAATCAGAGCAAGGAATCTGGTAAACAACACACCTCTTATCTTCTGCGGTGTACGGATCTTTAGGGGAGGGCAAAATGTGGCGAATGGTTTTCACAGGCCTCATGGCAACACCGACTCCTGCCTCGTTCAGAACTCGTCTAATTTTTTCTGATGTACCTTGCACATACGGAATAGAAGTGAATTGTTTGAATTGCGAGTTGTGAGTTTGAGAGCGTGTGTTTTTGCGAGAGAGAAAAGTAGCTCTGGCAGGAAATCCATTAAGTTGCAAAGTAGAACGTATGTTTCGTAACTCACCGCTTTTTTGATTTTTATCAGTATGAGAGATGTGTGTTTCAACGCGGTTGAGTAGTGTCTTTGTCACAGTGAGCTTGTGGTGTTTGGGATGATGTGAAGTGTAGTGGAGGTATCTGTCCGTGTGGGTGGGTTTTTTGTTAATGGCTGTAGTGAGTGATGTGTTTGAGGTGTTGTTCTCTTTGCAGACATTACGGGATACCAGAACGTCATGAAAAGAAAAAGAAAAATCGTGTTCGTTTTCCATAGTAAACTGAATGTCAAGCAAATAGAATTAAGATGAGACCCACACGGACAGATACCCTATACCACAGACATACAGATACCCTATACATACGCACAGACATCCACACGGACATACGCACGCAGATATCCACATACACATACACACACATTTTATTACCGCCCCAGACACAGACATACACATACACAGACATACGCAGACATACAGTATACAGATATTCACACGAACATACAGATACATACGCACAGACTATCCACACGGACAGATACCCTATACATACGGACAGACAGATACCACACGGACAGACAGATACTCCACACGGACAGATACAGATACCCACACGGACAGATACCTCCACTACACTTCACATCATCCCAAACACCACAAGCTCACTGTGACAAAGACACTACTCAACCGCGTTGAAACACACATCTCTCATACTGATAAAAATCAAAAAAGCGGTGAGTTACGAAACATACGTTCTACTCTGCAACTTAATGGATTTCCTACCAGAGCTACTTTTCTCTCTCGCAAAAACACACGCTCTCAAACTCACAACTCGCAATTCAAACAATTCACTTCTATTCCGTATGTGCAAGGTACATCAGAAAGAATTAGACGAGTTCTGAACGAGGCAGGAGTCGGTGTTGCCATGAGGCCTGTGAAAACCATTCGCCACATTTTGCCCTCCCCTAAAGATCCGTACACCGCAGAAGATAAGAGGTGTGTTGTTTACCAGATTCCTTGCTCTGACTGTGACTATGTTTATATTGGTCAAACCAAACGAGGCCTTAAGTCACGATTGGCCGATCATAGGCAAGCCACAAGCCAGCTGAGACCGGAACTTTCTGCACTTTGCGAACATGCGATGGACTTTAACCATACCATTGATTGGGAGAAATCGGAAATTTTGAAAGTGCAGAACAATTATTCTAAACGACTCATCTCGGAAGCTTGGTTCATCAATGCCCATCCTAAGGTTATGAACAGGTCTGATGGCGACAGTCTCCCAAATGTTTATCGTTCATTGGCTAAATGATTTTAATGCAATTTAATCTCTGTAGTTTATATACTGGTTTTTACGTATAACACATAACAATTTGATGATTATTCACGCGTTTCACCTTTTTGTGACGCAATAGTTAATCGGGTTGATCCAACTTACGCTTCGTAATTTTTTAATCAGTTCAGTTAAATTAGTGCTTCTACGTTTTAGTGTTCTCGACTTGGGTTGATTTCCTTCCCAGGTCACTGTATTTTCTGATGAACATCTCGGCAGGTCAATTTTGTTCCTATTTATAAAAATTTTCCTTTTTCGGCTTCGCCTTTCGAAAAAATTTTAAGTTCTGCGAGTAAGACAGCAGCTTTGCATGCTGCATGATAAACACTTAAATCTTCTCGCTGGCATCGAGTTCCGGGTGTAAATCGCCGCTTTTAACCGATACATTACGTTACGTAAGGTTACTATACGACCTCTTTTTGGAGGATATGTTCTCCTTTTTAATGAAAAATAATTTGTCCTCCGAGGACATTAAAAAATGCTCCAATGTCCTCTTTTTCGGCATTGTAAACAGTGAAGACATGTCCAATCATGCTTCTATTGTATAAATAATAAATGTATCATCATATTAGCAAGTACTGGAGACCTCTTATTTTAAATTTAAATTTTTGGAGGAACACGAAAATTTTGGGAAGTTTCAGATCAGGGCTGGGCAAACTTCGGCCTACGGACGTGATGCCCCTTTTTTTGCTCTTTACCTGATTTTGAGTGGAGAATTGAGCATGAGCAGAATTGAGCATGAAGACTTTTTTTAGGTTTTTTAGGGGAACGCGATGCTGGCTAAACCTGTTCTCCTTTTGTGCAGTGAAAATATGACCAGCTTACGTTACAGGCGCTTTTGTGAGAAGGACATAACTACACCTGTGTAGTGCTGAACATTTGCACCCTAGATTGTTTTCATCGCAGTTGGAAGAAGAAAACGTGTGTTTTTATTTTATGCTCATATTAAACTAAATTAATTACTGCCTCTTCTGTCACAAGATAAAACGCTTTCGTTAAGCCCATCGAGCGGGGCCGTAGCTAGCCTTCACATTTTGGGGGGGGCTAAAAAGCAACTTCATCTTTTCTGATTTTTTATTTTATTGCTTCCCAAGCCTGAACAGATCAATTTCAGTCCAGAAAGAACTTGTACGCGGAAACCCAAGTAATGAATTTACGCTGATGCTCTGGTATAAAAACTTAAAACAACCCTAATCGGTAATAAAATGTGTTAATCGAGTAAGGGCAGAAAACACAACAAAAAAAGAAAAACCATAACGTGTCTTACAGCAAAGTTAAACAGCGTAGTATTCAATTGCGGTTGGTTATAACCAGTGGTTGTGCTTTCATAATGCAAATTTCTTTAACTGCGTTGCTGCGTTGCACAATTGCACAGCACTCAGACATCAGTCTGCTTGACGGTGAAAATCGAAACCGTTTCTGCTTCTAGTATTAAAACGCGAATCATAAATAATTAGTCCCTAGATTTAAACTAACATCGATTGAAGCGACTATCTTCAAAACAAAATTATAAATCATTGGGTTTATATACGTACCATCATCACTTCGACATAAATATTTTTTGGAGGGGGCTAAAATTAACTCTGGGGAGGGGGGCTTAGCGCCCAATAGTCCCCCCCCCCCGTGGCTACGGCCCCGCCATCGAGTGCACCTCGGTTTACTCAGCTCAAGACTTTACCAGCAACTGATCTTTTACACAGGAAACAGCAGAACTATTAGAGAAAAAAATCACTCAATACTCCTAAGCATTATTGTTAGTGTATTTTTAACTACGTCATTCCATTCTTTCAAAAAACCAAGGAAAAGCAATATCTCTCGAACTCGTTTTTGCTTGATTTCTCACTCACAATCAAAATCTGTTGCCCACAAGTACTGCAACAATCCCACTTAGCGATTGGAACATGCCGTGCGTGGCTGTTTTTAACGTCACAGACGCCCCGCGCGCAACGTCACCATTTTTTACTTAGCTCAACATGATCAAATACTATAATGAGCGTTGGTGGTTGAACAAACGGATGAAACTTTCAATCCGCTCACAGCATCGCAAGAGTGCTTAGATCAGAATAGAATTTCATGGTAATGAATGTAAAAAATTATCTTCAAATCCGCATGAGGTACAAATCTTTGATCTGAATCAAATCTTCATTATGTTCGCCGTATTACGCCGAAGCATGTGAAAAGTGCTTAACGCCTGGGCAACGCAGCTCCAAAGACACATCGCTGCAGTGGCGAGCCGTTGGCGACAGTGTGTCCGATTTCACCTGCCCGGGAATTGAACACCAGACCCTCCGCACGATAGCGATGTACTTAACCTCCGAGTCTCTTGGTCTAGCAGTTTAAATTATATTCGGAGTATCAGCCTACTTACGTATGTCATCGTTGACAACTCGCATATAATGACCACGTCCGCAGCCAGCAAAAAATGCTAAGAGGGGCAAATTCTTTTGCAAGGGGGAGCGAGAAATTTTTAGATAAAATTGGTTTAAAAGAACTACATCCTCTCTGTTCCAGATATTTACATTTCCATCACGCTTTCTTAAATCAGTTTCAAAAGGGAAGATCGTAGCAAAGCACTTTACAACCTAACAGAAAGATTTGACAGCGTATAGCTTTGTTGAAGCCTATTACGCTAAAAATCAATTAAATTTACATGTAATTCGAAATAGTGACAAGCACAGTTTTAGTTCAAAAGCTGTAGATAGTTGTTCCGCACTGACTACAATTGTTGACTTAACTCAAATCTAAGCAAGACCTCATAAAGTTTTGAACCATAGTCCACCTTTTATAATTTGCCGTTGTTGATTTGTTGTTCTCCCGTATCACGCCATCGCGCCACACATTTGTTTTTTGTAATTACGTAATCGTGCTGCACTCATGTCAGCTGACAGTTGCTTGTTTATTTTTTGAATTATTACTGCTTCGCGCCCCCGACTGCTTGCAAGCCAATCACCTTGTCACCTCACACAACGGTCTTTGGTGTGAATCGCCTTTTCGTCAGAACAATTTTGGAACCATCGATGGAAGGACGTTCTTTTTCAACAAGATTTTGGTTCGATATTTTATATCAAGCTTTTAGTTATCTGTTTTTTGTCGGGTTAAGTTTCAGTTATTTTTTGCTTCCCTGATACCACACCACTACATTACGTGCTGCTCAAATCGTTACTTTTTACGTCAAAACTTGAAGTCAATATTACTATTGCTTGGAAAGTCTGATTGGTTCTTGCAGAAAGTCAGGGAAGTGAAGGTTCACTAGTTCCTTGTGGACAAGGCTGAAGAACTTAGCCGCGGGTTATAACACCCACCAAAACTTTGTGGATCCGCTTCTGTATTTGAGTATATTTGAGAGCAGCAAAAAGCAAAGCAAGGGGCCTATTATGTAAATCGTGCCTCTTAAGACAGCTGCTTACATGGTGTGCCACCCTAGAAAAGATCGTCAAATGGCGTCCTCTAAAAAAGTTCGATACTAACGTCAAAATCAGGTCTGCAAAAAAAGCATGGGGGCCTCCCGGAAAATTAGCCCCGGGGCCCCCCAGGCCTTAATACGACTCTGCAAACAGTACATTTGCACGGGTTGTATCATTAGTGAAACAACGAACCGACAAAGGTTTGGAGGGTCGGGAAGTACACCCTCGAAAAATTTTCTCAACGGATTTGCACGAACTGGAAAAACAGCCCAAAACGAAAGTGGGGAGCAACTTGCCCCCCCCCCCCCCTGGCGGCGCTATTGATGATACCGTAATTGTGATATAGCTTCCGCTCTTCACTTACAAAAGTATGAATCTCTCTACCTTGCGCAACCGCGTCATAAGTGCAGTTGTGGGTAGTAACTGCAGTATATTGTTACTTTTGTAATTAATAGCTGTAACTAGTTACCGGTACTTTTTTAATAACTGTAATTAAGTTACTTTTCCACAAAAGTAACGGAATTTGTGACTAGTTACCACTTTAGAACATCAAAAGTTACGGTTACTTTTATGGGGCATCTTCGTCCGCTAAAAAATCGGAAAATAATTATTTAATTTGACTGCATTCATAATAATGAACTTGGTTCTTTGACGAACCCACTGAAACTGAGGCCGAATTGAAGAGAAAAATGATTAATGTACTAAACAAGGCAACCGACAATGCTCTAGATTCTTTGACAAGTATTGAAGCAGACAACGACCCTGATACAAGCTCAAGTGACAGTTTTTTTGCTGTTTGTTCGCACAATCAAAGCGACGAAGATCTAGCAATGTCGATCAAGTAAAGGAGTTTCTTTTCGCCCCGCCCACACAAACTCTCGATGCAAACGCTTTTATGCATGAAGAAACTTAAGAACTTCCGATCCATTACAATACTGCTCTTCCTTCTAGTCAGGAGCGTGTTGGGGGCATTGTGTTATTTTCAAAATGGCTGCAGAGGGGGGAGTTGGCAACTCTCAGAGGCCAAATAGGCTCACCCAAACAGACCCCACGAAAGGGGGGTGCAACCGGTGCACCCACGAGGCTCGAAAAAATTTTGAGATCTCGCGAATAGGCCTATATCTAAGTTTACATTTAATGATCAACACGAAATTTTTATTATTGGTCTGAAAACTAAAAGGGATTGCGCCTTCATCGACGCAATGAGCGTGAAATATGCAAAGCAATTAGTACGATTCAAAGTAATTATTGAATAATTTCTAGATAAGACCAGCAGTGTTGAATAGGGCAGTGGCATATTCTGGATAGGATTGCCGGGGCCACGGCTCACCTGAAAACTTTAAGCTTTTTTTTTCCGTAACCTAAATACTTGGACTGGTTAAAATTACCTTAGACTTTCGAATACCATAGCGTCCGAGCGAAGAGTGGCCTAAAAACAGGAGCCTAAACGTTTTCTGTTTGATTTAAATAGGTTGATTTTAACGATCTGAATCGTAGGTTAATGCTAAAAGTATATGCTTAACAGGTGCTCTTCGCAAGTTGCATGACGGTATGTTTTCTAATGGAATATTTTAATGAATTAATTGATCATCAGAGTACACTATTGTGTTACGTTTGTGGAGTTAATTTACTACAGCAGATCTCCGATGGTATGAACCAGATACGATCAGCGGCGATTCGAATGAATGATTACATCAAAGTTCATCTCACTATTACAAGAAAGCAGAGGCAAGAAACAGCGAAAAGATTATTGGTGGGTCATCTAAGTCAACCTACCTTCAGCGATAACGTGTACTGCAGACGTTGAACTACCAACTTTTTTCTCAAAATTAATTAACTACCGGTATGTTTTTTGGTTCACACCGAAAGAACTGTGGGTAATGGATTGATATTTTTCATCTTCCAGCCAGAAAAAACGAAAGCGCTATGCTTAGGATGAGCCCTGATAGAAGTTTTCTTTGTTGCGAGTTTTGCTTCTAACTTCGTGAAATCGCTGTTAGTTCGATTCCATTTAGCAGGGATAATTATTAAGAAGCATGTAACCCAAGGACGCAACAACGAGGCTCGGGCATTCACCATCAACCGTGTTTTGGAGGCTCATGGCTCTCTTGAAAACGACACTCCGAACCACTTCGCCACGCTGCTGTTTAACAATTTTTATTGAGAATTTCTTGATACGCTCCTAGAAAAGGATACCCGGAAAAGGTCTCGTTCCGGCACAATTTTTTGGTATCAACGACCCTGCTTCAGAAAATTAATCATTTCCTGGCCATTTTTTTGTTTCTCGTACAATTTACTAGGCCACACTTGAAGGTATAGGCCTAAGTCATAACGACTTTTTGTCGTTTTTGTTATGAAAAGAAGTGACTACTTTTATTGTACTGCATGAGGTACCGTAAGACAAGATGTTTCTCGCTTGCTGTCCATAAAAGAGCTGTAAACGCGCTTGTTGAAGAAATACGGATATCACACAACCTTATTTTATTTTTATTTGAGAGGCAAAATGCAAGAATTAGTAGCCTAATGATCCTGAATAAACTATTGCAATTTGGAAGTGGTGCCGGTGAGTAGCCGACTTGTCTCACGCAAGTGGCCGAGGTAAATAAAGTTGGCTCTTGTGAGAGTTCGAGTTCAATTGTTCATGCTTAAATGAAAAAACTAGAAAATTTTGTAGATTTATCGACGCATACACGCATAAAGCTTAAAACTTTCCTAATAATAAGGTATCTTTGATGCACACATAGCTTCAAGCTACCGTAACAGCGATTTAAATTATAAAAATAATCGGCCAATTCACTACAGTACCCACCTTACCACAAAACAATTTATTAAATTTTTATTATCCTAGATTTAGCCCAGAATTTTAGATTAACATAGAGTGGTTGTCCAATCAATCCAACGTTAGTTTATTGCCTAATTGGGATAGTTCATCGAAAGAACCTAATTTCTCGCTTGAACTCGAGACCTTCATTGACAATATGACACAGACATTTCCATCGACACAATTGTATTTAATCTTTACAATGGAGTCTAAACCTTTACGCTAGTTCATATCAAAACGATTTGGTCGTTGATCGCAGAATGAGGAAAAAATTCAAATTGGCCCCCGTAAGCATGAGGTAGGCACAAACTAGTAAGTGCAAATAATTACAAGAAGTTAGGGCAGGATTTAATTGCCAATAACAAACTTGAAAATGCTGAGAAAACTTTTGATTCTGTCTCTTCCTTACCAAAACAACGATATGAAACAATTTAAGAGTTGAAGCAAGCAAGAAAGCACACAAAGTCCTTGCATTTCTACAACAATTTGAACTTGTAAGCAACGGTAAAGTATGAGAAGGGCCTCGACTGCAAGGTGCCTTAGTAAGGAATATGTTGATGAGAACTCAACAACTGGATACAAGCTTAAATGTTCGAAGAGTTGAAATTATCCAAACAGTGGTTATGCTTTGTTATGACCCTGAGTTTCAAACCCAGAGCACCGTAAAACACGACTAGAATACTCGCATACTCAATCCACGAGTACAAAATGGGTGGATCGAGTGCGACAATGCTTGAAGTGTTCAAGTTACTCAACTACATTCAGTGGCTAAAACAACTGATGCGATTAGACGCGGAAAGTGGCAGGGAATTTTCGAATGCTCACAAACAAGTTTCAAATCGCGGAATCAATTCAGTGAAAGCGATTACAACGTTTAACCAACAACCCTGACAAGCTCAAGCGTTGGTACAAAACTGAAACTGCATAATTACTATAGCGCCTCATTACCTTGCCAGTGAATAATTTCAAATTGCGTTTCAGACTCCAAGCAAGGCAGCCAAGGACTTTAGAACAAAAAATATATACACTACAATAAGAATATTCAAGAAAATGAATCTAAACGCGGCAGTTCTGATAGATTTCATTTATTTAAGCACAAAGGCATGGTTAGTAGGGAACTTATACGCCGCTTAGTGCTGAGAATTAACAAAAACTTGCGCATATTCAATAGTTTGGTCGAACTAAGGGTGTTACACCTATGAGTGGGGGTGCTCACAGAGCGGTGGAGGTGATTTTCTTAACCCCTCTTCGTTGAGCAAGCATGGATGTGCCCACAGGATTCAGGTTGAGAGGTTTGTGCGATCTGGCAGCACTGAAACAAAAACACGTCATCAATGCGCTGGTGCACATGAGTCAAAGCATTATGACATCATCAATTGCATTGAAAATAAAATATTGGCGTTTCTGCAACAATCCTTGAGATCAACAAATCAGCCAGTTTGCCGAACGTAGAGAGCGGCAAACAACCAACTTGTTTATGAATAAAAAAATATGAAATTATCCACGCGAAAATATGGAATACGACAGCATCAGTGCAACCCCACCTGAACATGGCTGACATCGCGCCTCTCATAGACTTGTAATCCTTGCTCTGGCTTAGGTGATACTCGGGAAGTTGGTCCGGCCGAGATATGAATGGATGCAGGAGGACCTGGGACACGTTGAGACGCCGGTTCGGATCCACATGAAGCATGCGACGGACCAAATCCTGCGGAAAATTACAGATTTATGATTTCCTTATTTTTCCGCCAAGAGTAGCCTAATCCACAATGTGTTTACATAAAACGAATCTACACTAGCTTAGAAGCGGCACTTGTTTCTACTTAATTCGATTTCTTAAAGTTGGGCAATTTTGGTGAAGGTTGATGCATGTCTTACGTCTGGATCTGGCCGACTCAACAAAAAAGGTTCGTTACGCAGCTACGTCATCGCCAAGCACGCATATAAATAGAAAAGTTTTATTCAATAAAAAGTGTTATCTCTATATTTATTTAAGAAAAAAAAAAAAAAAAAAAAAAAACGTTATACAATATTGTGTCTTCAACAAAATTTAAGAAACTACTTGTTCCAGATTATCTTCATAGGTCATAGTGAGATGGATCCCGGGACCTGAACAAATCTATAACTTGGAAAAATTTCAACTATAGAAATCGCGAAACAGCAACACGATTTGAATTTACATTTTCTAATCGTTTACGTTCCGCAGATTGAGCACAGAGAGCGGTTTCACCGCTACAGACTGTCCAGCTAGCTATCAACAAAAAAATGAAAAAAAATCAAGGCAGTTTGCTGGAAAAAATGACATATTTACTAAAAAAAATGAACAAAATCCGGAAGTGTCCAATTTTTCACGCAAAATCAAGAGAAGAGCATGCAAAAGGTCATCACGTCCGCAGATGTCCAAGTGTCCAATTTTCCGCGCAAAAGCAAGTGAAGAGCAAAAAATGGTCATCACGCCCGCAAAAAAATGAAAAAGCAAGAAAAAATGAGAGTAGACACTGGACAGCTTGCCGCTAATAAAATACAGACAAACTGAGCCAGATTTTTCAAGGCGTATTGGGAACCCGATTGAGTCTCTAAGTTCAAGAAAAATTGCCGAAAATACCTTTTCTTTTGGTTCCCTACAAGTTACACCAAACAGTTTTCTCAAAAAAAAAAAACACTTTTGCTGTGCCAATATGCCGCAGTTTGACCACCTAATCTAAGCCACAGAAAATATAAGCGAATTATGTATTTCTAATTATGATTAGTTAGCTGTTCAATTGAATCCTTTGCTTTTATCACATCATCATCGAGGATCTCTATAATGTGCTAGATTTGAACTAAAATAAATACAATATTGCACAAGTGAACACACAATATGCACAATTGCTAACTGCACTTAACACGAGCAAGTGGAAAACCTGTGTGCAATCAAACGAAGCTTGAATCACCGATGAGACGGCCGAGCAGACAACGCATGCGCATCAGGAGCAATAGATTGCAAGATCAATTCCAAGTCGGGCCAAACAAAGCCTCAAAAGTTTGTATTCACAGTTTCCTTGCTTGACGGTTAGAAATAAAGAGACAATGTGGGTAACAAGTTAACTTGCTTGTGCAGCTAGGAAAGCGACTAAACGGAATTTGCCGGCGTTCAAGTGGTAGACCGGTGGCCCATAGCTGTGCAAAGTAGGGTATATGGGTATTTTTTCTCGCCCTTGGACGAAAAAGTACATAAAGTAAATAATAATTCAACCAACCTTTGCAATATCGGACACACTTTTCCAGTTGCCACCTGACATGTTAAACTTTCCAGTTTCGATCCGCTTTAGAATGTCAGTTGGAGTGTCATCAGGTCCATTAGCAAAGGGGGTGTACCCTGCTAACATGGTATAAAGAAGCACCCCCAGGCTCCACACATCACAAGCTTCGTCATATCCCTTTTTCTTTAACACCTGAAAATTTGCTTTATGACAAGACCTGGTGCTTGCAAATACAAAGCTGTATGAAAAAGAATTGTTTTCAAATTACGGTAGTTCCGGTTCCGGCTGGAACTTCACTACCACGTTACATCGCTAACAATAACCACTAATTTTATCCACACTTTCACTTCTCTGAATACAAAGCCGTGTTTCTGCATCATAATCAGTCACTTGGCAATCGTAATCAAAAAGCTAATTATAATATCAAAAAATGTGATTGAAACGGAAAAAATCCACGCACTTATGGCGTATAAGACATTTTTCAAATGAGCAAATCCATTCTAAATCAAACCCTCAAATCCAAGCGACAATGCAAAGATGCGTATCCACCACCTATTACCTAGCTAGATACTAGAAAGTGTGAGGCAATGCTTCAGAAAAAACACCCCACCTGTTGATTATATCGTTATTCAAACGAAATCACACGATTCTGAATATCCTACCTCTGGTGCAACGAAGTTTGCTGTGTAACATGGCGTCATAAGCAGTCCGTTATCATGACGTAATTGCTTGGCAAATCCAAAATCACAAACCCGAATAGACTCTGGGTTGCCAGTCTGATCAGCATACAAGATATTACTAGGCTTCAAATCCCGGTGAACAACCTGCAGAAAAAAAGATAACAACAATAAAATACAGAAAGACAGCAAAGTAAGAAGCTCACGCATGGAAAGAAATTTTCAAAGCAAAGATAATTATCCAAAATCCAAGGACGCAACACGAAGTTTGGGTGGGATCTGAACCAAAAACTCAAATTATTACCAGGAGCATAGTAGGCTACGTCGTTTCCGTTATGATGTGCAAAGTCTATTTAAGAGGAAAATCTGGTTTGAGGTGACGATACTACTTCTTTCCGTGATGATGCAATTCAAAATCCGATCTTGGTTGTTCGCGAGTGAAACCACACTATCCAGCAACTACCGACACAACACTGATCGGTGTAAATCACTCGGCTTTAAAATGCGGTTTTAGGGTTTGGGTCAGGTTCGATCTAGAGATAAAGATCAGGGTTCGGGTTGGGTTCAGGTTGAGTAAAATCAACAACAGCAACTGAGGAGTGTCCTTTGCAGGAAGCATTGCACGATGAACAAACGAGCAGAGCCAAATACAGGAATGAAGCATCGACAAAATAAAATCTTCACTTTAATAACATACAACACAACCGATCTGTGCACACTTACGCTATTCTTATGCAAGTACTTGACGACTTGAGTAACAGTCTTGAGCACAGCACTGGCTTCCTTTTCAGTAAAAAATTTTTGCTTGAGAATTTTATCCAGCAATTCACCTCCCTTCATTAATTCAAAGACCAAGAAGACATGCTGTCCATCATCGAATACATCCTAGAAACGTGTACATGATTATGCCGGCTAAGATTTGACTCTTGCAGCAGATTTATCATTACGCAACGTTCTACTGTAGCTAACCCTAAAAAATGGAGTTAGGGCTTTTATATTAAAAATTAACAGTGCTTTTTTTCACACTTCAAAACTTAATTCGTTCAAACCAAAGCAAATCTTCTTTACACTCGAAGTTTCACACTTAAGCGTGAAAGGAGTGGCGAGGTCCATTTCTGCGGCTTAGCACCAGGGAAACACAGGCCCAAAGAAACGTCGCAGCGATGGCGAGCCGCTGGCGACACTGTGTCCAATTTCACCGACCTAAGAATCGAACCCTAGAATTTCATCGGCAGCGACGTGATAAGCGGCCGGTTGCTTAATTCGTTTTGCTCCTAAAATCTCTCTTTGCTAAGCTGAACTTCAAATAATGTTCTTGCGGTGAGGTTGATTGCAGCGACTTATATCATTTGCGTTTTTACTTCATATTCAACTGCACTTGATCGTTTAATTTGAACCATCCAAAGACTTGTTATCACCTTTAACGTGATGATGTTCGGATGTTCTCCATAACGTAGCAGAATCTGGACTTCCTCTTCACAATCTCGTTTGTTCTTGAAGATGATCTAAACACACATTCATGTTTGCGTACTATTAAGGAGGAGGTGCAATGCAATCTATTCAACTCATAGAGTTTAGCTGATCTTTGCATCCACATCTACAAGCATCGTTTGTTATCCTCCCAGACACAACTTTAACGATGCTTTATTTGTTTATTGTAAAGTCGTTGAGAACAAACAAACTGAGAAGACGCGTGGTCCATGGTTAGTTCATTTATCATTCACAAACTATATCGAAGCCGCAAGTATTTTTACGTCAGCTTTAAACATAAACTTTTCAAAAATTATTTGATGCTTCGTTAGTTGCGTGTGACTACTGCGAGCAATCATTGTTGCTTTTCGCAATCTGGTGAACAGACAGGCAGAGATGTAGAGCACAAGATCAAATCAATGATATTCGTCAAGAAAAGTAGTAGGAATTAGAAATGTCAGAAATAATCCCCATCTCAAAACGAATGATGGGATGAGATGTATTCACTTACCCAAGCACATCTGAATAATCATAATTGCATGTGCAATTTTGTACATGCAGGCAGCAGAAACTTGCCAGCACTGACCAGCAGAATAAAAATATTGCGTCAACCAAAGGCTTCATTTCCCTTGGATTTAGAAAAACACTACGGAAATTAAAAAAGATTAAATGCCATATTCTAACATTTATAACAATGAGATTGCGCGAGTGAGGCCGAGAAGCGCTTAAAACTTGTAACGCAGCATGGAGACAGAGAGTCGCAGTAATAAAACAGATCGATTTGTCTTTGCATTAGCGAAACAAGTAACCTTGACAGCATAGTCTTTCTTCGTTGCTTTATGGATGCAACGTTTGCAAACAGAATAAGATCCAATCCCAATCTCCTCCTTCTCCTCATATTCATCATGGAAGGATTTGGAAGAATTATTCAGCTGAAACATAAATCGAAAAACTTAATATAAAAAAATTATCACAAAAAAGTTGGTTAGTTAGTGTCTTTAATTTCCGTACCGTCAACACAAGAATAATATACAAAAGTAATACACGGCATAATTGGAAAGCACGAGAAAAGGGAAGAAGCAATAAAACGATAAACGTTGTAACATGCACAAGGAGAGTGGAAGGTCAAGAAAACTATCATGAGAAGCATGGTTGCAACACCCGAACGACAATTGACAACGACAATTCGAGATTAAAACAATTCACAAAACTGAATTTATAAAAAAACACAGTCAAATTGTTTGAGTTCATCAGCGATTTCGTTGTAACAAAATTCAAGTCGGTACTTATAATATTTCGCATAACTTGCCTATTATGTCGACTATGAGCTAATCGTTGGCTGTAAAATCACATTAAAAGTATTTCAAATGGCAGTGAAAGCAAAATAAACATCAACCATTTGCATTACCCGGTTGGTTAGCAATGCAGTTCCAGATAAATCTCGCTGAGGAAGATTCTTTTTCTGTGATTCAACTGGTTTGTTGGCCACAGTCTCCTCGATATGTGGCGCAACGAATGAGAATCCTCGAAAGAGTTGCTGCGCAGTGGCGCTGGCTGGTACGCCAGGAGAATCTGCGATCAAATACTTTTACTTACAAAAATAATTATTGATGAAAAACACAAAATTATAAGTGTGGTAATGTTGAAGACAGGGAGTCATGTCAACAAAGCTCATACATTATTCACGACAATCACGCGTTTACAAGCAAACAAAATCATTACGAAAATAGAAACCGTGCGTCAGCAACGCTCGTTTAACTCCAACCTACAACAAGACGTCAACACGGCAAGGACAATCAGACTACTCGTCCTCACCACTAGACGCAACGTTGTTCGATCAACAACTTAAAACATTGACAACTCATCATACTGTGTCAGGTAACTAACTCCTCAATGATGTCATATATGATGTTGCCGCTATTCAATAAAATTGGAAATAGTGGTGAAGTCTCCGAGGACAGCATTGCAATGCGATGCTTGTTCGACGATGTTAAGACCGACGCACAATTGCGTAGCTTTAAAGGACCTGTCCTCCACCGTCGCAGATAATGCTCGGAAGAAGCAACCAAGTTTTGCGTAAAAAAGATTAAAAACGTAAGCGATCTCTAATTCCGAAGCAAACCCGGGACTATTATCAACTATTCCGCTGAGATTAACAAGTCTTCCCGATATCAACTCGGTGCATCAGCAGTTTTATATATTATCTACAAATAAATCACGTCTCAGCGCGATGGAATCATGTACTGACCTCTAGGAGTTCGAGAAGTAAATTCTTTATCAAAATAAGCCGCATCTTCAGCTCTGGTCAATGCTGGTTTAAATGGAGGATCAAGATCTTTGCGGAGGAGCTTGTTCCAATCAATTCCGCTGAAGAATGGATGACGTTTGATCTCTTGCACTCCATCCGAACCACTGCCAAGTCTGCCAAAAACAAAACATTTGTTTCCATGTCTGTGCCGCACTTCAGCCGAGTACAACGCACTTCGTAATATACTAAGCACAAATAGGTGCCAAGAATACTATTATCAATACAATGAATTGCATTTGCACAACGTTGTAAACCTAAGCAATGGAGAAAAACACAAGAATCGCACTGAAAATTACGCTAGAATATAAAATCAAAAATGTTGCACACCACCAACAGCTTTCGGTGCAGTTGATGCGACCGATATGTATTAGAAGCTATCATGTCGAGCAGGAACTTAAGCTTTGTTTAAACCGTTTCCAACAATGTAGAAAACATTAAAATTTCCAAGCCAGGATTGTCGATTGTTAACATGGAAAGAACAACAACGAGGACAAGATACATAGCACTTAAACAAAACAAATGAACTTCGGATCCATGAGTTTAATCACAAATCAACAAGAGAAAATCGGTTTTCTTCTCCCCAGTAACGCGTCGCTATCACGGCACGGCGGTTAATTGAAAATAATACAACCGGACATCAGCGTTTCATATTGATCAATACTTGCAGCAATTACCTGTTCACAGGGTTTCTCTTGAACAACATACGAAGTAGTTGCTGTGCTTCCGGGCTTAAAAACTGAGGCATTCCAAGTTTAGCTCTGCATATATCAATACAGTAAGTTGAATCATTCAAAATTGCCAACACATAACTAATTCTCCATAACTTAATAAGTTTAATCAAGTGTTTCTCAACCATGTTTCGGCTACAGACCCCGAAAAACTCTCATAAAACCTACGCAACCCTTTACATGAAACATGCAGCAACAATCAATATAAAATAGTCGTACAGTACAAAGAAATTCATCGTTTTTGTAATTAAGAACTCCCCAGGGTTGCGTGGATCCATGGTAAACGTTAATTCAATCGCGAGTTTGAAGAAATTTTGTGATAAAGCAAAACGATAAAATGATCGCTATGTTGATTTTTAATGCAAGGAACATTTTTCCTTTACGCTCTAACACGAGGTGATGTCGTCTACCATTTACTGCTTTTTGAGAAGGTTTCAGGCACAATTTGTGGACGAATATATCTTAGCAAGCAAACTTGTTGACTTTAATAGCCAGCAGGAGCAATTCGCTGGTTCGGGCTCCGACAAATGGCAAACTCAATAAAATTTTTACTTTAATATTTGCGTCATCGTGTCTTTGCGATCTCTTCCTTGAAACGGGAGTTGACCGGTTAACATTTCATACTGAAACAAAAACGAACTATAAGGGGAGTGAAAGTCATAAAAACACTCAAAAATTAATTTCGAAATGAATATTGCAATTTTTTCATAAAAAAACTAAAATAAATCCGACTCGCTAATCAAGAAAGAAGTAATGAAGCAAACAAAGTTAAACAAACGCAGGAAGCAACAGCTATAAACAAAACACCATCTACACGTGAACTGACCATGAGTACACCAAATGACCACCAGTCAGCTGCATAGTCGTGGCCACGTCTGTTCACCACCTCAGGAGCCATGTACTCCACTGTTCCACAAAAAGAGTAAGCCTTTTCCGATCCATCCAATGACTCCTTGCTCAATCCAAAATCCGTGAGCGCGATGTGTCCATCAACATCAAGAAGGATGCTGGAAGAATAAGATTAATAAAAAGAAGTAATCGGCCGCAAGAATTACAAACGATAAACGCTTAGTGAGTGCAAACACGCAAAAAACAAAAGATGAAGTCAACTGAAAACCGTACAGTTGTAGTTATAAAATGTCAAAGCATGTAAGAATTGCCATCGCCATCATACTTCATTAAACTGTAACACCAGCGCTCAAGGTAAACAGAATACTTGAGGAGAGCCCGATCATATCAAATTTTAGAGCTGCACTTCCAACTCCAAAAACCTTCCACAATCAAAACCATTGCCTCCCTTTCAGCATTTGAGAAAAAGGTGCTTTCTCGTTTTTTAACTACTCAACCGCACAACGTTTGGCGGAAAGCTTTAAAGATGCTAATTTCATTCTGAGCAAACGTTTTATCGACGATTAGTAGAAAAAACGAGCTACTATAAAAAAATATTTAGCCCTATATGAAATTAGGGAGAATTATAAGTCATCACTTTGCTGGCACATGTATCAACGCCACAAATGTATCTACATCATTCACATAAAGTGAGGTTACTACTTCCAGGTGCCGATACCATCAACCCTCTGCTTAACGGAGAGTGGAAAAACACCATAGCATTGTCTATCGTGCTGCGGAAAAATTGCGGGAGTTAAAAACACCCCGTTCGCAACGCGCATAATTAAGAAGCACAGAATTTTAGCTCTGTGTGATAATTAATGTTAGCATATTACTGGTGCAGTCCCAACAACTTAGCGTCGAAAAAATAAGAATCATTTCGGATTTTCACAACAGGTCACGTTGCGAGATAAATACTGAAAAGATAAAGTCTGCAGGAACTGACTTTTCCGGTTTAAGATCCCGGTAGATGATTCCCAATGTGTGAAGATGGTCGAGAGCGAGTGCGAGTTCAGCCAGATAGATTTTCACATCATCCTCAGTAAACATAAGTTCCTTTGACAAACGTGTAAACAGATCTCCACCGCGTAAATATGCGAGTACGATGTACAAGTTACCATCGGTTTGGAAAGCTGAATGAAATTAAACAAATTGACAAACGCGTTTGCGCAGACCCTAAATATTCTCAAATAAAAGCAAAAAATACAAAATTTCAAGAACTTTTCATCATACAAAACCCTAATAAGCTATCACAGCATCACAGGAAAAGCAAAAAATCAAGGAATTGTTGGCAAAACAGCGCAGCAGTTTTGTAAGGTCGTTAATTACAAGGATACCACGGTTATGAAAGCAAATTTACTATTCTATGTCAAGTGTGTCACCCAAGTATCATTACTGTGTTCCCTGGACAGAATACTTCACTACAACTATCTCTACTAGGCGTTAACCTGTATCATAAAGCGAGAAAAATTAGACGAAAAACTAACAGGAGAGACAACATCTTTAGAAGCAGATACGGATTATTACTATGACTAGACCCTATGGTCTATTGCGAGAAAAAAAAAACGACTAATTGATGAATAAAAGCAGCAACTATTGGCTCAATAAACAAGCACTGACCATAGTAGACCTTGACAATAAAAGGATGATTAACATCAACCAGGATATTTCTTTCCATCTTGGTGCGGACTCGATCTCGCACTTTCAGTTTTGCTTTTTTCAAAACTTTCATCGCATAAAGTTGACCACGGTCTTTTCCTGCAAGATCAAAGCAAATTTGCAAAACTTCACAAAAATTGAAAAAGATGCTTCGCTGCCAAGTCACAACACAACGAACTTGGGGATTACTTCACGATTGTTAATTCCACTCACGCTGATAGTTTTTCAATACCTATAACAAGGCTACGTTACTACGTATAATGGTTACGCGTAAAAAATTGCTACGTTGACGGAATCTTTCCACCATTTAACAATTTGTCAGTGAAATTAACATGCCTCAAGAGAACCTGATAAACAGATCTGCATGAGCATTGGAAAAGCTTCCAAGATCCAACAAAATTGATGGCGATGAACAAAATCGGCGCGGTAATGAATCTACAGAAATTTTATTCCACTACTGAAGTGCAATTTGTAGACAAACGTAATTGGCTGATAAGATACACTATTCGCTGAACCAAAAAATCTCGTTGCAACGAATTCAATTTTGGAGAGGATCAGATAAAACAACAAACACGGGAATCAGTCGGTGGAAAGAAAAACTGACGCACGCGAGAAGTAAACTTAAAGGAGGACGTGTGAATTTGACACTAAAACATAACGTTAATCACAGCAGTAATGTGTATCGTAAATGATAACGTACCTGTTACTTTTCTAACCAAAAATACTTTTCCAAATGAACCCTGGCCCAACACCTTGAGCAGTTCAAACTGACTTGGATCCGCTTTCGCGCAGCCTTTTATCGTATCTTGACTAATTTCGATTTCATGCATTGGTTCAGTCTAGAATATTATCGAAGAACTTATTCAATAAAGCACAAAATTCTTAATTTTCTTGCTTGTAGAAGATGAAACTATATAAATTTTGAGTTCAGATTACACACTTGAATTGCATTAAGCCATAGATTTGTCGCATTAAGCACATTCTAAAAATGTTAGGTAAACTTTAAAATGTTAAGCTGTGCATTAAAGCATTGAAAAGCAAAATTACATCAATAAATTTAACTTGAGCTCTGCCATAAAGCTACAAACGGCTTTCTCGACACTTTATTACCTACAATGATGCTGTGCTGCAGACTTGTCTAAGGCTTTATCCCATCCATATCTAACTCGTTCTCGATACTTTCATGCTTCATACTGTCATCCTTCAACCTTCACTTCTAGATTTTTTTTACCAGATTCAAAAATTGTAACACCTCTGCAAACTCATCATAAACATTCACGATCTTCTCTCTCATAATTATTTTTTGACACCAGTTAAAAAATAAAATTACGGCACTTTACAGTTCACTTTTTCTATAAGTCGAAACACAAAAAGATGATCCACATAAAAAACGCAACGGTGAGGAGCTAAATTGGATTATTACACACAGGAACCCGGTTTTGGTGCTACATCAGGCTTTCACTTTATAAAAATCACTGGTAAGTTCGTCAGGTGGAATGAGAGTAATATCAGAATAAAAACTTCCATGAAAAATAATTTGGACACGGGCAGCCGCAAAGCCCGCAGGGGAGGCTTTTTGAATGAAAAGTTAATGAAATCTCGTAAGAAAATCATACATCAATCAATGAAGATATAAAAATCAACAGCTGGTAATAGCCAGAGAAATCTATAAACAGTTTATCGCAAGATTTTACAAGCGACTGTAGCAGAAGAGTATGGATGAGGAATGTCCTAATTGCAAAACTTTATCTAAGCCAAACGCATATTTTAAAAATTAACAAGGTTGTAGATTAAATAATTTAATACCTACAGGGTGGCCACAAAGTCACGCACCAATGTTAATTTAAAAAGTTATAGTAGTAACATTTATTCAAATTCAAAGTTCTTTACAAGGATTACAAATGCTCGATATGGCATGTCTGATCAAATAAAAAATTATAAAACTATATTAATAAAAAATATATATTAACATTGGTGCGTGACTTTGTGGCCACCCTGTATATAGTATTGAACATTTTAATTTCAGTTTGATTTTAATTTTCGTGCACAGTTTTTTTCAAATCGACTTCAAACCCACCTTTCCTTCTGGATCAACAGACATCTCATCTTCCTACAACAACAAATTAAAATGTACTCATGAAAATCTTTAATCATAAATACTTTTTATGACCAAAAATGATCCACTTTACTCATTCATGAAAATCTGATCCAGCGATTTCAAGATCTTGGCTCATTCCTCACCTAAGTTCATAACCACGCCTTAAGATCACAATTGATTCGGAAAGTAAAATCAAATCAATAGCAAAGCGAAAACGCAAGAGTTAACGTAAAATAAAAATGCCAGCTGAGTTGGTAACCTTGTCATGTACCAAGCTTTCTTGTACAAGTCTGCAAGTTTTTTGCAACCTGAGAAAACTTGAATATCATATTTGCAATAGAGCTTCATTTCAAAAATATACAAGTCTGACCTCCTCCGCAAGAGGCTGCGTCGTCCCAGGATCCATAAATGGTTGATTAGCCAACGGAGCTAACGGCATCTTGATAAATATATATATAAACTTAAATCAATAACAACAACCTTAATACAAAAAATGACCTGAAAAAAGCACATCAACGAAAATGCAAGAAAATAATAATAATAAAGTAGAAACTGCGAAAACATAATGACAAGAGTAACTAACTAATAGCACAATAATGTAAACGAATACAAAATAGAAATCTGAAGCCAAGCGAAGTGAGATCAAAATTTGTCATCGGATGATTTGCAGTACAAAATTTCAAAATGACAATGGAAAGAAATTCCATTCTATTGTCTGACACTCTTCAGTAGAAATACGGGGGTCAAGATCGAAAAGTATATCATGGAATCTTAAAAATTTTTTCAATCCAAATGGTTTCTCCCAAAGAGTGTCACGCAAAAATTTTTCAAACTTTTAGCTCATGCAGTGCTCCGAGACACAATGTATTGGGCCTTCTACACGATACAAAAAAAAAAAAAAAAAGGAAAAAAATCACGCAACAATCATACACAAGCAAAGGCACGAAATCGTCAAATGTTCCCAGAACCTACGCCAAGCTGATCAACACACGAAAAAATTTTTGCAGAACATCAGTCAAATTTTATGATTTCGTTATTACTAGCACCAATTTGCAGAGTGATACAGGCGAACTTTACCTAAGTGTCAACTACTTGACCAAAATAATGTCAAGTTGCGCATTTTCCCTCTATTGTCACATGGTAAATTATCGTAAAAACATTCATTGCAAAGTAAGACGTTTTCACGCTATTAACAATGTTAGAAATGGCCAAGAATACATTATTTAACCTAACGGCTTGCTGCTATCATGTTTTTCAGCCCCAATCAGCTGCACGATCTATCATTGCTTATACCACAGAGTCTCTACGCTACGACAATACTATTGCCAACTAACAGGCTGCAAAAGCATTGCCTAAATGCAATTGGACAAGATTTGCTGAAAATCAAACGCAAAACGATAATTAGATCGAACAAACACCATAAAAATTAAAGTATTGCTAACTATTTCATGCGCTAGTACACAACGCAGTAAATTTCCTCCTAGTATAAAAGCAAAAACCTGCCGTTTCAAAGCATAAAAACGACTTGTACGAGCACATTTAAACAGTAGTTTCGTAAAAAGCAATAACTCGATCATTGACCAATTGCATCCAGTCTTAACTGCAATAGATTGATAAATGCCTTCCAGACTTAGACCACGACAAAATTTTCACTTGGAATCAACAGGCATTACTGTAGTTGTACAAAGTCCATCATGAAAACGTTTAGTATTTGCTTCAGCTTTATGTTTACCTTTAAGTAATCAGTAAAATATACATTTTTTTGATAGTCGTGCTGCAAAAACATATGCACTATGCAGACATCGTTAAACCATTTCATAAAAGGTAAGAAATTAAAAACTATAAAGTAATGTTCCTCCCAAAACAGCGCTGTCCCGCTTTACGGTTAAGGGTAAGTAATGTATATACGTAAAAATTACGTAAGTTTGCGTTGTTAGACTAATATATACTATATTAACTTATTGCAAACTTACTCAATTTACGTATTTTGGACTAATTTTAAATGATGATTCGTGAAAAATTGTATTTGGAAATAAAGTTCGTATTTTAATAAGCACTTATATGTGTAGTGTAACAGTGAAGTCACACAAAATAACTGGTAATTCTACGATGCAGTATCGGACATAACAACCAAAAGTCAGGGTTTTGAGGCATTGATATCAGCCTTACACAAGGTTCCATGCTTAGTACCAGATTACAAACAGCTGATTTAGTGCTTGGCTAATAGACTAATCTAACATAAGAAAAGTAAATTCACATAACAACACTAAACTGCGTCAAAAACGTGACAGAGCTCAATTTCCTTTCTCACAGCGAGGTTTCTTATATCCGACGTGATGACATCAATGCTCTGCATGCTATGAACTTACATAACAAACACATCGCTATTATACCACAATTAATTCCTTGAGAACTGGGAGGACATTTCAGTGGTCTCATCATATCAGAAACCTTCATTGCCTTTCGTTCACATAGAGATTACGTGATAAAAGTGACAAAGCATGATTTACAAAGCACCCAAAATCCCCGTATTTTTAGCTCAACGGGAAATTACGCATTAGTTTCTGCGCCACTTGTTCAAACTGTGACTGAATATTTTTAAAAATTAGTGACTAAACAGTTTTTTCAGTTTAACAACTTAAAAATATGAACTTAATTTCCGCTGATTGTTTTGCATGGACCGAACATTTGCATCACCGTATATATAGCACAAGATCATAACATTTAAACATTTCATTGTACTAACAATACAGCACAGCAATATACCAGGCTGAAAGCAAATATTTCTTGATAACCTTTCAAAACTAACTAGAGATAATTGGTGACAAAAAACTAACATTTAAAAACAAAAGTTAGAGAAAAGCAACTTGAAAACCGTATTTCTTTAATTTAACAGTGATAGCAAGCTTTGTTATTTTTCGTGGGGTGTTTTTCATAACATACTGAAGTAACCGGACAAGCTGTACCGGTATCAAGCGTAAAAAGCCAAACAAGCATCTGTGCCAGGTTGTGGAAGTGATGGAATTAAATAGTTTAAAACACCAGCAATTGTAAGTCGGCTTTTTGGCAATGTAGTGCCCTTCTGATAAAATCATGCAACTGACACGTTCTAGAACGAATCAATAGTAGTTCCCATACTCAAAACATCATTAGACTTGTTTTGCTTTACTTTACTTCGACTCTTGGCGTCTTTGGAAGGTTTTGGTGGTTTTACTTTCACGTTAGACGGACGCTTTTTGCTCTTCTTTGATCCTTTTACAAGTGGGTGCTCTTCAGACCCCGAGTTAGTGTCTAGTTTTATCGTTTGGACTTTCTGCTTTTTATTTAATGGTTCTATCAACACCGACTGTGTGGTGGGATCAACTGGAGGAATAAGGATATTTTCCTCTGGTTCATCAATTTCTGGAGAAATAGGTAAAAACTCTAAGCATCCAACATCTTGATCTTCTTCGTCACTACTACAAAATGCACGGATTGGATCAACTGTCAACACATCAACTTCAACTTGGTCATCCTCGTGTTTTTGTATCACATTTTCATCTTCACTTTTATCTTCATCTTCTTCATCAAACTCCGATTCTTTCTCTTCATATTCTACATTTTCATCTAATTCAGAAAAATCAGGAGCAAATGCACTCCAATTTTCAACTTGATTTTGAGCCCACACAGATACAACGCCATTTGAAATTGAGCAGAGTATAGGACGAATTGGATGCCATACAACATCAAGCAGTTGTTCCCCACGCACTCCTTGAAGAATCTTCACCAAATTTCCCATACTTTTTTCCCAGATATTTAACTGATGTTGCTTTGCAGATCCAGCGCAAATAAACTCACCATCACCAGAAAAACAACATTTCTTCCAAGCAGTTTTATTAACCAGGTCTTGCAGTTTCTGAATAGGCTCTGGTTCTCCATTCATTCCACACATAACTACTTCCTTTCCATCATACACACGAATAACTCTGTCTGCAGTGTTAACAAGGAAAGATGAACCTTTCCGAGCAAATTCAATTTGTTTAATTGCAACATTTATAGTTCCTGTGGTAACACGAAACGATGCCACAATTTTTAATTTCACAACTTCTATAACAGCAATCTGGCCTTTTGAATTTCCGGTATATATGTAATTTCCTCTTCGATCAAATGATGCAACAATATTATTATCATTTTCGTTCACAGTGGGTAGAGCAACATGCTCCTTCCCTACAGCCAGCATAACAGGGGCAGACTTAAGAGGACAAATTAAAGCAATATCAGCATTGCGAGGGCAGAACTGAACTTTCATAATCGGCATAGAAAAGCGATAAGTGTGCAAACATTCACCTGAAAGAACATCCCACACACAAACAAGATTGTCGGTAGCTGCTGATATAAGCTGGCGACCATTACGAGACCAACCTAATGAGCATACCGGATGGGCATGAGCATTGTATACTTTAGCTATGCCTCTTGTAAGAAAATCCCACACAACAATTCGTCCATCATTACAACCAACAGCAAGGAGTGTTCCATGACGATTAAATGTACAGGTCACTGCCATTGACCCAGTGTCAAGGACGCCGTCAGATTGTTCAGGATAGTTTTGACCAAATGATTCTAGCAATTCCAAGTTCATCATGCAATATAATACTATTTTGTGTCAATTAACATTCAGTTATTCTCTGTAAAACAAAAAAGCTTGCTAGTAGCACAGTGTATTTAACCAAGTATATATATGCTTTTTAAAAAACTTGAGCCAATTCGAGTTTGAGTGCTTGCTGCTATTTATAACTAACATAAACACAAACTCTTCATGAATCAGCAATCACAAATATCCACCATTTGGTAATTTGCATGCGCTTAGTAGATGATTTCTTCATTTCTAGACTTTTGTCAAAAAACACAGCCACACTTTACATCGAAACAATTCAGAAACGCATACAAGCTTCAATTATTTCAAATTTTCCAATGCATACATTATCGTTTGTCTTGTGATGCATTCGAGTCAAGTGAGCTACACTCGAATCAAGGACTGATAATAAGTGTACAATAATCAACTGACCGGCTGTTTGTCTGTACAAATACAACCGCTGTAAAAATGGTATTCCACATTAGGGATGTGCCGGATAGCAAATTTGCTGGATCGACGGATACCGGATATCCGGCAAATCTAACTTACCAGATATCCGGTATCCGGTCGGATAGTGACCCACCCGATATCCGGCCAGACAGCGGATAGCAGCACTAAGCCAAAGTTAATATTTGGATGTTTTTTGTCCACGGCTCAACGCTATCGTTTTGCTCGACTAGCGAACCATGAAACTATTGCATGAGGTCATGTGACACACCGGAAACTTTCAAAAGCGTTGAGTCATTAAGAATGGACTTCATTACTCTAAGTTGGCCGAATCGGCAACGCGGTCGAGCGGCAGGAGCTCAGTTGATGTAATGACCATCTTATTGATCGCTTTTGATTCAACTACGATCCACGACACTACGTTTGTGTATCAACTCGTTTTCAGTCAGTCACCATAAGCGTCTAATCGGCGGGAGCAGGAATAGTGCTTCCTCAGGTCTAATACCGAAGGAGGCAACATACGTCCGGCCTCCGGGGTGTTTTCAATATTACATTAAAAGTTGACTGCATGCACATTGCAAAGTAGCTAAAACACTTCCAAAATGTAACAGCACAAAATCTTAGCATTGTTTTCACAAAATTTTGCGCTCATGCTATATATCAGGGATGGTGAACCACTGACCCGCTGGTCACTAAGTGACCCACTTGCACATTTCAGTGACCCACTTGTAGTTTCGAAAACTGTAGAAAAAAACAGTAACGAACATTTACGCAATGAAGAAAAGTTTATCTGCCTATGCTGTGGCATTGAAGACCATTTGTTTGCTGTTCACACCCAATAGCCTATTTGCGAAAAGCTGGGAATTTATGAGGTGAGGACCTTTAATTTTGCTCTTCGCATAGATTTCGGCGGAATTCGGAACATCGAAAGGTGCGAACACCTTTTTACATTTTTGTCTTTTGCTTTCCTAGTTCAAGCCCCTCATTAATATCATTACATCCGTGATTTACTTTTTTTTGGTCTACGACCGTATATTTGACCCACCTCTTAAAAAGGTTCGCCATCCCTGCTATATATAAAGGGAGAGGAAAACTATTAAGCATGTGGCCTGCATCAGCGGCGTGATTTTACGAGTAAAGCAATCGAGTTAACAATTACTACTCATTACGTTGATTTTTGCGGTTTTGCGCTTGTGAGCAATTTGTGACACCCATCGAAAGCAAACTTCAAAAAAGTTCAAATCGTCATTATACTTGCGGTATTACGCCGAAGCATGTAACGAGTGGCGGAGCCAATCTCTGCACCTGTGCAACACAGTTTCGAACTCTGAAAAAAAAACGTCGCAACAGTGGCAAGCCTCTTGCACCGATAGCGATGTTTTTAACCAATACGCTAAGCGGTCAGTAAAAGGCAAGTTTGAATTTGAATTTTCACTTGCTTTGCGCTATCATCAGAGCTACTAAAAAAAGGAAGGTTTATAGTTTATAAATACCATAAAATTGCTGCAAAAAATTGATTGTGCGGTATATCTGCAATGATGGGTGAATTACGTCAAACTTTTAACACAAACAGTCAATTGATGAACTAAGGATGTTGATTTAAACGCTTCGACTTACTTAGTGTTACAAAACCGCACAACATTTAAAAGCAGAAGCACATCCATTACAATGCTACTGGTACCTTGAAACGTCGTTTTTTGAACGTAGAAAACAAAGTTTCTAGAAAAATTCTCTTCCCCTTGCTGTGTGCCTTCGAGAAAAAATTAGCACGTATGTCGGCTGCACATTGCGTTTGTTTTTTTTATTTCGAAGAAAAAACGAACGTGTAAGTTATAGGACAGAAGACAGGCTTTTAAACGTAAATTATTTGCATGGTCTTCATGGGAGACAATGATGGTGATCATCGAAATTATACCATTTTGGTTTGATGCCGATTCACTACTGCCTACTGCTACACCATGGAAGTGGCTTTCCTCATGACAAAACTTGCAGCACTGAAAAAATAACTTGTAAACTAAATTTAAATCCACTTGATATAAAAAATTACCAACGCAGTCTAAGGTTTGGACTCGGTTCTACTTTTTGTAGAGAGTCCAAACAAAATTAAAGTTTTCAAACTTGCACCAAATTTTTTCACATAGATCGAAAAGGTAAATTTTATTTTTACCGAGTCTACTCTACGCAATTTTCCTGAACTTTGAAATGGGTTTATATATTGAAATGGATAGATACCGGATATAAATCCGGTATCCGGCACATCCCTATTCCACATCAACATTTTGCATGTCAAAAAATTAACAGTAAATTAGTGGAGGTTGTCAGTTCGAATTTTAACAAACAGCTCCTTGCTATTTAAAGCTTTACATGCAATACTACCGCTACTACTATACGTCAATAATTTTGTTAAGATTGTGACCTCAATTCACGTAAGCCTACCAATAATAGGGATGTGCCAATTAATCAGTATCAGAATCGACATCGATGAGTATCGGCAATTTTTTGAGAATCGGCATCGGAATCGACATAGGTAAAACTTGGCCGACACCTGATTCTTGAGAAAAAGGCTTACATTGCGCCCAGTGTTCTCTTTAAATAGTGAAATTTGAGAAAAATGAGAAATTTTGGGCAAAATTTTTCAATTTTGGGACATTGCTATAATGATTTAAAAGCAAATTAGTTGAAAGTGCTCAAGTTTTTTCGAGCCAAATGAAAGTGTTTTACCATACAAACTCTTATCTTAAACAAAAATTATTCCAGACCTTGAATTACACCCTTCAAATGTTTGGGCAAACTTTTAGTGATTTTTATATTTGGGAAAATTTGCACTAGTTAAAATCTCAGAGGAAAAACTGATTGCGCCAATATCACAGTTCCCATGTTGAGCACAAAACTTTGGCTGGATGCATTACTTCCCGATAATTAAGAGATTTCATTAAACTTCAGAAAGGGTAAACACGGATTACAACTTTTAGGCGCGGACGGTTAGTTGCGAGAGGTTAGTCGCCAGGATGCTTTGGTGCCAGGACAGTTAGGACTAACTGTGTCTGATTTGACCAGGCCGGGAATCAATCCCCAGACCTCTTGCATCAATGGCGATGCTTTTAACCAATATGCTAACCGGCCAGTGTCAGTGGTCCATGTTGATGTCAAACATGCAATCCACATAAGTTTAATGAGCTTTAGCGTCATGCTGTTTCTTTCCACAATTCAGGCACTACTAGCTCTAGCATGAAAGTAATAATGAAATGCACCCAATAGCAACTAGGTCACTTTTGTGGTTTGTCACCTCAACAAAATTCTAAAAAATAGAGAGATAACAAAACGCGTGAAATTAATTTAAAATACACAATGTTTTAATTTAAAAATGACATCAGTAATTTATCTTTCCCATCTCAAAAGACCAATAAAAATGTCGTAGCAAACTCATTCAGGAGTTGCCGGCTAACTCAAAGGTAGAGGAATCTTGTGCTTATCCAAACAGTACAAAAAGTGACCTTGCTGATTTGTTTTTCACACTGTCTCTTTTAACAGTTTAATGCTGAATGTTCTCCACTCAAATGGCCAACTTTCTAAACCAACAACCCTTTGATTGGTGAATGTACTATTTTCAAAACAATATAATCTACTATGTTTGCAGCCAATTATTTTGCTGTTGTAATTTTGAATCCGCTCACTTCTTCCAAACCACTCATTGAGGGCATGCACAAACCACAATATTCTATAGACCAGTGGTTCTTAAACTGGGTTCGATGAGTCGGTTCCAGGGGTTTGGCGGACATCAAGAAATTGAAGGCATCTACAATTAGAAAAATGCAGAGTGGTTTAATTTTTTTTATTTTGCAGAAAACTGGTGTTTAGTCTCTAGTGATTAGCAACATATTTAACATAACGGTAACAAGTAAGTTTTTCATAACTCCACAAATAACGCATTTAGCACAACCTTAGGTGTGCACAGCGCATTGCATAATTATTACATAACATGATTAAAGAAACAAATAATGCGAACTTTTCCAAGGAGCGGCATGGCAAGCACCCTATGTTGTGTAGCCTATTGTGTTAGTTATGTGGTAGCGAAATCTCTACTTTTTACATTTGGAGGTCATGAAGTTCTTGGTCGTTTGCTCCAGATAAAGTTCAGATTCAGGGGACCAGAATGCACACTTCATTGATAAATTAATCATAAATAAGGCTGATAGTACTGTTTATACCTTACTTGAAGTGATAATCCTGTTGTTAAGACACTACAATTATTAGAATTTAATTAGAAAACGACAGGTAAACAATCGCAATAAGAAACGCTGATGTGTAATTTTCTTTGTTTAATTTAGGTTTGATCTATTCTAGATATTAACCATTTCTACAACATTTTTATTCTTTTGTACTACTATCTATTCTATTCTACTGTATGTCGAGCAAAAGAAGAAAATATGCAGAAGAATATGTTCAGTTTGGATTTACCTATTTCACGTACCATGATGGGAGTCAGTGTTCTCAGCGCATGATTTGGCAAGCCAAGTTGAACAACTTTAGCTTAGCACCGGCAAAACTCAAGGAACACTTCCTAAAGATGTATGGGAAAGGAAAATACAAGAACACAACGCTAGCTGAATTTAAAACAAAGAGAGCCAGATTCGATAAAAAACCTACTCAGCGTGCTTACGGCTTTGTACCCATTGACAAGTCGACCCTCACAGCATCATAAGGAGCGTACCTGATTGGGAAGCAGGGAAGAAGCCATACATTATTGTGTACTGTCAACCGGGGCTTCTTTGACAGGTCAGGGTAACTTTGATATAGCGAGCTACTTTGATCAATACTGATACAACTTTGTCATCAAATCAAATCTTCATTACACTCGCCGTATTACGCTGAAGCATGTAACGAGTTGCGGGGCCCATCTCCGCGGCTTAGCGCCTGGGCTACACAGCTCCGAAGAAGCGTCGCAACGGTGGCGAGTCGTTGGCGACAATGTGTCGATTTGACCGGCCCGGGAATCGAACCCCAGACCTACCGCACCGACAGCGTGCGCTTTGCAACTGAGCTAACGACCGGTCTCAACTTTGTTATTACTAGTGTAAAGTGTAAGCATTACAAACAGTCCCACAAAATACTTTTTGGCACAATATATGCCTCACTTCAGTGTTTTCTCAAGAATTCATTGGTGACGGTTACTTGTAAATGACTTCATTGGTCATTGACTTTTATATTTAAATATACACCGAAATTTAGTTCTGTGAAAACTTATGCTTCAATAGCTCATACTGTTGTTGTGAATACAAGAATGCCAACGAAAATCCAACTCTGTTTGATGAAAATGTCAGCCAAGTTTTACTAAATGATATTAAAACTGCATATTACTTGCTGGTGAATGTCAATGTGACTTACAGATAAGTGCAAACTAAAAAATAGCTGTACATTTTCTTGGTGCAAAGTGTTCAAAAAGATGGAGTTAATGTTGTGTTTTTAAAAATGCTGCATGAGCTAAATGAAGGCCAACTTATTTTGAAGCAAAATGATTATGCCTTCGTGTTTGAAAATGAAATCGGAGAAAAGCTGAAAGAACCCAGATTGGCTAATCAAAGAGGCATGATTTAACTTAGATGGGTCACAGTGGAACTTTGCTTAAATGGGCAGCTATTTCAATTAAAAGCTTTACAAATTGTGGAGCTTGATGCTTGAAACTTTTCACACTAAATTTAATAGAAAGCATGCAGCCAGTACAACTGAGTACAATATATTTTGCTTATCGATTCAAAATGTTACTCATCTCGCTTTTGATTGAAACGTCCAGCTGGTAAAATGAAATGTACTCAGTTGTGCTGGTTGCATGCTCACTACAAAATTTACAATTTGTGATTACTTAATGAATACTGGTTCTGCATTGCCTTGCATAATAGTGTGTAACTGGTATGCGAGAAAAAACCTATCACCACAATATTATTTGTGGGTAAAAGTAATGCCGGTATGTGAGACATGACAAAACGAACCTAGCCAGTAATACCATTGCACAAGAACTGGTGCTACGAAATTACTCACTGCTAATTTAGCTAGAATAATTACCGGTACTACCATACCCATAATGGCTGTGCAATTGTGCACCCCATAAGTTTTTTGCAATTTTTGATAATATTGGGGCTTCTTTGATTATGTAAGTTTACATCTTTCCTACATTCAGATTTTTCAAAAAATGATAGTTATGGTCAAAGAAACCCCAATGAAGGGGTTGCAATGACTTTTTCAAAAATTCAGTTAACTATCAAAATAGCCCCAGGCATGGGGTAACTTTGATCGCATAATGATTTAAAAAAAAAAAGAAAGAAATAGATTACGATCAAACTATTTGGTCACTGTGTTCTTCGTCACTGTAATGTTTTGGTAAGTGCTGAGGTGACCTCCAAACAGTTCTGTATGAGCAACCAGGCATCCAAAATGCTGCAAATCCAATAAAAGTAGCCCTGGTTGACAATACTAAAGAGGTGGGCAATTATGTTCACACAAAGGGTCGTATTTGAAGAAATTTTGAAGCAGAGAGTAGCACATCTGCAAATGTCCAATTTTCTACTTGAATTCAAGTGAAGAGTAAAAAAGAAGGTCATCACGTCTGCAAATGTCCAATTTTCCACTCAAATTCAGCTAGAGCTGTAGTACAAATAAAAAAATCGTCTTCGGCTTGATCCATATTAGGTGTTCACATTTCTGTAAGTGCCCGCAGGGCGCACTTTGCCCACCAGATCCACATTGCACTTTGTGCTCCATTTGTTACACAGCATTTTTTTATTTTAATTTTAGCAGGGGTTTGATGAGTACCTGCATGAATCTTGAGGGGTTTGCTAGCTTAAAAAGTTTAAGAACCGCTGCTTATAGACCATTCACTTTTAGCAATCGTAAGCAGTTTTGAGACAGATTGCATATGGGGCTAATCGCTTCAGCACTGAAAGATAAAACTTCCTGGCCCATAACATAAAACAAAAGATAAAATCAAAATTAAAAAAAATTTAATCACAAAATTACTCAGTATGAAGCTCAAAAGTCAGGGCCACAAACCACCTTAACTTCAGAAATATACCCGATATATAATATACTGGTGCATACCATACTTTGACAACTAATAAATATTAGTGTGACATAAATAATAATCAAGGACTTTCCTCCAACTGCACTCAATCGCAACACAAAAACAGGCTCAACATCAGGGGCATGCCTAGAAATTTGAAGGGGGGTGCAATTTAAAACTGTTCATTTTCCACCTAAAGTCAAGTAAAGAGCAAAAAAAAAAGGTCATCACGCCCCCAGATTTTCCTTTATACGTACCGGTATATCACCTTTACACCACAAAAGTTTTGTGCATTTGTCTGCAGGGGAGGGGAGGGCGCACAGTAGAAAGTACTGACTAAAAAAAGCACTCAAGTAAAAGTACTGATAAAAAAGTAGTCATTTAAAAACTACTCGACAGCTCAACTGCTCAAGTAAAAGTATAGCGTTCTCAATCGTTAAAGTGTCAACTGCACACTTGTTGATGATGACTTGTGCTGAAGGTGACAAAATAGCAAATCAAAAGAAACTGGCAGTGTCTATTTTGCCGTTAACGACATAATAGTTCTTAGGTTTATTTTGCCGCAGCTACATAACCCCATGTCACACAAATATTACATCTTATTCTATTCTACTGTTTTCTTAAACCGCATTGTTAACCCCAGGTCACACGAATCCAAATCGAAGCGATCTGAATCGAAACCATCGAAGCGAAATGAACCGAAACAGCAACAAGAATTGAACCCAAAACTAGTGCAGCACTTACCATTATACGCTGCGCTCTATCCACTGAGCTATCAAAAAGTCATGGCAATCTAGCACAAAATGGAGCTTTAAAAACCTACGACGCCACTTACGACAAAACAGACCTAAAAGCTATTTTGCCGTCAACGGCAAAATAAACACTGCCCAAGAAATTAGGCCTACCACTCACATGGCTGAGTGCATAAAGCATCCACCTCTGGAACGATAGACTTGGGTTTGATTGAGAGTGGGGTTAAACCAATGACTTAAAATTGTATTTATTTGCATTAGTGGCATATTTATCCTCCTATCACAAGAAAGCGATCACAGCGCTACAACGAGCTCGCTTGGAAGTTGCCGGTCACTTGTCTAACACACTGACACACCAAGATGGAAATTCCGCTAAGAGCCCTTCCCAACGACAAAGGTAAACTTGCCGGCTTGTTCTCCACAGCAGTGTTCCCTGCACAGAAATTTGAGAAAAATGCAAAATTTCTGGGCAAATTTTACTGATTTTGAACCAAAAATTAATATAATAATTTTAATGCAAAACTGAAAAACTTAAACAAAATACTTGAGTATTTTAATGCAAGACTGTAGCTTGTATCTTGAAAAAGCAAATTTAATGCAAAAAATTTGTGAACGGGGTAGGTCCTCAAAAGTAGTGAAATCTTTGGGCAAAAATTTCAATGAATTTTCCATTTGGGCAAATTCGCATTAGTCAAAATCTTAGAGGGAACACTGCTCCACAGTGTCCCTTTATAGCTGAATGTCAAGCAGAAAAGCTGTAAATACCAATTTTAACTGTTAAAGTCATTGGTTGGACGCGACTCGAAATCAAGCCCGTGTCTACTAGGGTGCGGTAAAAAAATAAAATTTTTGAATTTTGAAAAGTGATATTTATATTTGTCCCCGAATATGAAGCAAATAACATTGGAACTAAATTTAGGTTGGTGCACCCCCTAGTGGCCGTGCACATCTGCCAAACGATAAAAAATTGCCAATTTGGCCATATGTTGAAAACCAGTTGAGCTAGAAAGCTGGTTTTGGGCTCAAAAGATGCAGAACTAGCACTTTCCTATTTGCTCTAAGAGGAACTTTCTTTCTAAACTGACCAGATAAAAAGTTGTAGGCAAAAAACAGCTTTTTTGATGAAAATTATGCATTTGCGCGTGCGCAGTACCGGTAGTCAATCTTTACAGTAGGTGAGACTTCCAAGAGTTAAAATAATTACCAAGTTAGTTTTAGTTGATCTAATTTATTACCTGGTGCTAGTAATATTTGCGTGCAGCTATGCATATGTAGAATGTGGATGTAGCATTTGACAAATATTATCCATGCAATACATGTACCGAAATAAAAGTAGACATATGTAAGCACATAACAGTACTGTGCTTGAATGATATGAATATAATTCTCACTATAGCCAACCTACAACCCTAGGTTGTCAATGCTGATGTCCGAAGGTTTTACTTTTGGAAGGTATGCCATTGGTGTATCAGTATAGTATATATCGCTAGATTTATACCAGCACTGGTACCCTAGTTAAGTAATAGCAGATTGGTATTCGAATTCTGGCAGCAATAGGTTTACCACACACTGCATACCGGTACCATTAGAGTATTGGTGCGCAGAAGTCAGAACTGTTACAGTGTTATGTGTGGCAGAATTCGGGCAGTGCTGTTTATTCTTCCCTACTGTCAACCTGACTATTTATCAGCAAGCCTTTTCAGGGCTCTTCGATTTTAAGCCGTTTCATATTTCAATAGATGGTTTATTTTAAAAGCTTACTGGAATCCCCCAAACATCATGCTCTTACCCTAACCCAGGGGTTTCCAACCGTGGCCCTCGGCCCCTGAAGGGGGCCACAAGTGCAAGAATAAATACATTTTTATCTTAAGATCGGGGACTTTTAACATTAGACTGAATGGGCCACGGTCTTTTAGTGTCACTGTCAAGGGGCCACGATGAAGGAAAGGTTTGGAACCACTGCCCTAAATCAATGCATGTCTGGGTTGTGCGATGCGGTATTGGGGAATTTCTGCCCCCAGAATTTCTGCCATTGCAATATATGGCTGCATAAAAACGATCAGCCTTGCTTTTTCTCAATGCTTGGTGCTCTTTGGTCTTTCTTTGTTGCTCATGGGGCCGATAAGGGTGCTGATTATAAATAAGCTTGACTGACATAAAAATGTTTGTTGATCAGTTTTTATACTTTCTCAATGTCTTGAGATATAAACAACTAAGGAATGGTGACGTAGCCACACGAGTGGATATGCGTACCACAAAGGTTAAATTCTTTAAGAAATATTTATCCGAAGGGATGAGTGATCCTGGCTAGATCACTCGTCCTGGAAGATGAATGTTTCTTACCTGAGGGCGGCTGATGAAGGCTAATAGCCAGAAACAGCGCTGTCTCGCTCTACGGTCTTGAGATATGATGTAATGCACTACATAGTGAGAATTATATTCATATCATTCAAGCACAGTACTGTTATGTGCTTACATATGTCTACTTTTATTTCGGTACATGTATTGCATGGATAATATTTGTCAAATGCCACATCTACATTCTGCATATGCATAGCTGCACGCAAATATTACTAGAACCAAGTAATAAATTAGACCAACTAAAACTAACTTGGTAATTATTTTAACTCTTGGAAGTCGTACCAATTGCAAAGATTGACTACCGGCACTGCGCACGCGCAAATGCATAATTTTCATCAAAAAAGCTGTTTTTTGCCTACAACTTTTTATCTGGTCAGTTTAGAAAGAAAGTTCCTCTTAGAGCAAATAGGAAAGTGCTAGTTCTGCATCTTTTGAGCCCAAAACCAGCTTTCTAGCTCAACTGGTTTTCAACATATGGCCAAATTGGCAATTTTTTATCGTTTGGCAGATGTGCACGGTCACTAGGGGGTGCACCAACCTAAATTTAGTTCCAATGTTATTTGCTTCATATTCGGGGACAAATATAAATATCACTTTTCAAAATTCAAAAATTTTATTTTTTCACCGCACCCTATTGTCTACAGCTCCAGAGGTGGACGTTCTTACCACTCCACCATCAGAGCTGTATAAGTTGGCATTTGTAGCTTCCCTTTATGACGCTTATCATCAAAGGCGACAGCGTGAAGAACAAGCCGGCAAGTTCATTTGTTGTGCCGTTTGGATCCACACTTAGCGAGATTTCTCCATTTCGGAGTGGCAGACAGGTGGATCAAAACTTCTAAGCGAGCTCGTTGTAGCACCTCTATCGCAAAAAAGGATAAGCATATGAATAAATAAGGTAATGTCTATTTTGCCGTTGACGGCAAAATAGTTTTTAGGTCTATTTTGCCGTGACGTCGTGGGTTTTTAAGCGCCTTTCCTGTCCTGAACTTTCGCTCATGCATGAAAAATTCTTTGAATCTCTGTTTGTCACTATTCAATTTGAAGGCAGAAGGCTGATTTGTGGCACTGTCTATAGACCGCCTCGGATTGATAATCCGAGACTGACCTGCTTTTTTCAAATCCTGAATATGGTGCTAACTCAAATAAGTAAAACCAAAAACAAATGTTTTATCATGGGAGACTTTAATTTCAACTTGCTAAACCTCTTGGACAAAAATACTGAAATGTTCACTGATGCTATGTTTAACAACTTCTACCCTCTCATTAATAAACCTACCAGAATTACTGACTCCCATAGTTCTACCATTGATCATATCTGGGCTAATATTATGGTTACTAATATTACGAGTGGCATTATTGTGCATTGTGTAGCCGATCATTTACCAGTCTTACAAGTGTGTAAGTTTGGTAAATTAAAAATTTGTAGTGTACCTAAAACTAGATCTTTTGCCTTATGCAACATGCAAAAATTCAAGTCCTCACTAGAAACCGCTGATGTTAGCGATACTTTTGACCGTACTGATCCTGATAGTTACTTTAAAATGCTACACGATTTATTATTTGATGAATTTGACAAAAACTTTCCTTTAACAAAACCTGCTAAAAGTAATAAACGCCGTGAGTGGTATGATCTAGAATTGAGACGTCTCATGCTAAAAAAAAATAGACTATACAAGAAGTTTCTTTCGAGACATGACCAAGCTTCTAAAACTCGGTATCAAAAAATTAGAAGCCAATATTTCCATCTGATAAGCGTAAAGAAGAAAAATTTTACTTACAAAAATTTAAGAATTCGCATAATAACGTGAAAAAAACCTGGCAATGCATTAATAATCTTCTTGACAGGGGTAGATCAGGCAGTGCCGCATCAGCTTTTTGCATGAACGGCAAAATGACTTGTGATCCAACATTCATAGCTAATGGATTTAATGACCACTTCTCAAACATTGCTGTTGACCAGGTAAACCAGCTCCCAAAATCTTCTCAACATTTCAAAGAATACCTAACTTCGGCCAACCCTTCTTCAATTTTCTTATACCCTACATCACCTTTTGAAGTCCAGCAACATATTAATAAAACATCCCCAAAGTTTAGCGCAAATTGGGATGAAATGCCTTCTGCCGCTTTAAAATATCTACCCGATTGTATCATTACCGTCCTAAGCTATATCTTTAACCTATCCCTTTGTCAGGGTAAATTTATCTCCTCCTTTAAGCATGCTAAATTAATACCTGCCTACGAAAAGGGTGACTCGAAAATCCAGACCAACTACAGGCCTATCAGCTTGCTCCCTAGTTTTTCAAAGATTTTAGAAAAAATAGTCTATAAACGTTTGTATTCCTTCTTCAGTCGCTTCAATTTGTTTTCAAATTCCCAACTTGGCTTCAGGAAGGGTCATTCTACATCCCACGCTAATTGCTTGTTTATTGACAGGGTTACAGCAGCATTTGAGAAAAAACATACGACTCTGGGCATCTTTCTAGACCTTTCAAAAGCATTTGATACGATTGACCATAAAATTCTATTGCATAAACTCAGGCACTATGGCGTCAGAGGTACAGCTTTGGACTGGTTTGAAAGTTACCTAGGTGGACGTACCCAACAAGTATGTTTTAACGACAATGCTTCTAACAATATCAATGCAATTAACTTTTCCGTTCCTCAGGGTTCTATTCTTGGCCCCCTACTGTTCATTATACACGTAAATGATTTCCCCAACTGTTTAAAAAATGGAACCAGTTTATCCTTTGCTGACGATACGAGCATTCTGATAAGCGGTAATAATGCTAAATCAATCTTTGAAAAAGGCAATCAAGAATTTGATAGTGTTGATAACTGGTTAATTGCCAATAAGCTCTCACTCAACGCTAGTTAAACCAAGTGTGTGTACTTTAGGACTGTAAACTCAAAACCTCCTCCATGTGCCTTAAACTTAGTGGTTAGAAACAAACCAATAGAAAGAGTATCGTCAATCCGAGTCCTGGGAACAGTTATCAATGAAAACTTGTCGTGGAAAGATCACATGCTATCTTAAAAAAACAAATTAAGAGCTACATTGGGCGCCGTAATTAGAGTGAAGCCTTTCCTCAATAAAAACGCTTTATTAATAATTTATCTTCGGAACACAATAAATATGGGACGAAAATAGCTTAAGGAGGAAAAATAAAGCCGTTGTAAATCTCAAAACTGTAAATCTCAAAACTCAAAGAGATTTACAGCGGCTTTATTTTTCCTCCTTAGTAATTTATCATTCGTTAATGCTAAGCCACATCAGATACTGCATTACTAATTGGTTCCGTGGCAATTTAGCTCTAGTTAGTCAATTGCAAAATATCTGCTATAAATTCATTCGCTTGTCCTTCGGTCTAGCTAGTGAAGACAATATTTTACCATTTATAAGACGGCGTAATTTATTAACGATAAAAGGTATATTCAAACACGATTTAGCAGTAATTATGTATAAACATCATCAAGGTGCTCTTCCATCTGCGTTTGACGATATGTTACGGTCCAAAATATCTTCAATTAAAACTCGTAGCAACAGTCAGTTAGTTCCCGCTTTCTGCCGTAGTACGGTAAGCCAACAATCCATGCGATATGTCGGGCCGAAAGTATGGAGTGAAATTCCAATCGCCATTAGAAAATCCCGGACAATCAGTGCGTTTAAAAAGAAACTGAAACAGTACTTCATAAATGGCTATTAGACTGTCCAGTGTCCTTGGCTGTATCTCTGCACCTCTCCATTTCATTTGTAACATATTGTAATGGTGTGTTAAGCCAGCAATCTGTCTCTGGAGATAATATTGCTATTGTTATTATTATTACAGTATTTTTATTATTTTTTTTCTTGTTTCAAACAGACATTGCTTCGTTTTGCCTTTTTGTACTTTCAGGTGATCAACTGACCTGCATGCAATTTCGGACAGACTTCTACATTGTGCATCCTATTTCCAACCACCATCTTACGCCTTTGGACATCGGACATGCGTTTTTATTTATTTATTTTTGTTTTTTTAGGCTTAAAATTATGCGAGATGGCTAGACCTGGAGGTAGCCGGCCGATGTCAAATTTAGCTTGCTTTAACATTGCTATATTTAGTATTATTTCTGCTCTGTCGGTCGGTTCTGCTGTAAAGTTTTTGCCATGTTGAGACATCACAGACTTCTGGAAACGGCTTAGTTCGCTGGTTCTCAAACATCTTGCTTCATGGCACGGGATGTTTTTGAATCGTTGGTCTGGCTGGACAGGATTTCTTTTGGTAGGTTTCTTTGCCTGTTGGGCCTTTTAGGGTTCTCTATTATCGGCAGCGCTCGGGGTAATTAAGGCGGGTATTACGTGTTTTATTCTTGCCTGTGTTCTTCGTTAGCTTTTCAGTTCTATAAGCGCTGTTACGACTTGGATTAACCTTGAAAGGCCGCACACTGTGATGTTTTCCTACCATTGCACCATAGCATGGCAGTGTGGAATCTGTGACTCTCTTTGCTGTCTTTTTTATCTGACCGTCGTTTTTTTTCTTTCTTTCCGTGCCGTATGTGTGTGTGTGTGTGTGTGTGCTCTTTTTCTTTACTTGATAAATCTCTATTGTCGGGTGCTGCAACCATGCTTCTCATGTTACTTTTCTTGATCTTCTATTCTCCCCTTGCATGTTACAACGTTTATCGTTTTGTTGCTTTTTCCCTTTTCTCGTGCTGTCCAACTATACTGTATGTTATTTATGCATATTATCCTTGTGTTGACGGTACGTAATTTTTTGTTTTTGATTTAGGTTGTGCAACCATGCACAGTTATCCGTAACTGGCATGTTTCAACGCTTTGCGTTTTTGTTGCATATTCCTTTTTCTGTGCCATTTTATTTTCATGCGTTATTCTGATTGGTTATTGTTGGCAGTCAGAAATAAAAGTTGTGATTGATTGATTGAAAAGACACTAACTAACTAAATTGCAACTCAAAAAACTGTTTTCAGAATGTGCTGATTGATTGGCTGGCAGGTTTTCTTGTTGCGTCACACTCGTAAAACAATCAAACTTCACCGGCACAAGGTTGGGGAGTGAAATCAAGTAAAATGGAACAGCCACAAATGCCGAAAATGCATGTTCAGCTCCTGCCTTCTCCTAGTCTACAGAACTAGCTAGAATGTAAGAGTTAGCCTAGTTGAGGGACGAATAGGCTTTTAAAAAAACAGGTTTAGGTAGAATCGCAATGATTAAAAAATCACAGCCTTGCAGGCTTACGGCTACATAAAACATAAACTAAACAGATAAAAAGTGTACTGTTTATAGACAGAAAATGCGAAGGTTAGTAGGCTAACGCAAGACGTCGGCAGAGCGGAGCAAGATATCGTAATGAATTCATCAAATGTATTCGGATATATACTTTCTCGATAGGACCTTCCATAAAAAACAGAGTCCAGGGCGGTGCCACAAAAAGCACTGGTCTGTTTGTACATTCAGCTGTTCAGTGCAAGGTTCCACAGATTTTGAGTATGAAGTACCCCCGGCACCATGTTTGTCTAACCATGACGCAATTCTGGGGTTCTCATAGGCAGGTTGACGCGCCAAAATTACATACGGCGTGCGTGGCCGAATGGTTCGCAGCGTCGTTTTTGATACAGACAGAATTGCAAGGTTGACGGTTCAAGTAGGCGCAGTCAAAGGGGGGGCAAAGGAGCCATCAGCCATGGCTTTTCTCTGAAATTTCAATTACAAATTATCATTAACAAAATAAAAGTGCGAACTTTTAGCGCCTCAGGTGTTTTAATCGTTCTTGACTTCGAGCGGACAACGTGTGTAATGTGTTTATGTTGGTGGGGGAAGGGGGGCGTGTCTTTACGAATTCTTATGCTTCTAAATTTTATAAACATTGCCAAACGCCGAAGTTTTATTGCTACGTTGCAGGCAAGTGATGTACAGACAATTTACGTTATGTTGATTGAAAAGAGTCGTCCCGTTGAGCGCTTTGTTGTAATAGCCTACGATGCACAGCTGCACACTGCTGCGAAAACATCGCTTTTTTGATCAAAACTTGAATCAAAACTAATGACGAACTTTAATTTCGACTTTACCGGTATCTTATGTGCTGACCCCTTAGGCCTACTACCTACCGGTGGTAACCGTTGTCCCTAGGCCTATCTATATACGCACTGTATCTCGTCGCTTTCTAATTTTCAACACTCCTGGACATGAATAAAAACTTCACTCCTGGACATGAGTAATAATCCTACCCGGTTGTGAACTTGTCTTTTAAACTAGTGCGGATAATTGAGGGTACCCATTCACAACTCCCTCCAGGAAACCCTTGGGCAAGGTTTAGAACCTGTTAGCCTCCCAATAGCTGGGTCGCAGGCTGAAACCTTGGTACTAATCCAGTTTATTTGCAGAATTGATCTCGTTTGCTATGGCATGTTGCTTAACTAATTAATTAATTTTGTTTCTGTGTTGGTTCGTTGCGTGCGTGTGTTTTTGTTGTTAAATCCAATTGTTTATTTTTTCATTGTTAAAGTCACGCAGCCATGCCTAGCTTTTTGACGGGCATGTTTCAACGATTACCCGTTTTGCTGCGTGCGCTCTTTTCCGTGCTCTGCCAACACTTATTTTCAACTAGTAAAATGATCTATGCGTTCATGAATGATGATACATTAGTGTGTCTGGGTCAACAGCGTAGTATGGTGACGATTGCGTAATAAAAATTTACCACCAACTGGACGTTTTTGAGAAAAAGATAAATTTTTTAGCTTAATTTAGCGATCAGTTTACGACTTAGTTTGAATAATTCTATTTGAATAAGTCTCTACTTGTTTGAGGCTTATTTACAGATGTTACAGTAAGGTTAAATGTAGTCTACTTGACCAACTATAATTTTATGAACTTGACTTTGACTAGGCCTTAACATTCAAGTGAATATCATCAACCTGACAACTGCTGTAGCAAAAATGCCTGGTAAAAAGAATACCGGTAAGTTAAAGCATGATGAAAATGTGATTACCCCCAATGAAAAGACAGCTAACACCCCCAAAGAAAGTCGGCTAACGACTTCGAGTGGTGTGTCCTTCAACCAGCATGTGGTGAAGGAGGTGGTTGAGACTGTACTGAATAAATCCAATATTTTACAACAGAGCTTGATAGAAGCAAAAGGTCAAAGTACCAGTAATTTTACTGAAGCTGCTGATTGTCCCAGTAAAAGCAATGCTGCTGAATTTTGTTTGCTATTGCAACAACTAGAAAATGACACAGAGTTGCTGAATATAATTTCCAATAAACTGAGCAAAGCTATTATGAGCAATGAAATATTCAGGCAATTAATCTGTGATGCCATATCATTAGAAATGAGAGAAGAGATAACAAGCCTAAGAAACGAAATGCAGGAAACCAAAATTAAGTACGAGATGTTGGAGGCCAAGTTGGAGAAGCAGGCGCAATATTCACGCAGAAATTGCCTGATCATATATGGTAAGCCAATTGAAGAAAAAGAGGACACTGACAAAATTGTGGTTGATTTAATTTCAAACAAGCTTGGAGTTTTGATTACTAAGAGTCATCTTGACAGATCTCATCGTCTGCGATCATCTAATCTCAGTAATCCAATAATTGTGAAATTCATTATTTATAACATAAGAAATTTGATTTACCAAAACAAAAGAAAGCTGAAAGGATCTGGTATTACAATTTCTGAAGCCCTGACATCTGAGAGAAGAGCATTAATCAAAAGGTTATCAGTCTTGCGCAGAGATGGGTTAATTCAGTCATATTGGACTCAAGATGGGAATATATTTTACTCTTTGCCCAATGACCCAAACAAGAAAGTATTTATTGATTCTCTCAAAATCGAGGATTTGGATTCAAAAATTGTACGATGAAAGATTATAAAAATATTCAAAAATTGTACAAGTAAAGGAATCTATGAATGTAAGATTTTGAAAATTAAACTATTTGTAAATGCTCTCTGAACCTGAGACCTAAACTGTACTCTGCCTAAACAGTACACACAACAGCATTAACTCACGTAAATATACAATGTTGTACGGTTACTGTGTTGACTACCACTATGAAGACATCTAAATGCATCAGCAGCACCAGTGTTTAAAATTAAGGTATTCCTGCATATAATTAAATAAGCACAAAAGTCGTCTATATATCATATGCTACTGTATTCTATATCATGGACAATTTATAACCTAAGTGATTTTTCTTGAGCAATATATTAAATGGTATTTTTGATTTTAACCAATTATTATGCCAAATGAATGTCAGTATGTATGATGGTATCGCATGCTGTTGCATTTAGTACGGTTATCTGCAGTTCTAAAAGTCTTAATCTTAGTTGATTGTTGACTGTGACACGTTGTCATATTCTTCTTCCACTTGTTCATCCGTGTTCTTCCACTTGTTTACACTTGTTCATAAAAATGGTCTAGTTTAGTTACACCTAATAACCTGAACTTAAATTGGTCGGACTCAAAACCTTATTGGAGCAGTCTAGCATTTATTTTACCAATTGGAAGTTGTGTATATATTTTTTTCTTTTTTTTTGTCTTTGATCAATTATTTGCATTACTGCTATGAGCAATGTTGATGTTTTTGACCAGTTAAATGTTAACTTAGATGGAGACTGCAAATATTGTAGTACCTTGCAATATTCTAACATTATGAATGCTAAAAAGAGTACTGAGTTAGCAATAGTTCACTTTAATATAAGATCACTACCTAATAACTTAAATAAGACAAAAATTGAATCTTTCTTAAGGCAACTGCCACTGATTCCTGAGATAATGGCTGTTTCTGAAACTAAAATTAATTCATCCAACATTAATCTAGTTGACATTAAAAACTACCAATTTGAACATAAAGACTCACTGTCCCATGCTGGTGGTGTAGGTTTGTATATAAGAGAAGATCTACAATATTCTGTAAGGACCGATATTAATATTGATTGTCCAAATTGTGAAAATTTATTTGTTGAAATTATGCTCAAAAATAATTCTACAAGATTAATTCATTCCACTAAATCCATATTGGTGGGTGTAATCTATCGACATCCTGGAAATTCCTATGCTGACTTTCAAGAAAAACTAGCAGATATAATACATAAATTCAATCGATCTAATACTCAACTTGTCTTGGTAGGTGATTACAATATAGATTTATCAAAGCAAACGTCTGACACAAAAGTCTGTAATTATATAAATGAAATTTACTCGTCTGGTTGTTATTCACTTATTAATAAACCAACCAGAATCACTACTACGTCTGCAACAACTCTTGATCATGTGTATACGAATTCTCTTCATAAGGTTGCAGTAGCTGGGGTTCTCATTTTAGATATATCAGATCATTTACCTACTTTTTGTGTGATAAAAGGTAATGCTTGTAAGAATTATCTTCCAAAAAAAGTAACTAGAGATGTGAAAAATTTTAATGTTGAAAGTTTTTGTGAAGACATTAGCAAAAAATTGGCATCCATGCCACTTAAATCTGATAATGATCCAAACCAAGATGTAATTTTCCTTTTAAATACAATAACAGATACTGCAAATATATATGCTCCAATAAAAACTTTATCACGAAAGGAAATGAAGCTTAAGGCTAAACCATGGATCACAAAAGGTTTGCTAAAGTCAATAACAACTAAAAACAAATTATTTCATCAATGTTATAAACAACAAGACACCCAATTGGTCTCAACGTATAAAACTTATCGTAACAAACTTACCAAATTGAAAGAAATTGCAAAAAGGACTTATTACCAAAATGAGTTGCATTTACACAAAGAAAATCTATCTAAACAATGGAAGATCATCAATGAAATTGTACGTTACAAACGAGTTCAGCATAATCACATAACATTAATAACAGATGAACACAACTGCAAAGTTACTGATAAAACAAGAATTCCTGATTTGCTAAATGAATACTTCACAAATGTTGGTCCTAATATGGATTCTAATATACCCAAGGCCACTAAAAGCTTTAGCGTTTCTAGTTTGACTAAGTCTTTTGTTTATGATGCAATCACTAAGGAGGAAGTCCTTGTACAAATTCAGCAGCTTAATCCCAAAAAAGCACCAGGCCCTGAGAATATTCCAATCAAATTTTTAAGAGCATTAGCAACAATAATTTCACCGTACTTAAGTAATATCTTTAATAAATGTTTTGAATCTGGAACGTTTCCTGCTGCACTAAAAAACGCTAAGATCATTCCAATCCATAAAGCAAGACAAAAGGACGTAGCTAGCAACTACAGACCTATTTCTCTCATATCACCTTTGTCAAAGGTGTTTGAAAAATTGTTATATATTAGGCTTGAAAAATTTTTTCTGAAGAATAGCATTATATCAAAACAACAGTTTGGATTTCGTCGAGGGTATTCAACTGAAATGGCTATAACTGATCTTCACAATAAGCTTTTAAAAAATATAGATGAAGACTATTTTTCTTGCTGTATATTCTTAGATTTGTCAAAAGCCTTTGACACTGTGAATCACAAATTGTTACTTAAAAAATTGCATATGTATGGTATAAGAGGAAACGTGCATGACCTTCTGGCTAGTTACTTGACCAATCGAAAACAGTTTACTGAATGCAATAATATTAGGTCAAGAACTAACACAGTTGTTTGTGGGGTACCACAAGGGTCCACTTTGGGGCCATTACTCTTTTCCTTGTATATCAACGATTTATCAATTCACACTGCTTTTCATGTCACATTATTTGCAGATGATACTGTGCTATTAATGAGGAATAGAAATATAAACCAACTTCAAAAAAATGTTAATCATGAGCTGAGAGTTATAGATGACTGGATGAAATACAATAGACTTTCCCTAAACTATTCTAAAACTAATTTTTATATTGGTGCTAGTAGGCATAAGTCTAAATTAGTTAAAAATTTTAACGTTACAGTAGGTATACATAATATTCAGTCCGTTGAAAAGGTGAGGTATCTTGGTGCTATATTTGACAAGCACTTAAGTTGGAATGCTCATGTTGATAATATAATAAAAAAACTTACATTTACAACAAGACTTTTTTCAACAATCCGGCATTATGTCGACAAGCAAACTTTAATTAACCTATATTACAGCTTTGCTTATCCACATCTTAAATATGGAATTTTAGCATGGGGCAGTGCAAACAAAACTTCCCTGAAAAAATTACAAATTATGCAGAACAAAATTATCCGCATAATGAACTTCAAACATGATGATGATGATGATCATGATGATGATGCATAATGAACTTCAAACAGCTTAAGGATAAAGTACAAATGTGCACCCTATATAAATCTATGAATATTTTGTTAATAAATGACATTTTTGAACTAGAAGTTGCAAAATTTATGCATTCGTTTTATCATCGCATGCTTCCAGAAAATTTTGATAACTACTTTAAATCTGGAAGTACACAGCATTCATATAATACCAGATCTATTACCTCAGAGGGCTATTACTTGGAAAGAGTTGTTACGAAGAGTGGGCAGTTGTCATGTATTTATGCCGGCGTAAAAATTTGGAACAAAATACCTTTGGATATAAAAAAATTATCTAAACGTTCTTTTTGTGGATATATCAAAAGATCATTGATTGCTGAGTACTAAATATTGCAGTCTCTGTTTGCTATTGTTATTTTTGTGTTTTTTCCTGTGCTTTTCGTTATTAAAATATGTTTTGTTATAACTTAATAAGCATTAGGGCAGCTTTGACATGATGACCAGAGCTTGGTCTTTCGCTGTCCTGTTTGTTTGAACAACAAATTAAATGTAACAACTTCAATATCTGTAATCTGTAATAACCAATTAATTATATTGATGACCTATGTTTTTAAATGTGCTGTTTGGTGCGATCTACACCGACTGTGCTGTGTTTTTAAGATGTTCAAGCAAACAAATAAACGCTTACTTACTTACTTACTTAGACAGAAATTCCACAAAAATTATGTTTTCATCAATATGAGGGGAGTGTGCTGCATTGCTGCTATAAGTAGCCTAAATGACGCCAAATTTGAAAGTTACACAATTTGCCCCCCCTCAATTTTTTTCTGGCTACACTCTTGATTATATTCTAGTCTCTAATCTCTTGATTATGTAGGTTCAACTACCAATCCTAGCCTCGTCGCGTCCTTTCAGATACTTTGGATTATAGACTATCATCCTTGCTTGGTAAAATCGAGCGAGCACCAAATAAAAGAAGTTAACTGCTCAAATGACCGAGTGGTAAGTGCAGACTTGGGTTTGCACTTTGATTCCGAGTGGGTTAGACTTTTATGAGATACTTTTATCCGAGTCGGGTCAGATACTTTTATGCGTACAAACCTGTGAGCTAAGCAGTTTTTGATTCCTATTAGTCGAGTCCACTTCCCAAAAAAATTCTGGATTCTTCTCTGCAGGTAGCTGTGAAAGACGAAATACTTTACGAATTTGTATTATATTAGTTGCACATTAATCCTCCTATCAAGAGAAAGCGTTCAAAGCGCTATAACGAGCTCGCTTAGAAGTTGCCGGCCGCCTGTCTACCTAACCAAGATGGGAGAATTCCGCTAAGTAGGCCTACCGGTACCCTTCCCAACGGCACAACAAGTAAACTTGCCGACTTGTTCTCCACTCTGTCCCTTTAATGCTGAGTGTCAAGCAGGGAAGCGGTAAATACCTATTTCAAAGTCATTGGTTTGACCCGACTCAGAATCAAACCCGTGGTTACTGCTCCAGAGGCGGATGCTTTTACCACTCAGCCATCTGAGCTGTTTGAATCGAGCAGCAAACCAAATCCTTCAAGAATTAACCATAATAATTAATCTAACATATTAGTATTATTATTGGCAGCATATCTAAACAATATAGCTCTTGTGGTACTGACGAGATATTCACGGCAAAAATCCTGCACAAAAGTTCACAAATTCTTTTATTTTGTATTGGTTGCGGATTTCCTTGTTGTGGGCAGTAAAGGAAAGCTACCCGTATCTGGTAACATACATCCATCGACATAGTTTTAGAACTTTTTAAGAAACAGTTTGAATAAGTTTTTAAAGCACGTATTTGTTTCAAAAAAAAGTAAAAGTTCGGAAAATACATGTTGTGCTTGTGCCTTCGCAATCCGTCACGGCATTAAGTGACGTACTGGTTGTTGCATTCCAATCTCACCGCTGAGGTTGCAACATGACATAGTTAGGTTTTTTTAGGCAGGAGCTTCACCAGTAGTCATATAACCTGCTGTGTATCCAATATCCATTACGAAAGAAGTTGTGCAAACAAGAGTTTTGACATTGCGTTTGTAAAAGCATGATTTTGTTTTAGAAAGTTGCATCCGATAAAAGTAAGAAAACAGGTAGCTTTTACAGCAAGAAAGAATTTTTGCACTGCTTAAAGTAAAGCCGGTATGGAATTTTAATCACGGAAAGATACGATTTGCATGCAGTGATAGACATGGTATCGCAGGTAAGTGCGACGACAGACTTTTTTACTTTCATGTTGACAGTGCAGTAGGGACTTCGTCTTTCACTGTCAAGGTTACCGTTGCTCATCTCGTCAGATTACATCTGCTATGTAGTAGTAGAAGAACAACTAAACGATTAACGTTACGGCATACATGCTGTAGAAGAGGAGTCCAAGAATACAAGAGTAGGCATAATTGCAAGTTTGCAACATCCAGTAATGTAAAGCGTACTTCAAAAAATCAAATCTTCATTGTACTCGCCGTATTACGCAGAAGCGTGTAACGAGTGGCGGGACCCATCTCCGAGGTTTAGCGCCTGGGCAATACAGCTCCGAAAAAACGTCGCAGCGGTGGCGAGCCGTTGGCGACACTGTGTCGATTTAGTCGGCCTGGGAATCGAACCCCTGACCTCCCGCACCGATAGCGTGTGCGCTAAGCAACTGAGCTAACGGCCGGTCGAAAGCGTACTTTTATGCACCAAAATCCATCTGCTAATAATGCTTAATTTATCAGTAAAAGTGGACTTCAAATGAATATATGAAAAGTAGCAGCAATTCTTACGAACGAAAATTTTTCAGGAACAACTTCTTTCATGGACACACTAAAATATCGTCCTTTCATATTGTTTCAGTAAGTAGTCCTATAATATTTAAGCTTCGAAACTATCAAAAACTTTAACTCCTTTATACACGAGAAAAAATCACGAAAAATTTACCGTAACCCAGCTGCAGGCAAAAATTCTCTGTGGAGAACTGTCATTAATTCAGCGAGAAACTTGTGTGATATCTCATGTGGTACTGCTTTAGAGTTCTATTCTGTCTCTCTACTCCATTGTTCGTATTGATACAAATTCGAAGCTAGATGCGGTAAAGTTGCAACCACCGCCGTATTACAAACGAAATTTTGTCAAAGGCTTCTATTATGATTTTGCGCGTTATTTCGCTTTTGTTTTTTGCTTTTGGGGATCGCAACACACCAACAGAACCAGGCCTTCGAATCATGATTGTCCACAACGAGGCAAGATACATACAGATTTATTATTGCGTGGTTTGCACTTGGTTCGTTGCACTAAACGCATTATATTAATAAAAAAGAATTAAAAGAAAACGATAACATACAGCTTCTAACAGCTATCGTGCTGACTGTTTACCTCCTTTTGTGACAGCCAAGTGTTGTCGAAATAATCTTTTAATGCGCATCCATAAATCGCTTTCTCTGAGATGTCGTAGCGCTTTGTTGTAATTTTCCTCATCTGCAGTTTTTGCTACGTTCCGCATAAGAGTCAGCAAGCGTGCTCTGTCATCTCCTACACCAGTGGTTCTTAAACTGGGTTCGACCGAACCCCAGGGGTTCGGTGAGGCTGTAGCAGGGGTTCGGCTAAGATCAGAATAAGTTTTTGCAAAAAGACATACAGTTGTAGTAAATGACTATCTCTTCGTGGAATGATGCATCCCCCCACCATACTTTTTCGACTCTGTTTTTGATGAATACAATTTTTCCATAATTTCAAACCTATTTGATAACAATCATCTTTACGCCTTAAGCACGCATAAATCGAAAATGTGCGAACAAAATGTATCATATTTGGTGAAGGACTTAGAGTTAGAGGCAAAAAAATTAAACAGAATTTGCCATAAAAATTGTTCAAAAAGCGCTAAAATGGCCATTATAGTGTCTAAATTTTTGAAAACTTTCCGGGGAAGCATACCCCCGGACCCCCCTAGAGCAATATTTTTGTTCCTCAATTTGCTTCAAATTAACTTTCCGGGAAAAAAATACGCTTAAAAAATGTAAAAATTTTATGCCACCCTCCACCGCCTTAAGAATATTCTGAATACGCCCCTGACGTGAAACATTTTCAAAGAGCTTACGTATGCCCTTTTCCGGTTTAGACGTCTAACGTCTTTGCACTCATTTAACATTCAACCTAATTCAAAACTGCATCCTCCCTCTAAAATTTTCTGGATCCGCTCCTGGTTATAATTAAGGGTTCGATGTATGCTTGCATGACACCTGTTGGGTTCGATACTTCCGACAAGTTTGAGAACCACTGTCCTACACCGTTTTCTGATTTTTTTGCCCAACGTTCTCACACTTGCTCCCGATGAAATTTGCAGATTAAAACTCAGCATTCTGCATGTAATTATTCCAGTCATCCAATAACAATAATTTATTGTTAAAAAGCTATAAATGTAGCAAGAACTTTCGCTTGTCTGTCCTAACATATCGAGTTATTAGTAACTAATAAATTACTCATAAATTTTCAGGCAAAGGTACCACTGGAATGCCAGTTTAAATCAAGTTTTGTGAGTGAACTTCATGTGGCATTCATCGGTAAGCGAGGTTGTGTAGCATAGGTCGCTTAGCTAAAAAATATGATTGGAACTGTAGTTTTATGCTTGGTTGAAGTATCAGGCGATACGCCTTGGTTTGATAGTGTTTGCGGCTATGCAAAAAAGTCTTTCCTTAATTACTTCATCATAGGTTGCATTGCAGACCAAACTTCTGTAAACTTGTGCATTGTGTAAACTACGTAGTGATTGTGTTTGTAGCACCGGTACCTATAATGAAATATATTACATTGTTAAAGGTAAAGGTGCGGGACAGCGGGTGCTATGCACACATTGTGTAGACCATTCTCAATTGGCGGCCCATTACAAATATCAATCATGAATGATTGAACGCTGTTAGAATACATACAAGACGAACAACACACATACGCTTAACCCTTCGCACTTCCGCTTGTGCCGAGCGCCTGGCGGGAAGCTGCAAATATTACTTTTAAAATCTTTAATATGACCCGACCGGGAATAAAACCCCAGTCTTCCGGCTACCAAGTAGACGCTCCTAACCGATACACCAAGCGCCGGTTATTGCATTATTAAACTCGCATTGTAATACCTGCTAATGAATTTTCAATGGCATGAATTTCAGTTTCGCAGCAATCCGCAAGGAAAAATGAAGGTTCCCATGCTGGATTTCACGACTTGATTATTTGCAATGCTTCTTCGATGTCTTTGCGCGTTTCATTTTGGATGATGAAAGTGGCCACTACCGCATATAGCCGACATTTGTTTTGACACAAAGAAAAAAAAAAAGACAGTGTGTATTTGCACGTTTTATACGTGGCATCCAAAAGGCAAATGTCTTGTCCATAACGTAATAAAAGCCGTCTTTGCCAAGACATTTGGTGCAAAACCAGCAACGTTTGCGCGTCGGAACCAGTCGATTCTTCTTCACATGCTTTTGAACCGCTAGCTTCATTCCCAAATTTTTTGCAGCAACTTAAGATCTAAACAAGAACTTGTCTTTGAATCTACGGAAGCTTTCTATTCGTCAACAAGGAGTTTGAGATGGTCCTGATCCTTCTTTGCAAGTTTTCGTTCGGCGATGGCCAGGCGGAAGTGGTTCCGGATATCTTTTTTACAAGGATAAAAACGTCGATTCGAGAATTCCGGCTTATCTTCATTGTTGAACAATTCGTAGTAAACATACCGCTTTAGATTGCGTTCGATTCGCTTTCGCGATTTCAAAATGCCTATTATTTGCTAAAACTTTTCCAAACCTGCGCCCTTTAAATCTTGAGATCACTAAGTACCAGGGTTAAAAAATTGAAAATGAAAATGTGTAACCTCCTACTTCAATTATTTGAATTGTGTAAGTACTGTAGGTGCAATTGCGCAAACAGTTTAGGCTGCCGTCTGCGTTTACTTTATGGCTTGTTGTTAAAGGTGTTGTAATACCACTGTGGTAATATTGGAAGAACAAACTGCTGGTACGTACTTTGTAATGAGGGAATTTAGGCACTTTCTTGATTCCAAGACTCGCTTCGCAACCAAGCTTCTTCGAATTTTGGACGAGCAGTTTTCTCTTGGGCACTATGTGATCTTGCAGCTGTGTATCAATAAATCATTCGTAAAACAAGCTATATCTCTTAAAACAATCAAAACATTGTTCGATGATGTCGTTGATGCAACGCAAAGTAGTTTTGTAGACTGCTAGACCGAATTATTCATGGCACATGCCGCATGTGACTGTGTATTTTAATAAGTGATGCCATAGTGTTTGTTTACTCTTATTAGTTTAGATCAGTGGTAGGCAGTAACCAGTGATGGGCACGATAAACCTTTCTGAACTAAAGCGGTAATCGATAATTTCAAAAAGTTCTGGGCGATACCGAGAATCGACAAACTTCAATTTCTGAAACGATATCAGAAGGCCTGATCGATAAATTATCGCCGATAAATTTTCCCGATAAATGTTACGTTAAGTTTTCAATGTGTTTGTTATTAGTCAAATAGCAAAAACGTTTTTCCAGATTTTTCAAGAAAATAGACCAATCGATGGACTTTGCCGAAGCATTCCTAAGTGAAATATTTTTTAAGTTGTAGCAAACCTAAATGTGAATCGTGATCTGCGTCGTTTCCCGCGCAGTTCGTTAGTTTGAAGATACACCATGTTTATTTGTTTGTAGAATTTATTGATAGACTTTTGTATTCTTAAAACTTGTTAAATGAACAGCTGAGAATTAACATAAGCCCTCGCAGTTAAGAAGTTTCTACAACTGAGAAATGTTAACCTTGTTTTGCGTGGGGAGACAAAAAATGAACGTGAAATTTTTAAAGTTTTGATGCGCTAAAACTACAAGGCATATCGTTTTCAAATTTTACAAGTTTTTATGTTTCGGCGTTAGGCATAATTTCAAAAGCTTTTGTTTAAAAGTTCCCAATAATGCAACATGTTGTTCGCTCCGTACGAAAATTGCACCGAAGAAGGACAATTTCATCGCTGGAAACAATCTCCATCGAGAGAGACAGACTTTACGAGTTACGTCATAATAAAGAAAATATGTGCAAGAAAGTGATGCATATTTTGGTTTAACAAGATGGAGGTATGGATTTTGTGAATAACAAATAGATGTAAAGCATTCTGTGAAGTCGTACTGCACGTCACTGGTTTTAAAAGAGTCGTAACTCGTAAGCAGGGGTGCAAATCTACGTTGAGCGTTGGGGGAGGGATGATTCAGCAAAATTAACCATTTTTTGAGATTGGGGGAATGATTTAGCAAATTTGACACACCCGCGCAATTTTTTGCCCTAAAGCCACCAGTACAAGTCAGCAGCCACACGTATATACGTGTCAAATGCGATCGGCTCTATTCGCGAATCGAGGCCGACGCGTAAGATCTGTCACCTGCGCGCGGTACCGCTAAGCTATGTCGCTGTAACAAAATAAAGCTGATAATAACAAAAAGCAAACCAACTATCAGGTGTAGTCACAGCAAGCAAAGTATACGTTTTTAAAGCGAAAATGCTAATTCGTTATTTAAGTGCGGGGCTTGTCTACCAGCGTGACTAACATAATTATGATTTAGAGTTGTTTTTTTAAGATTTGCATTACCGGTGCGTAAGGCCAGTAAATAGCAGTAATTATACGAAACATGCGAAGGCGTCGTATAAATTAGGCTAAGAAAAAAAAGAATTACTAAATTTTATAGATAGTAACTCATTTGTAAGCAAGTCAAATTTTTTACTATTAACCGATCACATGGCCGAGTGGATAGAGCGTCTGCTTCTGGATCGGCAGACTTAGGTTCGATTCCGAGTCGGGTCAAAATAATGACTTGAAAATTGGTATTCACAGCTTCCTAGCTTGACGTTCAACATCAAAGGGACAGTGTGGAGCAACCGGCAAGTTCGCTTGTGCCCTTGAAAAAGGCACTTAACGGGATTCCCCATCTCAGTGTGGTAGACAGATGGCCGGCAACTCCTATAAGCGAGCTCCTACAGCGCACCGCCGCTTTCTCGTGATGGGAGGATAAATATGCCAATAAATAAAAAACCACCATAATTAGCTTTTTATTATAACCATAATAAATTTTTTACCATAACCATAATGCCGGTGTGCGCAAAACAGGGCACGCCATAAGCGTGAGCATGGTGCGCGAACAGTTTGGTAAAAAGTAATCCTTGTATTTACGATCAATCAATGTTTCTTCGTTAAAGACAAATATTTCAAGTTTTGGTCCATCGAAAACGTCTTGAAAGCAATAGTTTGTCATGACATTAACTTCTTTCGGTAGGCAAGCTAGTTATTCGTGATTGCAAGTATTTATTGAAGTTTGTACTTGTGTGTTTTACGGAAGTTCGTTAACACCAACGAATATGTAAAGAGGCGAAGCACGCCGCAAGGTTATTTTTAACAATTTGGCCCGAGTGGTCATTTGAGTTGTGCAGCCGTGCTCTATGGGTTTCTTCAACAACAGGAGTGAAAATTCATTCAGTTTCATTTTATCCGCTTCAAACAATAATGAGTGTGTGGTGATCGTGAAAACCACAAACAGTGCAGCTTCGAAGATATAAACCGATGCATTAGTACTAAAGCAATGCCGGTGCGTTGATTACATTTTAGGATTCAAACAAAACTAAAATACGGTCTGTAACGGCAAAGTGCAAATCTTGATTAACCGCAACGGTTACAACGCACCAACACAGAGATAAGAAAACAAGAAATTGGCGTTATTTGCTAACCTACATCTGAGGCTTTTATTCTTTTTCTTTATATGTGCATACGCATACATTTCAGATTTAATGATACCTCACTCGCACAACAGCAAAGCACGCGTAAAATGGTAACATGCATCGATTTCAGGAGACTTTAAGGTGCCAACAATGAACAAAATAGGAAAACAGAGCTCATGACACAGCATACAAACAAAGTATACACAACATGCACGGGAAAAAACGAACACTATAAAACTGCAGCGGTGTTAGCGGTTTATGCCGAATAAGAATTCCAACAACACGTACTTTTAGAAACCTTCTATGTGGAAAAACTTTTCATGTAAGAAATTTATCTTTAATTTAACGCTACAAACGTTGGCCTTCAAATAAAAAAACACGATTGTTTAGGATTGTTTCCTTTTTTTTTTTTTTGAATTCTCTTCGTATTCACGCTTCCATAAAACCTGAATCAAACCGTACCTGTACTTCGTATCAGAGATGGAGCCCGGCTTCCTTTTTCGGATTCGGATCCGGATTTTAGCCTGAACCTGAAACCCAAAAATTATATTTCGCTATTACTTAGCATGATAGAGAAACGTAATATTTAGGCTTAGGCACAGGTTCAAATCCGGAGCAAATTCGGATTCTAAAATTTGTCGACAAAGAGGAGTCCAAGTCTTTGAAACCGGAGCGGATCCGGAGTCAGTTTTTTGTGACTCCGCCCATCTCTGCTTCGTATACACTGCTGCATTAAACTTGTTAAATACATATACGAAAGAAACAAAAACAAAATCGACATCAAATGGAGTATGAACATTCAGTAATTTACAGATTGTAAATTAAATCTGCTAATGTAGGTGGATAGTACTCGTATTGTCTGCACTTTTTTTTCTTATTTTTCATGCGTATTGTATGTATTATACTTTCATGTGTAACATGATGGCTCAATTCAGCGTTAGAAATGAAGTTGAAGGAACATGCATGAATAATTAAGTATGCATGCAATTAGCCATGCTATGTTTAATGAATCTTGCCTTTGAGACGTCCGGCTATTCGCCAATTTCGTGCCCAAAAGTACGTGCACGCACACCGCAGCACCCTTACATTACAGAATGTTTAAGGAGGCTATTGGGAGAGAATTCCAGATCAAGTGATTCACTGACAGTAGTTTCTCATAGTCAGTTTATAAGTTAGGTGTGTAAGCAAACCGGCATTCGTATATTGTGTTTTTAGCACTATCTTTGGTTTCGAACCTTCACCTACTGTTCTTTACGATCGAGATCCAGATTTTATCATTCAAAGCGTAGTTGGTTTATGTCTTGACTAATTGATTACGCAATTTGTTAGATCGGCACTTAGTTCTCGTACAACACGCACTACACCTAAGGATAACGTTTTTCTTGTTATTTTTTCTAATCACACACTTTAATGGGTGGCACTGGCGGTTTGAGAAGAATGAGGTCTTTTCGATTGGGAAGCCGATGAGTTTAGACGTCGTTTATTCTGAAAGATTTTTGCCACCCTTGGTGAATTTTAGTTGATTTTTGCTGCTTATTTCCTGTTTTTATTCCGTTTGAAGCACTCTGAATATAAAAAGATTTTATTGAAAGTTGTGCAAAGAAATAGCCGAAAGCAGTGAAGGTTTGTGCGTTCCGCACAAGCAAAAAAATACGTACTCTCCGTCACGGCGACGGTGAAATCGTAACATAAAGAAAATCAACTTTTCTCTCAGGGAACTTTTCGTACTTTCAAGAAATCTTAAAAAGAAGAAAATTTTCGTAACACCAGAGAAACTTTTTAAATAATATTGGAAATTTAAAAGACTGTGAAAACCACTCAGTCATCGGAAGGATTCTCTGCAATCAGAAATTACCTTAACTTCGGAAGAGACCTACGTTGGACCAGTTTAGAAGAAACTGTTGGCCTGTCAGAATACTTCTTTGGACACTGACGTTATCAACTCAGTGATTTTACTTATTTTGGACTGACAGACCACTCTTCTCCACTGTGTTTCATTGGAATCCTGGTCTGAATTCGATTCATTTCACCGACTCGTACTTTCTCGTTCGATGACCGATTTTCCATCAATCTACAATTTGGTTGAGAGTTCCATCTCTGTTTTGAACTACTTCCTTCGGTTGGACTCCGGCGATTCTGCTTCGAGTTCGAGTACGGGATCAGCGACGTGGAGTGCGTAACCTCTGAGCGTACGAGAGAGATCAGGACGGACGGACGCTTCACAAAACGGTTTTGTTTTTATATATAAATTTTATTGTTAGTGCTTATTTACTTCTTATATTTTTATAATGTCTCGTGTACCTACAGAGGAGGGTAGTATAGACGTGGCCATGTGGTTGGTTAATAATGACATGGGTGAGAAGACGCAAGATATTGATAAACCCACTAACCTCCCTAACTCTCACTCGGCACTTTCTAATCAAACGCTTTTTCGTAAACTCCTAACATCAAAACGACAACTGCTAGTGCGAATGAAGCGTTTCTGCGAGAAAGCTTATGTATGTAAAATACAGACGGAATTGGATGAATGTTTGGCGCAGCTTGTCGACATTCAGGCTACTTACACCCAATATAGAGAGGCAATTGATGACGTAACTGACTCTGAACTTAAAACAGAGCTTGTTGAGCAAGTGGAAGAACGTTTTGAGCGCTGCACTAAATTATGCGATAATGCTAAGGGCCGTCTCTCTCTTTACGCGCTTGAGAAAGACTCTAAAAACATAAAATCAAAGTGTGATCAGGATATTTTTAATGTCGATCCGGCCGATAGTGTATCTCAAGTCACCGGTGGAATGAGTGTCTCTTCAAGCAAAATTGCGGCACGTCAAATTGAATTAGAGCTCAAGCGTGCTAAGTTGGAAGCCAACCATAAGTTAGCTTTGGCACAAGCGCAAGCACAGGCTGAGTCAGCACAGGCACAAGCTGTGGCGGCACAGGCTGAGTCAGCACAGGCCCAAGCTGTGGCGGCACAAGCACTGGCACAGGTGGAAGCTCGACATTGCATAGAGAAAGCCGAGCTCGATGCTGAGGAGAGGCTAATCGCGCTTTCAGATTGTGGCTCAATGGCTGCTTCACGAAAGCGTGGATCTGTTTCTTCCTCGCAAAGAGTAAGGGGACTTCTTGCAACTGTTGATCGCCATCTTACTATTAACCTTGACACTGAAACTAAACGAGGGATTTTGCAGGCCGAAAGTGGTAATGTTTCCCCCGAATTTAATAATGTAATACTCCCTGGTAACAACATGGGCTTTAATTATGATATTAATCAGGGAATGGCTAATAATACACTGCCATTAAAACAAGATGTCCAGCCGATCCATAGTTTAGGGGCTACTATGCAAATGCAAACCCCTTTCAATGAACAAACGCCTTCTAGTCCCACTGGTGAAGCTACCTTAATAACGTATCTTGAGCGTCAAGGGAGGAATGAGTTTATTGGCCTAGCTAACCAAATTGGGTATGATGGTAAAAACATAGCTTTTGTGTTCTTTGAGAACCAGATCCGCAAACTTATGGAAGAAAGCCCATATGATGAAAGACGACTTGAGGTGTTAAGAGCTGCATGTGTAGGGCAGCCACGAGAAATGGTAAATCTGTTCTTGGCTCCCATGAAAAACATGTCTACCTCGCAACGCATTGAAAAAGCGTTGGGTCGTCTGCGGCAGAGATATGGTGTCTCTGGGGGCCTCACTTCCGAACCGAAGATCATTGAAATTCGAAATGGCCCCAGAGTGGTCTTTAATGTTGCTTCATTGAAAGCGTATAACGAGGATTTAAACACACTCGAAATTTTCGCTTACGCCCACAATGAAGTCGAAAAACTCTCTGGGCAGCTGATTTTGGACACCGCAAATCGCTTGCCTGGGGTATTAAAAAGGCGTTATCTCGACTACCTAACCAAGATTGGACGCAATCTAAACCATCCTGGGTTCGATTCACTAAGAGACTTCATCGTCCACGAGCTTAACGTAATGACATCGGACTATGCTCAAACATTTTTTAAGAACGATGAGAAAGACAAAACTCGCGAACCTAATAGTGGACGTGGTAATCAAGTACGCGTACGGCAAGTGGCAGTTAAAACAAGAAGGAAACGCAAGGGTTGCCTCAACAGACAGCACACGAATTACCTGGTAACTCAAAAGGCTCTGCTACTAAACCACCGCCTACTTGCTTCGTTTGCAATAAACCTAGTGTAAAACATTTTCTTTCTGACTGTGACCATTTTAAAGGTCTTTCAATTGAGCGTCGGCGGCGAGTCGTTATGGATGCTGGCCGTTGCTTGAATTGTCTTTCTACTGGGCATGTTGTACGCGACTGTTCATTCAATTCCAAATGCCGAAAGTGTGGGCCAAACGTTAAGTTGAAACACGCAAGTGTTTTGCATAACTTTTATGCTAAGTCAAATTCTGTTAACTTCGGGGCCGCTGAAGCTGGTGACACGCCTAATGCTTTCTCTGCAGCTGATCGTGAAAGGGAAAACGACTCGCTCGAGGAGAGTCGGGTGTTAACCAGGAAGGTTGTGCCCGGGAGCAGCGCGATACTGCTGCGCACCAGCGCTGTGAAGGTCGTAAACCCCAGAACTGGCAAGGCTACTCATGCGTACGCGCAGCATGATACTGCATCTCAGGTCACACTCATTTCTGAAAGCCTGAAAAACGAACTTGGGCTTGGCACTGACCACAATCGCAATATAACTATTCGAACTTTAGCCAAACAGTCCACTCCTAGTTACGGTGTAACGAATTTTAAGCTCGAGTCGCTATCTACAGGCGAACAGTTTGAAATTGAAAATGCTTTGGTGGTGCCAGATTTCATTGACGATATTAATACACTGCCTCATTCTGTGAACACTACGGGTCTCGACCACTTTTATGGCGTTGAAATCCCTACTATTCCTCACCGTAAGAACATTGACATTCTTATCGGGCAGAGTGATAAAATGCTGCTCACCGTTCTTGAAGAGCGGGAGGGTAAAAAACCTGATGATCCAAATTATGTGCTTACCAGACTTGGACCGATTGCTAGTGGTGGACGTCAAGTGGAGTCGGAGTTGAACTTGTGTCAAAACAGAAGAGCTAAGGTTGGTGGTGACTTTGATGTTGGTAAACTTGATTCTATCACTGGTGTTGATTGTATTGGATTAAAATCGAGCGCTGAAGGTTGTTGCGATGGGTGTCCTTGTAAATGTTGTAGTAAACTCAAAAAAGAAATTGTAATTCTGAAAGAAAACTTGCGAAATTGTGAGTTGGCTGACGAAGCAATTCAGCCGTCGAAAACCGATGAATTTGTTCGCCGTTTGGTAGAATCTGACATTAAATTGGTCGATGAACGATATGAGATACCGGTTCCGTTGAAAAATGATGTTGTCGAGAAATTGTCTAATAACTTTGTGAGCGCGTGCGAACGCACTGTGTCTTTGCGCCGTAAAGCTCTTAAGAATCCGCAGTTAAAGCACACATTGGTTGACACTTTTCGAGAACTTCTTGACGCGGGATGGCTTGTCCCAGTTGATAAGGATTCTAATAATAATCGGACTTGGTATTTACCTTTCTTTGTTACTAAACAGGATAAGCCACGTGTTGTTTTTGATGGCGCAGCTTCTTTCAAAGGCGTATCGCTTAACGATGCTGTCCTTGCCGGGGAAAATTTACTTAATAACTTAGTTGAGGTGTTAATGCGGTTTCGCTTGGGCAAGTACGCATGTATGGCTGACTTAAGTAAATGCTTTTTTCAAATTGCGATGCCTGTTCACCAACAAGATTTGTTTCGCCTTGTTTGGTATGCTAATAATGATATTGATGAAGGAGTTACACAGGTTTTTCGTTTCACAAGGCATGTGTGGGGCATTAATTCTAGCCCTTTTGTTGCGTTGTACGCCATCGAATATTTGGTGTCTGAAAACCCTACTGATGCTAGTCCAACTACTTTGTCAGCTATTGAAAGCAACCGATATATGGATGATCTGCTGTTGTCTTCAGATTCACTTTCTGATCTTCAAATGATTTCTCGTGAAGCGGTAGCGCTGTTTGAAAGTAGGGGATTTAAATTGCGCAAATGGTTAGCCAGTGGGCTTTCTAAATCTATCCTAAATGACATCCCTCAAGAAGATCTTTGTTCAAATATTCGCGAGATTGACATCGGCTCAGGACCAATGCCTGATTGTAAGGCATTGGGCTTGGTGTGGGATGTGGAAAGTGATGAGCTACGTGTATGCTGTAATAGACAGTTGACGGAAGTGTTCAGTAGACGTGAAATGTTGCGCATGCTTGCAGGACAGTTTGACCCTTTGGGTATACTTGCTCCCTGCCTATTAGGAGGAAAGCTGATTCTCCAAGAAGTCACTTGCTCAGGCATTGATTGGGATGATGCGATTCCTGACAACATCAGGCGCGATTGGAAGTCCTGGGTAGATTCTATCAATCCTGTAAAACATGTCTCCCTCCCTCGTTACTGTTTTGGAAATAAAGAAGTGAGTGAGAATAACCCCCCTGTGATTTACCAGCTTCATTGTTTTTCCGATGCATCCGATTGCGCGTTTTCGAGTGTTGTTTATTTGAGACGTGTTATTGGGGAACAATCTAGCGTCGCTTTCATGCAGGGAAAATGTAATCTTGTTTTGTCTAATCAAAAGAATTGGGTGATTTCGCGCAAAGAGTTGGAGGCTGCGAAGTTGTCTTCGGAACTGATGTTGAGCATTGTTAAGTCACTTAGCCATCTTTCGTGTAGTTTACATTTTTGGACCGATTCGCAAGTTGCGCTTAAGTGGATAGTAAACCCCGATCTTCATCTTCCACGATTTGTTAAGCGTCGTGTTGACAAAATCCACCTCGTAGCTTCTCCTGATGCGTGGAAATATATCCATACTTCACTTAACCCTGCAGACGTTGGTACTCGTAAAGAAAGTGTTAAACGATCAGATTGTTTTGATATTTGGGTAAAAGGACCTAGCTTCCTGCGGCAGCAATCGATCGATGCTACACCTAACAATCCGGGTGTTGTTGTTCATAAGACCAACGTGTTTTCTGACTGCGGTTTGGAACAAGGCGACATGGGTCTGGATAAGCTGATTAAAGCCTCACCGGATCTTTATACACTTAAAAAGCGTGCTAGTTATCTTATCGCCTTTAAGCAGTACTTTATTTCCAAAGTGAAGAAACAGGAGTTTCGCAGGGTTGAACTTGATGCCACATTTTTGGATAATGCGTTCCTTGACGTGATTTATTACGTTCAACGTAATTATTTTGGATTAGTTATTGACTTGTTAAAAAAAGATTCTCCGGATGCCTTTGAGTCAATTTTAAAGCGTTTGAGTGATAAAACTTCAGATGTAGGACAAATGAGTCGCATTGCTGAAATGAAAACTTTACGCAACTTGCGACCTTGTGTCGATGCCGACTCTTTTGTGCGTGTCGAAGGTCGTCTGGAAAATGCCGATTTACCACTGGATATAAAACACCCATTAATTCTCCCGAGTAAACATCCCTTGACTAGATTAATTATTTTACATGAACATTCTATAGCTGGTCATGCTGGGCCAGCCTATACATTAATGAGAACACGACAACGTTTTTGGATAATTTATGGGATTTCCAGTGTTAAGCGGTATATTGCTGAATGCGGAAAATGTGCCATACGTAGAGCTACTCCTATCCGGCAACTGATGGCCGATTTGCCTGTGTGCCGTGTTTCCGTTACAAATAAGCCCTTTAAATTTTGTGGTTGTGATTACTTAGGACCTTTCACTTATCGTCAAAACCGTAATCACTGTAAAGCTTGGGGACTACTTTTCACTTGCTTGTGCACGCGCGCCATACATGTGGAAGTTGTCACAAGCCTTGATTTGAATAGTTTTTTGTTAGCCTTTGCTCGCTTTACTAACCTTCGAGGGTCTGTTGATACAATGTACTCTGACAACGGATCCACCTTTTGTGCCGCAGCTGATAAACTTCCTTCGTTGTTAAGCTCACCTGAAATTAATAGCTCACTTCGTAAGCGCAACATAAATTGGATAAAAATTCCCCCTTACTCACCGAGCCAAGGCGGTAGCTGGGAAAGCATGGTTAAACTGTTTAAAAGTTCACTTAGTCGTGTCATGGAACAGGCCCGACGTAAACCTACATTGATTGAGCTGCAGACGTTCGTATCCGACGCTGTACGCATTGTTAATGATCGTCCCCTCACTACACTTAGTGATAAACCTAACGATTTAGCGCCCATTACCCCCTCGTGCTTTTTGGGTCAACAGTTAGCTCCTTACACTCCCATTAGCACCTTTCACGATCGGGGAGACCTCCGCAAAGACTATATGTATAATTCTACTCTGGCCCATAAATTTTGGCTCAGCTGGATCAAAGGGTACCTTCCGACTTTACAAGGTCGTTTTAAATGGCGATTTACTCGTGATAACTTGGAACCTGGCCAGTTAGTTCTTGTTGGGGATGCCGAAGATATTAAAAAAAGGGGTTCTTTTCGTTTAGGGCGGATACATCAGGTGCACCCTCAGTTACGTAATGGCAAAGAAATTGTTCGGAGGGCCACAGTAGCTGTTTTGAAACTTTCTGGCTCTGGGGAAGTGGAATATGTGCTACGTGATCTTTCTAAGATTGCGCCATTGTAATTAAAAGATTTGTGATATACTTTTGTGATATTCTGTTGAATTTTACTTTTTGTGTAGGCCATAAATGTAGTAAAATTACTCGTGAAGAATTGAATCGTTAAATAAAATGAATGTAGAAATTTTTAACCGTCATCTTATCGTATAGTTAATACTAATGCCTGAGTGTTTGTTTACTTTTACTTGATGTTTGAACTTTCACTTTGTGTTTCATTTCAAAGGGGCCGCTATGTAAGCAAACCGGCATTCGTATATTGTGTTTTTAGCACTATCTTTGGTTTCGAACCTTCACCTACTGTTCTTTACGATCGAGATCCAGATTTTATCATTCAAAGCGTAGTTGGTTTATGTCTTGACTAATTGATTACGCAATTTGTTAGATCGGCACTTAGTTCTCGTACAACACGCACTACACCTAAGGATAACGTTTTTCTTGTTATTTTTTCTAATCACACACTTTAATGGGTGGCACTGGCGGTTTGAGAAGAATGAGGTCTTTTCGATTGGGAAGCCGATGAGTTTAGACGTCGTTTATTCTGAAAGATTTTTGCCACCCTTGGTGAATTTTAGTTGATTTTTGCTGCTTATTTCCTGTTTTTATTCCGTTTGAAGCACTCTGAATATAAAAAGATTTTATTGAAAGTTGTGCAAAGAAATAGCCGAAAGCAGTGAAGGTTTGTGCGTTCCGCACAAGCAAAAAAATACGTACTCTCCGTCACGGCGACGGTGAAATCGTAACAAGGTGTAACCAGGCAAATTAAAATTGATTTCACGTTCTTGAAGTGCAGTATTGATGGACATGACATATTCCGCCTGAAAAAAAAATGCAAAGAGACACCGATTGGTAAGTTTTAGTACAAAACAAATTTGTTTTTGAACCATGCTGTAACTCAACGCACCCGCAAGGCTGTTTAATTGCTAAACCTGATATAGCACATTATTTGGTTACTGTTTCATCTCTAATCTGGCTGTGTTGAAGACCAAGGCAATAGCACAGTAAGGATGCAGTTTTCGATGGTCAATCGCAGTACACTAATCTTTTCGGGAATTCTTAATTGTGCATTTATTGGGGGGCCTAAACGACTGACAGGTAATTAGCCGGTTAACTGAAAGGTGACAGGTAAACTGAACACCAATGACTCAAAAATTGGTACCGTATTCACAGCTGCCCTACTAGACATTCAGCATTGAAGAGACAGTGTGAAGCAAGCCGACAAGTTCGCTTGTTTTGCTATTGGGATAGGCACTAAACGGTATCCCCCGTCTAAGTGTGGTAGGCAGATGGCGGCAACTCCTAAGTGAGCTCGTATAGCGGCCCGTCGCTTTCTCGTGGTAGGAGGATAAAATGCAAATAATAAAAATGAATAAATAAAATTTAAATCAGCTCACAAGGTGTTCATTAATTTGAATTTAATTTTTTCAAAAGTAACAAGTTTGAATTTAAAAATTAAGAAATGATTTGATCCAACTCTGTACCGACCTCCTTTCTCAAGTCCTATACGCGCACTCCTACACACAGTATGTTTTTTATGACATCAATACGCAGTTTATGACACTATTTAAAAGGAAGCGATAGCGACGAATTTCAGAACTGAAACATAGAATCTGAGCGCAAAAATTTTCTTCAACGCGATTCGAAAAGCAAAGTTTCGTTCTTGAAATGATGAAACTAAGGGTCCTTTGAGGCAATTTGGGGCCCCTTTTGGGCAGTGTGCACCCCAATTGGGGGGCGGCTGCTACGGCTCTGACTACGCCCCAACTAGATTATGAGGCAGAAAAAATCAAGCGATAATAGGCGACTCGAAAGAAAACACGGGATTCTTTCCCCAGTTGCAAAATTATATTTTACGCTCACCTTAGTGATGTCTGGTTTTTGATTACCTCTACTAGATAGTTCAGGATCTTCCACAGAAATGAACATTGCGAATTTAATGTACTAGTTTTAACAAATTAAAACAAGTCAATAAACAATGTCCTGAATAAAAAATTGCAATGCACTTACGACAAAAGGTTAATTTGTCTACACCTGTATAACTGATTACTTATTGAAGTATCTAATCTAATGAAGCAAGTTTTAAATGGTTTATTATGAGATCAGATACTTCAATGAGTTATCGGTCGACCGGTCCGGTCGACTTTTTTTTACGGAAGGTTCATGTTCAGTGTTCAATTATTATAAACCTAATGAAAAACTCTAGTTTCCACCAACTTTATCACTGCATGTATTAAATACATAGAAGTTCATCCAATAAATAGAGTATTTAAATAAAAGTAAACAAAAAGCAAACTTTTGTTTTAGAAAGTGTGATTTGTTAATGTCGTTTTTCATGAACTATTTGAAAAACAAATATCTAGGCGTATATTTCGGTTGGTGTTTAGGTGTATTTTAGTTGCAAGAAAGGAGAATTTGACCGGTTTTTTGACCGACCGGTCGAAGAATCTCGACCCGACCTGCTGGTCAATCCGACTGGCTTCCATCTTTGCGCTAAGCCGTGGAGATGGACCTTTCAGTGTAATATGGCGACTATAATGAAGATTGGTAAAATTTGAACTAGGGGGGCTCTATACAATGCAAAAAATCTCTTATTTTATACCAAATGTTCTTAAACTTTCTCAGTCACTATCCCTTTGGCGTTAGTTATTTTTGCCCACGCCCCACCACCAGTACCGTGTGAAGACTGTCGTACCCCCCAAAAAAGCTCCAGATGGGGCCCTTTGATATACAAACATACTTAGGTCAGTTTCGCGCTTTTTCGACTCGGTTACTAACTTTCCTCATTAACTGCATCGTTTCAAGGGACGTATCCAGAAATTTCTTCAGAATGGGCACCCCAAACTTTCGTACACGCAGTTTCTTTCGGTGTGTGGCAAAGTCAGAGTAAATTTGAAGCACATTAAAAATTAGTGAAAACTCTAGGGGGGTCCGAGGGCATGTTATCCCGAAAAACTTTTAAAAATTTTATTGTAATTTACGTCATGTAATTATTATTATAGTGCTTTTTCAACAACTTTTTGACGAAATTTTAAAATTTATTGCCTCCAATTTTGAGTCTAATACAACAATATTGTGGGGCCCCTACAAACCCCCTCCCCCCCCACCCCCGACCGGGGAGACTGAACTTCGGAGATGCCTCAATACGGCACTGCCCATCACGCTACAAAAAACATGCAGAGAATAATTATATAACAATTTGTTTGTAATGTCTAAATCGACTTAATGGAAAGAATACAGCTGTTTTTGGGAAACAAGTTTTGATGTTTTACGAAAAAAAGATTTGAAAATACCTACGTTCAACCATCAAGTCACTGCTTACGCCTACCAGTTTAAGAATCTCTGCTCGAAAGTCTAAACGTTCACAATTAAGGACTTGGCCGATTTTAAGAGCCCCCCTTACAAAGAGTTTTTTAGAACTAGGGGAGCCGAGCCCCCCACCAAGGCAACCCTAGTGACACAGCAAAAAAACTAAAAATGAGGGGGCGCATGGCACAACCCTAGCTAAATACCCTCTTGAATGTTGGCTTACTTGTTGTGCCCTTCTTAAGGGGTGACTTCATCTTACAGCAGTAGAATAGTGGTGTTTGTAAGTACTCGCTTTTATGCGACGGTGAGAAGCAGTGTAGCCTTTTGAAATTCAGAAGAGGTAGGCTACCTACCGGTAAAAGTGGATCCCCAGCATACCCATGATCAAGCCGTGTTTACTCAGCAAAAGTTCCAATGCTACTTGTAAGCAGGGATGTGGAAGCGGTATATTTGCAAACAGCTTCCGCTTCCACACCTATCGCTTCCGCTTCCACCGCTTCCACTTCCAAAAAAATTCACCAAAACTTTGCCAGTAAAATACGACCAGTGCGTTGGTAGCCGATAGCGTAAACCGTAGCTTTTTCTCCAACACGCTGAAAGCTCTTGATCAAGCTTTAGCAAGAGTTTTTTTTAAAGATAATAATTAGCAAAAAGCAAACAAAAGTGTAAAGGAATGATTGAGTCGCAATCCTGGGAGTCTTTTACAACAACTTTGCTACGAAACTTACTCCTTTCATTAGAAAAATGTTGATACACAGCACTCAGTGGCATGGCAAGAATTTTTAAAGGGTTGGAGATGGCGTAATCTCCTCATTGTGTTTAAGCGTAATTTTTTCAGCAAAACTAATTTGAAGCTCATTGAGAAACAAGAAAGGTTTTTGGGGGGGGGGGTCCCGGGGGCATACTTTCCCGGAAATTTTTTGAAAACGTACATGATCTAATGGCTATTTTAGAGCTTTTTGAATAATTTCAGCCAAATTTTGTTTTAATTTTTTGACCCTAATTCTGAGTGCTTCGCCAAATATATGATGCATTTTGTTCGCGCATTTTCGATTAAGGCGTAAAGCTTATTGCCATCGAGGAGGCTCGAAATTATAAAAAAATTGTATACATCAAAAACATTTTCCAAAACGCCTGGTGTGAGGAGGCATATCCCTCATATCCTACCCCTCTAGGTCCGCCCATGGCCATAAGCTACAAAAACCATCAAAAGAGTCTGGCATATTTCAGTCACTTGGCACCATTAATTCGTTAATTTTTTCCTAAAAGACAAAGTCAAGAGAAGGGGAGGAGGATGGCACAAGGCCCGAATGGCAGATGCTTCCATGTAGCCCGGGCTGTGATTAAGTCTGTACAAAGCTTTTCTCTTGCGAAGTTACAATGACAAACCGAAACTAAATCTGCCGACCCGGTAGGGTATCCACTCTTACCGATGCTCAGCCAAGGCCTGCTAACCGGCAAACGTCCTTTTCAGGACGGGGCGATGTTTTCTCTGCTTCAGGGCACATCGTCAACAATTTCCGAAGGCCAGCAATCCTGCAGCTGAACATTGAAGGCCTCACTGCAAGCAAGATGAATGTTCTTCACTATCTCGCTGTGCAGTTTGAGGCACTCATCATCCTCCTACAGGAGACCCACTATGCTTTTACCGACAAGCTTGTGATTCCAGGCTTTGCACTAGCTGGGTCCAGTTTAAACAGGATACACGGCCTTGCTACAGCTGTCCATGAGCGACTAAAATGGACCCTAGTAGATCAGTCCCCATTTACATCAGAGACTGAGTGGTTATGCGTAGACGTTGATGGCTATAAAACTGTCCACGTTTACAAACCTCCACCTACACCATTGCAGATTACCGACCTACCAGTGTTTCCACACCCTGTCCTGTACTCGGGTGATTTCAACTGCCAGCATGTGAATTGGGGCTACAGCAGCAACAGCGCTGATGGAGAGTGCCTTGTTGCTTGGGCAAGCCTTAATGGTCTTGTCCCTCTGCATGACCCAAAGGACATGGCGACTTTCCACTCAGGCCGCTGGAACACTGGCACCAACCCGGACCTGGCGTTTGTTAGTGTTGGTCCTGATAGTCGCTTACCTGACAGGGGTATTTTAGAGAAGTTTCCTAGGTCACAACATCGACCTTCGCTCATTGTTCCACCAAGGCTCACTCTGTCAGTTCCGAGTATGCCTGTTAAGCGATGGAACTTCCGCAAGGCCAAATGAAGCCATTACAATTCCCTGACCAACCAACTTGCTAAGAGCTTGTTGCCACCTGATACATCTGATGTGGACCGGGCATACCAGGACTTCTGTAATGCCATCAGCACAGCAGCTAAAAAGTATATCCCACGTGGTCGACGAAACGACCACATTCCGTGATGGGATGCTGAGTGTGAGAACCTCTATCAGATGTTCCTGCAATCGCCTGAGGGATCAGACTCTAGCAGGGCTGCTTCTGCCCTGCTGTCCAGGCTTGACAGAAAACGCATGGACCGATAGTCTGAGGCAGTCCAAACCATCGACTTTTCTCACTCCAGTCGTAAAGCATGGAGCATATTAAACAACTTAACTGGTAGATCACGACGCACCCCTCAGCATTGTGCAGTTTCAGCCAATGCCATCGCATCAGTACTGGTCAATGACGGCAAATACGAGGATATTGATCGCAAGTCATCCCGGCTTGTGTCTCAAGAAGTGTCTGATCTTTGGAAGGCCTCTACAACAAGTGCAGTGAATGTCTGTGGAAGCTTTACTCCCTCAGAATTCGCAGCCGCCCTCAAATATCTGAAACCAGGAAAAGCTCCAGGCCCAGACTCTATCTGCCCTGAGCTTTTGCTCCATGCTGGAGCTGCCCTGAAATCCTGGCTGTGTGGCTTTCTTTCATCCTGTTTGCACCACCTTAAAATTCCAAAAATCTGGAGAAGAGCGTTCGTTGTCGCGATCCCCAAACCAATGAAACCTGTAGAGGACCCCAAGAGCTATCGCCCCATCTCTTTGTTTTGTGTCCCCTACAAGATCCTCGAGAGGCTCATTTACACCCGTATCGAGCCCATTGTCGACCAGCTTCTTCCTCGGGAGCAAGCTGGGTTCCGACAGGGGAGGTCCACAGTAGACCAAACTGTTCTAATTACCCAACACATTGAGAACTCATTTGAGACCAAGAAGAAGGCCGGTGCTGTTTTTGTCGATCTGACAGCTGCTTATGACACTGTCTGGCATTGTGGCCTCACCTGTAAGCTACTGAGGCTCCTTCCTGATAAACACATGGTCCAAATGATTATGGAACTTATCCGGAATAGAAGTTTCACCCTTTTCATCGGTGACAGCAAGCGAAGTAGGTTACGGCGTTTGCGAAATGGTCTCCCACAGGGATCAGTCTTGGCTCCCCTCCTTTTCAACATCCACACATACGATCTGCCTTCCACAATTTCCCAGAAGTATGCGTATGCCGACGACCTGGCATTATGCATACCTCGAAAGACTGGAAGACTTTGGAGGGCACTCTAAGCCAAGACATGACAACACTTTCAGCGTATCTCCAGACTTGGAGGCTGAAGCTCAGCCACACTAAGACGGTGACGATGGCCTTTCATTTAAACATCCGAGAGGCGAAACGTGAGCTCAAAATCTTCAACAACGGCAAACTGTTGCCATACTGTCCAACTCCAATTTACCTTGGTGTAAAGCTCGACAGGTCGCTCACTTTTCGTCATCACCTAAAGGCATTGCGCAAGAAACTTTCCACTCGCGTCACACTGTTGAGGCGACTTGCAGGCTAGGGATGGGGTGCAGGAGCCAAAACATTGCGAACAGCCGCCTTGTCCCTGGTTTACTCCACAGCTGAGTACTGCGCACCTGTTTGGTGTCGTAGTGCTCACACTCGGCTAATCGACAGTGTTTTAAATGACGCCTTGCACATTGTCACTGGATGTCTGCGACCCACTCCAACGGACTACTTGCCAATCCTCGCAGGCATCCAGCCGGCTAAGCTTCGCCGTCGAGAAGCGACATTCTCCCTGGCTAACCGCGCCACCCTTAACCCTGATCATATTCTACATGAGCAGCTGGTCGGGAAACAAAATGCGCACCAGGGAAGGCTCAAATCAAGACGCCCGTTTGTACCCGCTGCACAGAAACTACTGGATAGTCTGACCGAATCAGACATTCGTGCAGCGCAATGGATGGATTATGTGTGGAACATGGAGTACTTGAAAAGTGCATCAAGGCTTCATGCTTTTATTCTCAGGGCCAGTCGTAAGCCTCTTGGAATGGGTTTGCCCAGAACATCTTGGGTAAAACTGAATCGTCTTCGGACTGGGGTAGGGCGATTCCATTCATCCATGTACAAATGGGGTGCTGCTCCTTCACCGAATTGTGAGTGAGGTGCCTCTGAGCAAACTGCAGACCACATCATTTCTACATGCCCCCTAAATCTTGCACCAAAAGGAATACAAGGTCTGTTGGTCCTGGATCATGACACCCGACGCTGGCTTAAAATCAACGCCGTCAACATCTAAACTGTCGGAAGAGGATGCCCGACCACACGACGACGAGCACTCCATCTATTTCGTGACATGATTATAATTGGAAAAGAGTCAAGTATTGCTTTTAGCGCTTGTTAAAACTTGAAAAAACTAAAAGAAAAAACGATTTTACGTTGGTACTATCTGAAAGTTAACCGAAGAGTAATGCCCTAAGGTGAGATTTGGCATCCATGTGAAGCTAGCATTACAAAATAATGTCAAATAAATTGAATAAAATATAATATCAAATAAGTTATTTACAGTATGCTTTTTTGAATGATGTGGAAGCGGAAGCGGTATATTTTTCGCGCTTCCGCTTCCATCAAAATATGACCGCTTCCGCATCCCTGCTTGTAAGATGCACTGCTGCATAGGCCTACATGATCTCGCGTGACACCCCTTTCCGTCTTCCGTTTTTCAGAGTGCTGCAGATGGACGAGGACGCTTGAAGTTATTCCTTACACTGTTACAACGAGAAGCTAAATACGCGAAAAATCATTTTCAACAAAATCGCTATAGCGACTTCAGTAAATGCGCTGACAAAAAATCAAAACCTAGGAGGGCGATGATCCACTGCCCTGCGAGTGGGAGTCCATCGCACTAACCCCTACACCACCTCACTGAGTCTGTTGCCATGTGTGCGTAAAATTTTTGTACTTATACTTTCTTTACGCATCACGTGACCTTCAAAAACGCTGTAGTGGTTTTGTTGAAAATGATTTTTCGCGTATTTAGCTTCTCGTACTGTTACAGAGTAGACCTACTGGTACCGCAGCTGTTTTCTGATAGCGATGATAACCTTTCCATTTTCTTTCAACCCTATGGTCTATAAACATTGCGCTCTATAACCGTTTAATTCATATTTCATGTAGCCGTAAGCCTGCAAGGCTATAATTTCTTCAATCATAGTGATTCTGCCTAAATCTGTCGTTCTGAAAGTCTATTTTTGCCTCGTAGCTACTGTAGTAGATTAAGAGGGTTCGAACACGCATTTTCAAGATTTGTGGCTGTTCCATTCTACCCGATTTCACTCCCCAACCTTGTGGCCGTGAAATTTGATTGTTTTACGAGTGTGACGCAATAAGAAAACCTGCCAGCCAATCAGCGGATTCTGGAAGCAGTTTTTGAGTTGCAATTTAGACTCCACCCAGAAGATAAGCGTTGTTTGTGAGAAGTGTTTGCCTGCCTTTAACAAAAAATATTCGGCTTTTGTTAACATTTCTGGTGTTGTTTGTATGAGCTTGACTGGCTATGGAAAATCATTTGTGAAGAACCTCAGATAACGGTATATACATCAGTACATTGTAATTAGTCAGTTGATAGGGGTAGCCTATATTTGGATTTATTCAACTCAAAGTCATACCTCATCTAATTAAGAAAAGGCAGTGTCTATTTTGCTGTTAACGGCATAATAGCTTTTAGGTTTATTTTGCCGCAGCTACATAACCCCATGTCACACGAATATTACCAGTACCGTACATCTGTTACTACATCTTATTCTATTCTACTGTCTTCACGAACCCGATTGTTAACCCCAGGTCACACAAATCCGAATCAATCCGAAGCGATCTAAACCAAAGTAACCAAAGCGAAACAAACCAAAGCTGCGATACGAATCAAACCCAAAACTAGTGCAGCGCTTCCCATTATACCGGTGCACTGCGCTCTATTCACTGTGCTATCAAGAAGTCGTGGCAATCTAGCGCAAAATGGTGCCAAAAAACCCACGACGTTGACGGCAAAATAGACACTACCTTAAGGAAAGGCAGTGTCTACCGTAAGGAAAGACAGTGTCTAGAGCACCGGCCTAGTTTCCATAATCAAAACGCTGCTGCACTGGATTGCTTTATTTGTTTCTACACATGACGTCGTTGTCACGTGGGACCGGTTTTCATTATCAAAACGCTTCTGCACCAGACTGCTTGTTTGCTTTTATAAAAGGTTTGCTGGTGCTCTAGAGTCTGGACACTTTCTTAAGAGAAAAAGCTGCTTGTATTGCAGCAACATTGAAATGTAGCGATCACTGAAAGTTGCCGGTATTGTTCAAATTGTGCAATTTAACTAGACTGCAACTCCTTGCAAAATTGTATAGCATTTTTGCGACTAGGCCTATAAGGTGCATTTAAAGCCAAAAATTTTCTCAGAAATTGAACATGTGCCTTATTGTCCTGTGCCGTCGATAAGATACCGGTAATGCTTTAATCTGTGACAGCGGTTCTCAAAGTTATCAGAGGTACCGAACCCAGTAAGTGTCTCAGGTCATGCAGGCATGCACTGAACTTTTTTTTTTTTGCAGTAATAATAATAAATACCTAAGGTTAATAATAATAATAAACTGCTAAACCCTTCATTAGTTTACTTTATCAGTTTGCAGTTGTCGAGAACAGACGTGCTTTAAAAAGCTCGTGAAAATTGCGAAATATCAGTTACAAAGTGTCACGCGGTAAATCGAACAAAGCAAGTAGCAGCTTTAACGAAGAGGATAGGAAACTGTTGCAGAATATAAACAAAACAGTAAAAGGCTTGAAAGAAATGAAATCATTACGTGAAGAACTTAACAAAAGCAAAAAAGACTTAAAAGCGACTAAAGTTGAAAATCAAAGGCTTAAGCAAGCTCTAAATCTTACCAATTCTAAACTTGATGACATAGAACAATATGGCAGGCGGGAGAACATTCGCATTCATAATGTTGCCGAGTCAACTAGCGCGAAAGACGATGGCGAAGATGTCTTATTCAAAGTAGCTGATGCTCTTAAAATTGAACTTGCCGATTATGACATTCAACGTGTGCACCGAATTGGTGTAAAAAAAACTTCCAGAAATGCTAAGCCACTCCCTGTGATAGTACGATTTGTATCCTATCAAAAAAGGAATGAATTTTTATTTGAAAAAAGCAAGCTGAAGAAGAGTATGCATTTTGGCAATGCATTTATTACAGAAGATTTGACCCCACTGAGGCCAAAACTGCTTCGATATGTAAAAAAAGAATGCAATAATGACTTCGTGCTTTGCCATTCGTACAACGGTAAGATACGAATGAAAAAATCGGCCCAAAAAGCAGGTTTGCCTCTAGACAAAATTGGCAATGATCAAGGGACAGGTAAATGGCTTACCATAACATCGGTTGATGACTTATTTAAGATTAATGTGGACGTTGATTTTGAAAAATTGAACTATTTACCTTTTAAGCACAACAGTGTGACCATGGCATCGTCGGATAGTGAGGTAGAAAGTGATGCCTCCACTGATTAATAACATGAGAGTATAGTATTTTTTGTCATACATTGTGTGAGTCGATGCATTAAATGGCTACTTCAATTACCAAATTTATTTGTAAAACTTGTTCTAAATGTGGTTCTGTAAAGGATAGCATAATCTGTGTCAACTGCCAAATGCGTAATCATGTGACCTGTTGTACACCGATTGCTCAATGCTCACGCTTAACTGACCTATTTGAATGCAATAATTGCTACAGAATCGAACGCTCTTCGAGATCAACTCAGAAGAGTTCAAATTTTGGTTCTAGCTATCATAGTACCCTTACCGATGATGATACATCGATTAAAGGCCTTAATGAAATAGAATACCAAGATATGTTATTTAATAAATGTGAATATTATAGCACTGATTCCCTGAATAATATTCTTCGTAATCGAACTAATGAACTATTAATCATCCATTTTAATATTCGAAGTTTGGAAAAAAATATTGATAAAATGTCTCAATATTTAAGCGAACTTAAAAGGCAACCGGATGTAATAGCTCTGACTGATACTAAACTGAAAGATAATATCTGCGGTAACATTAAGCTTGCTGGTTATAAATTTATCCATGTGAATAGTTCTACGCTTGCTGGAGGCGTGGGGTTTTATATCAATGAAAAATTAAAGTATTCTGTCCTCGGAAAATTAGAAATGAAAGTAAACTCTGTTGAAAATATGTGGATAAAAATTGAGACAAACAAGAAGCCTATAGTATTGGGAGTTGTATATAGACATCCTGTTAGAGCAGTTGAGCATATTATTTTGTTCACCAGTGAACTATCTACCTTATTTCATAGCTTAAATCTTCAAAAACTTGAGTTTTGCGTAGCCGGCGATTTCAATATTGACTTGCTTCAGTTAGAAAAAAATCACCATGTGAGAATGTATGCAGATAGTTTAATAAGTTGCTCAGTTAAATGCACAATAAGCAAAGCTACTAGAATAACAACAAGCAGTGAAACTCTTATAGATCACATTTACACTAATAACCAAAGTAAGAAATATTTATCTGGTATAACTCTCAGTGCTGATTTATCTGATCACCTTGGTACATTCATTGCTATACCTGCAAAAAAACTAGACAGGCCTAATGTTGGTGACGGACATTTGATAATCAGAGACATGTCTAAATTTAATGCAGATAATTTCCTTGAAGACTTAAATGCAGCACTTGAAATGGTTAACTTTAATGAAAGAAGTAGTGTGAATGAAACCTTTGAAAAGTTTCTGGCAGTGTTTACTAAGACAGCTAATGAAATGCACCAATGAAGCGAGCGAGCAGAACAGAAAAAAGAATTAAATCCAAACCCTGGCTATCATCGAGTTTATTAAAATCAATTCGTAAAAAAAATCAATTGTTTAAAAGATATCTAAAAACCAAAGACAAGTTGGCGCATGCTGAATACAAATCGTATCGGAATGCATGAAATCGAGCAATTGAAAACGCAAAACAGATGCATTATCGTGATTTGTTGAAAGAAAACCAAGGTAATTGCGACAAAATATGGAAAATAGTAAACGAACTGGCTGATATTAAAACAAAATCTCGAACTGACCCTAATGAACTGATAACTGAAGATGGTAAAATTCTTGCTAGTTCGGATGAAATCGCACAAGGTCTAAATGAACATTTTGCTAATATTAGCCCAAAGATGGCAGAATTAATATCACCTGTTAATGATAGCATTCGCGAGCCATGTGATAAATCCTGCAAAAACTCTTTCTTTTTAACTCCGTCCACTTCCTACGAAATAATTAATGTAATCGATTCTCTATCAACTAAAAAGGCAACTAGATCAAAGGACTTGGAGACAAAATTTCTCGAGTTAAGTAAATTTATAATTGCACCCATACTTAGCAAGCTAATTAATATGTGCTTTGAAACTGGTGTTTTTCCTAATTGTTTAAAAACTGCTGAGGTTGTGCCTATATTCAAAAAAGGTGATCGGTCAAAAGCAACCAACTACAGACCAATTTCGCTGTTGTCTCAATTCGATAAAATTTTGGAAAAAACTATTTATCTTCGTCAAATCCATTTTTTAGAGAAATATCAGTTGCTAAATAAGGTTCAATTCGGATTTCGAAAAAATTCGTCAACAATACAGGCAATTAGTAAGATATATGATGAAATAGTTCAAAATATTGACCAAGATCTTTACACGTGTTGTATTTTTCTTGACTTATCTAAAGCGTTCGATACTGTTGATCATGACGTTTTGCTTGAAAAGTTATACCATTCGTTTGGCATTAGAGGCATCCCTCATGAACTGCTACGGAGCTACCTAACAGATAAACTTCAATGCACTGTTGTGGCAAATGCTGTATCAAGTGAGAGACCAGTTAGGTGTGGGATTCCGCAAGGATCATGTTTAGGCCCGCTGCTGTTCTTGTTATACATAAACGACCTTCCCAGTGCATCACAGTTTAATACAACTCTATTTGCTGATGATACTCTTTTGATGCATGCACACAAAAATTTAGATATGCTTGAAACCAAAGTAAATGAACAAAGTCAGCATGTTGACTATTGGCTTCGCAAAAATAAATTGTCCTTAAATTATTCAAAAACAATTTTTTTATTGATAAACAAACACCCTCAGAAAAAAGTGGATGAAAATTTTGTTATCCGTCTAAATGATAAGTTACTGGAACGTTCTTCTACAGTAAAATATTTAGGCTTGCTCATAGATGACACTTTGAACTGGTCTTCCCATATACAGCATTTGTCTCATCAGCTTGCTCGTCTCTCTGGAATTTTCTACAGATTGCGCAGTTATGTTTAAAAAAGAAACACTTTGTATGGTTTATCACAGCCTTGTAAATAGTAGAATACAATACGGTATTACTGTGTAGGGGACGGCTAACCAAACTCATTTAGAATGTCTACGAGTGAGATTGAATAAAGTATTGAGAATAATTCTGTCATGTGGAATTGAAACCCCAATTAACAAAATGTACAGTGCCTTACAATTTCTGAAAATTGATGACATATACGAATTCGAACTGTATAAATTCATGCATCAGTTACATCATGGTAAATTACCCGAAGTATGTTACAAATCGTTCACAAAAATAGCCTCTGTTCATGCCCACGATACTAGATTCAAGCAATCTGCCTTTTATGTCTTGTCGCGTGTTAACAAGAGATTTTGCAAAAACCAACTTTCCTATAGAGGGACCAAATTATGGTGTAAATTGGACAGTAACTATAAAAGCATACATTGGACTTCTTGTAAAAAAAGATTCAAAAAATATCTCTTGGATCGCTATTGACAGTATTTAGGCCTACAGATATACAGTACATTTAATTGTATTTCGAAGTATCAAGTAATCTTTTGTTTTTTTTATTTACTCTTTCCAAAGTGACTGCTATTGCTTTCGTTTGTGTCTTGTACTATCCGTAACTTTATTGTATTGCTTATATCGTATTGTATTACCACTAACTTGTATTTTTTTTCTATTTTCATTTTTTCTATTTCACTGTTTACTGCATTCGTGCCAGGGAGCATCTTGACGCGATAACCTAACGGTTTTTCGGTGCTTCCTGCCATTGTGCACAAATCATTGTATTGTGTGTAACAGTGCTATTACCACTGTATGTGTAATTATTTTTTGTTTTTTTCTGTGACACGTGTACTGGCAAAAAAATAAACTCTCTCTCTCTCATTAAAACTAAAAAAATCAAACTCTTCATAAAAACTAAAAAAATCAGAGTCAACTAACTTCAGCCAACAGTGAACTATACGATATTTGTTGCGTATTAAACCTTTTTACTCAAAAAAACAACACCAGCCAAACATAAATTCCGCACAAAAATACCAGTCTATTTACAGGTTATTACCGGTACCATACAGTTTACGAAGTGTCTATTTCACCGAAAATTCCGGTTACCGAAGTTTAAAAAATCGTAGTTGCGTAACTGTTTTCGGTTCCTGTTGTGCGACTCTCACAGTAGGGGAACCATTAGGGGATGTTTCCGGTTCCGCAAACCACGATTTTCGAACTTCGGTAACCGGAATTTCCGGTGAAATAGACGCTTCCTACAGTTTAATGCCCCTTTGAGTGGGTTTGCTCAAAATGCAAGTAGGTTTTTCTGTACGCAAATTGATGTAAACTCAGTGATGAGATTCAGTGGGTTAGCACAGGTTTGTGCAAACTCATTCTAGTAATGTTGGTATTGTAGCGGCCGCTTCCACTATGACATTAACTGTGACTGTTCCTTGGGAAGAGAGCCCAGCGGCAAGCGTACACAATCGTTCTCTTGGGCTCAGCGTGTCCACCATCCAACCAATAGCACGCGGATGGATTTATAACCTTCCAACTTAGTCAAATCGAACAGGCAAGATTTCATTAAAGAACACCATTTTAATCAGATTAATCCATATTCAAGTCGAATAGGCAAGACATCTTATTTAAATAGAATTGTAGTTAACCCATTAATGGCCCAAACATGTTTCGATTAATTTTTTTTTAAAGATTTTTGGACAAGATGCTTGTTTTAGCTTAATTTTTAAGATTCTTTTCAAAAAAAATTATTTTTTTGTTTGTTTCTTTCTAAATTTTAGTGTCCTTTTAAAAGGACACCGGCCTCTTGGTCAAATTGGAATTTTTATTTTCACGCCATACTAAAGATTTTTCAAATGGTTTCATTGTACTTTTTATTAAGTTGTCAAACAAATAGAGGTATTTTATAGAAAGAAAGCATGATGAACAAATCAATAATGAGGGCAAACATTTTTGGGGATCAAAAACTAAGGTCACAGGATTTGGTATTTTTTTAAAATTATAAAAGTTACTTCGTAACTTAGTATCTGATACTTGTTTTGTGTTATTACATCGGTATTGAGCGACTGAAATAATTCTGCTGTGCTCTCGCAAGTACGAAATTGCTAGCAAACAAGCTATACTAGCTTACGGTAGGCTTACTCACTTTTCATCTTATCCTTACTCCACCTTTCGGCACAAACCCTACCAAAATAAAAACCACTTAAACGCAAACAATCAATTCGACCTCGTTTGAAACAATCCATAGCAGCGAGATTAGAGTAGCAGTAAATAAACCAAGAAAAAAGCTTTTATTCATTCCAAATCCTTAAAGCATTTCGGTTACAGTACTAAAAGCATCAATTTTTAATAGCACAATGAGGTGAATTGTCAATGAGCCAATGTCAAACTACAGCCTAAATTGAGCTCTTATTTGGAATGAAATGGAACGAAGCAGTCAACATGCAACCCAACATTGCATTTCTGACACATTCTTTGCACTTTTTTTTGGCAAAGAGCACATCGAATTTGCTTCAAGACGGACACAATTAGGTGATTCTTCTCGTCGTATTTTATTTCCGGAAGAATCCTGGATCGAACTGTCATTCCGGATCTTTTTTTCAACGTCTGAGTTGCCAGATAGTACTAAACAATTCTTCTGGTGAACTGCAGCATGTCTATATTTTCCAGTTGCTGGTCTTGACTAATATCTCTGTACACCTGCCAAGCATTTTGCACGGATACATTCAGCATCCAAGAGAAAAGCGGCCACCACCATTTTTTCATTCGAATCCCGATTCTAAGTTTATTGACATTTTGATCAAGACGATCTACCCCGCCCATGTATTTGTTATACATTTGAATGGAGTGTGGCTGTTCCACTTCAATGTCTTTTTTCTCGCTTTGGCTCCATCGTTTAGCAGATGCCAGTGGAAAAGCACCAAGGCAGTTGGATGCAACAGTAACGATGCTATTGTCATGCCATCGCACTAGAGCAATCCCTGAACTCAGCTCAGTGACCACATCGTGTGATCCCCTTGGGAGCGCTTTCATTTCTTTTGGATCGGTCAGAGGGTTTTTTCCGATGCGATTGTTTCTTATGGTTCCAGTCCCTCCAATTTTTTTGGAAGAAAAGAAATCTAGCAGAGGGAGAGAAGTAAAGAGATTATCGAAAAATAAGCTATACTTGGTATGGTCTGGAAGTTCAGATATCAGATCAGCCACTACAGAACCACCCATGCCTAATTCGGGCAACTTATTATTAGTATTGGCTTCTTGATACGGTTCTGCTTGGACGAGATAGCCACGTGGAGTACATAAACTCCATTCCTTATAGCCAAACCTAATTGGCTTCCCATGATTATGTTGTTTCAGTCCATTTCTCCCAAAATATTCAATTATTGACTCATCAATAGAAAGATAATTCTCAGTTGGAAAATATTGAAGCCATTTCTCGTTCAAAGCAGTAAAAAGAGGACGCACTTTTGCATAGCGATCATTTGAATCAAGGTTTTGATTATCCGCTAAATGTAAATACCTCAAACACTCTCCAAAACGATTGCGAGAAATTGCAGTAGCGACGGCTTCGTTACGAACATCAGCTGTTTGCTCCCAATACATGTAACGTCTCGGAACCCTTGAATATCCACTAAGAAGTAAGATTGCCAGTATCACTCTAACTTTACCAGAGTTAATGCAAAAATTATGGTTGCCACACTGTTTTGCATAGATAACAGATTGTTGGGCTATGTAGTCTATTACCTCATCATCAAAAAACAATTCAAAACATTGCACCGGTGTCCAATCTTTGAAGACGTACGAAGGCCGAACTGCACTGCGATATTTTCTTGAAGTCATAATATCTTGCAAAACCCATTTTCTTGGTTGTGATGCTTTCTTTCGTGCTCTTTTCTTGCTCGGTGGTAAAAAAGCTGCAGAATCGTCATCTGGAACATCACCATTATCTACCTCTGTTTGCTGTGACACGTGGAAGACAACTTCAGCTGGAGCAGCAAGTTGTTTACCCGAAAGGTGGTTCATACTTTTAGGATTATCCTCATCATCGCTGTCTTCATCCGATAGAACAGTGTTCGGACGAAGCATGTACAAATCTGCTTTAGTAGAAGTACTTGAAATGTCAGTTTCCAGCATTGACAAAGCGTGATTGACAGAAAACCTAACAAAATATACTCATAAAATTATCAATAAATTTTGAACTTATGGCCAGTGTCCTTTTAAAAGGCACATTAAAAATTTAATAATATAAACAAAGTAAAGAAATACAATTGTAAAAATTTTAGATGCAAAATAATATAACAAGTCCTTAAGCTATTCTATTTCCTTAAAAGTTGATAAAAAATTCATAATCTTGTCATACAAAATACTCACAATCAGTGCCGTAGCAGCTCAACTTTGGGCCCCCCCAAAAAACCCTTTCAAGTCCCCAATACTTAGCTTTCGATATGAATTGTTTTAGGTTTTTCCAGGGGTAACAACCATAGGCGCGGGAAGTGGGGTGCCAGGGGGGGCTCAAGCCCCCCCTGAACTTTTTTTAGCCCCCCCTGAACCATTTGAGCCCCCCCTGACAATTAAAAAAATTATGCACTGAGTGCGACGTGATTAATGCTCGCAACGTACATACGTAATGAAGCAAATATTTTTTAAAGTGCTTTTAACCAACGAAGAATCACTATTCTTTTAAAAATCAGTCAGTTATTATTCACTTGGTCAACGTAAAATTTGGTAAAATTTTCAATGCTTGAAGTTCATTTTTAACCGTGTTTTATATCAGCGTTTGCAAACCTTTACAGCAGTCATGGACGATGGCCCAGTAAAAGTATAATGGCTGTCAATTCTTGTAGCTGCCAAACACTTTACGCCAAACTACTCTGAATGCTCGAATGAAAGTCGCTACTGATCATGGGAATTACGTAAATCGTAAACGAAAATGCGGTGAAGTGCAAAAAAACGGTCCTCAATCCTTCAGATGTTCCGAATTCCACCAAAATTTTTGTGAAAAGCTAAAAAAAAGGTCTTCACGGCCCGGACGCGTTACATGAACTGGAAATGTTGGTGGCCAACCTGATTTGTGTACATGCCAAATTGACCCGCGATCGACAGCCAAGCATCCAAAGATCGACCGGTACATCGCGATCGACTGGTTGGGCACCCCTAATTAAGCTTATATGAGCTGGTGCAAGTTCTCTTCTGGTTGAGTTTTTTAATGGTTTTGAATTTTTTCTATCAACCCAATGAAGCGGCTAAATCACTACTAAACTGGCACCGATGATCAGTAGGCTACTCGATTTGAGGGGGATGCCATCCCCCCTGAAAACAACACCATCCCCCCCATAAAACATTTTAGCGTAAACCATTCCTTTACAACTATAATGACCATCTCTTTTTAGGTCTGCATGAAAAGTTGTAGCCTACCACCCCCCATAAGTGTTTTCACAACTCGAGCACTGCCGATGATTGTTACTAAAATTGAGCTAGTACGCCTACCTAAATACCTATATCTACACATCTCATTATGTTAAAAAATGGTTCAGTGCTTTATTTTGATTGTGTGTTTTTTGTTATTTTTAAACCTCAATGGGGCATTGTTTGTTGCATGTAACTCTGATCAGCAAAGCAAAAGTTAGATCGGGCAAATTTTGTTTGCCTACTTTTTGGTTTTGTGATTGAGGTATTTGCATTTATACATGAGTAGTAATTCGAGCATGGTTAGAAAAGCCTAATGGTAGTAAGCAATCTTGTTTTCCATGATAAAAGATTATCCTGAAAAAATTCCGGTCACTTGAGCGGCATGCAATTGATGTCTATCAAAATAGGTCTGCTGAGTGTCCTGCTCTTAAAAACGTGCGTTCGAAAAAAGGGGGGTCTGGGGGGCTTCGCCCCCCAGACGTTGACACGATCTTACTATTTTGAGCCCCCCCTGTCTAAAAAACGTTCCCGCGCCACTGGTAACAACTCAGTTTCTCACCACAATGCGAATACTGTGGTAAAATTAAAACATATAACGCGTTATCACTGTGTAAAAATAAAAGGTGTAATTTTAAGACAAGTTTGTTACACCCAATTCATTTTCCATTAACATCGTTTAGCTCAGGGTTTTTCTACCTTTTTCTGCTCATGGCCCACTAAAATGATAAAATATGATGGTGGCCCAATAACTTTTGCTAAAAGGTACAAAGTCAACGTGATGGCATGATTAGGGAATGCTGATGTCGCTCTCTAGTCAAGCTCTGTGGCCCACTGTTGGGCCATGGCCAATAGGTTGAAAACCTCCGGTCTAGCTAAGCGCACTTTTTCGTACACAGATGTTCTTTTGACAGCATCATAATCTGGAGATCGGGCGCATTAACTTTCGATTGACAACATGGCCAGCGAAGAACCAATCGGATGGCCGAGTGGATAGAGCGTGTGCTTCTGAGCCTGAAGGAGTGAATAGACTGAGGGTTTGATCACTAGTCAAGTCAAACCAATGACTTAAAAATTGGTATTCACAGCTTTCCAACTAGACATTCAGCATTAAAGGGATAGTGTTAAGAAAACCGTCAAGTTTGCTTGTGCCGTTGGGAAAAACACTTAACGAGATTCCCCCATCTAAGTGCGGTAGGTAGACAGATGGCCGGCAACTCCTAAGGGAGCTCGTGTAGCGCCCCATTGCTTTCCGTGATAGGTGGATAAAAATGCCAACAAATGGAAAGAAAAAAGATAGTCTGCTGTTTGCCATATTAGATGTAATAAACGTTTTAATAAATTTCAGTTTTCTGAAGCTTTGTTCAGCACTGGTAACAGTAACAACGCATTTTGTAAACTCGAGAAGCAAGGCAAGCGAGCACTTGCAGGTATTACTATTGAATTAAAAGTTCAACGGTGTTGAAGGGAGACTGCCAAACGAGCTTGTGTCGTTCTAATCAGCAACCATCTGATATAAATATCAAATGCAATAGACTCCAGCCGTGAATCGAACCCGTCGCAAAGAATCTGAACCTGCGTGCGGTATTGCCAGATCATATTGCTGACAATGGCTGTTCATGCACGAAGCTGCTGGGTGTAAACAGCAATGCAAAGACAGAAGCGACATCACATGTCAGCTTAAAACTTTCTAGTATCGACATAATAGCCTGGTCCACCAGTTGTTTTAAAAAGTTTGCTTTGAATCTCTTCCTCAGAAGCTGTACGATATAAATTTGCATCGTAACTAAACATTCTCTTTTTCTATTTTCATTCTCTTTTTTTTTACTTTTTGATTGAGGAAGACCGGACCAATGTCAAATTCCTGCGCTATTTCAAAAGCACACGTTTTCAAACTAGCAAATCCTTTTTCAATGGACTTTTGTATTCGATGTCAGATTATGGTTGCTGACACAGAAATAGGGTAGGATTGAATTTAATTTACCGATCGGATGGCCGAGTGGATAAAGCATCTGCTTCTAGATTGGTGGACTCCGGGATTCAATTCCGGGTCCGGTCAAACCAATGACTTGAAAATTGGTATTCACAGCTTTTTTGGTTGACGTTCAGCATTTCAGTTCCGGGTCCGGTCAAACCAATGACTTGAAAATTGGTATTCACAGCTTTTTTGGTTGACGTTCAGCATAATGGATAGCGCGAAACAAGCGGCAAGTTCGCTTGTTGTGCTGTTGGGAAAGGCACTAAACGGGATCACCCCATCTAGGTGTGGTAGACCGATGGTCGGCAACTCCTAAGCGAGCTCGTATAGCGCCCCGTCGCTTTTTCATGATAGAATAAAATTGCGAATAAATAAAAAATAAATAGATAAAATTTTAAATCTGCTCACAAGGTGTTAATGAATTTGAATTTAATTTTTTCAAGAGGAATGAATTTGAATTTAAGCTTTGAAAAATGATTGCATCCAACTCTGCACCGGCCTCCTTTTTCAAGTCCTACGCGCACTCTTACACACAGTGTATTGTTTATGACATCATTATGCAGTTTATGACGCTATTTGAAAGTAAACGATAGCGAAAAATTTTAAAACTGAAATATATAGAATCTGAGCGCAAAAAATCCCATTCAACGCGATTCGCCAAGCAAAACTTTGTTTTTGAATTGATGCAACTTCGGGTCCTTCAAGACAATTTGGGGCCTCTTTTGGCAGTGTGGGCCCCCCCCCAATTGGGGGGTTTGGGGGGCGGCTGCTACGGCTCTGCTCACAATGACTTTCGCTCTTTAGCATTTTCCATAATCCCGAAATTCCCAGTTTTTGAAATTCCACCAAAATCCATAAAAACACACAATTTCAAAATTGTCACAAAAAACTGCTACTTTTAAGCCTACTAAACATATATTCCATTAGCTAGCACCTAATTAAGTCTAAAACTGCATTTGTGACTAAGTTTGTGACTAAGATCTGCGTTTGTGACTAAGTTGAAAAAGCATCTATCTCAATGAATCTACGTTTTTTGTCATCGCTACAATTTTCCCACAGAACATTCGATTGACAAACTTGTGAATGCATAGCCTAAAAGTGCTTGTATACGCTGCATTGGTTATCGGTTGCTTTCATGCCAATTTATAAAGATAAGGCAAATTGTAAATAGATGTACAAATTGTACATAAGCTCTGTACATATGTTTTATTTACCTTTTTTTATTTTATGTCTCCCCTTTCGTTATTTGTGAACTATGTTCAGCCTATGTTTTGAGGTTTTATGGCCATGCAGACAGCTACCGACACTCTCCCAAGTGAATTTTTAATTCATACTGCATGTTTTAAACCTACGGGTTTTGCCATTTCCCAGATAATGTGTTTGCTATTCATTTTATTTACCTTGCCATTTATTCTGTGCTTAAAATGCATTATCGAATAAATAAATAAATAAATAAATAAAACTATAAATTTCACGTAAAATTATTTTTGTCCTTTTAAAAGGACGCCGGCCATTAATGGGTTAATACAAAAACAGTTGCAAACAAAAACTGAACCCCGATTATCCAGACGTCGTTAAAAAATAACTTGTAACCCCAAAAAAGTAATGCTCACGAAATAATCCCCCAAAGTTAAAATCAAAAGTATCGGCGCACTAGGCTAAACTTCGCAACTGCTAAGCTATCCATAAAGCAACGGTTTTTCAAGTCCACCACATCCCCCATAAATAACACTGCACTAACTAGGCTAGTTTAATACACGCACGTTAAACGAGTCGGTCTCAGAGCTAATCTCGCCTTTCCATCATACACAACTAGGCTAACGAAACATTAAGGAAAAACCTCGATCAATTTATCATAACTTTCAGTCTAAGCAGTTCAGTTCATATCGGCCAAATGTCCATGTTCTTGCTGTCTGCTGCATCTTTCTTTGTCTGGACACGTTTAAGTATTAAGTTGCAAGAGCATTGTTCCAACCAGTCCAAATCGGTTTAATCCAGTCGACGTGACGTCATTTCTTCCACGCAAGCTGAAATACAGTCGCAGCATAGTTGGTCGCAGCATACTTCTCTATGAATGAAGAGGAGCCGATGTAAGTCTACATATATGAAATATAACAGGGTAAATGGTAGGCCTTGAAGACTTACTAAATAAACGCTGTAAAAACCAATTCTACGACTAGTTTCGCGGTTTGACCGCTCATCAGGTAGACTCAGGTTTCGAACCCAGGACCTTGTGATTGAGAGCGTTACCTCTCCAACCACTCGGCCACCGAGCTGACAGCGTTTGCAATGCAATTTTCAGCTATACATACTCAAGCCCCTGCAACTGCAGGCTTAGCATTGAGCAGTTCGCCTAGTTGGCATGTGTCGGCAATGGCAGGCCTGATTTTACAAGTATTGAATGAAGAGGAGCCGATGTAAGTCTATATATATGAAATATAACAGGGTAAATGGTAGGCCTTGAATACTTACTAAATAAACGCTGTAAAAACCAATTCTACGACTAGTTTCGCGGTTTGACCGCTCATCAGGTAGAGAACTATGGTCGCAGACTATTATTATAGAGAACTATATTATAGAGAACTATGGTCGCAGACTAGAATGATGTCTCCATGGCGATGACGAGACGGAGTGTCACGGAGTTGAATATTGGAGAATTGGAGTGCAGAAACAGATGTTTGGCTAGACGAGAGGGATAGGGATTCACGGCGAGACTAGTTCAATCAATCAATCAATCACAACTTTTATTTCTGACTGCCAACAATAACCAATCAGAATAACGCATGAAAATAAAATGGCACAGAAAAAGGAATATGCAACAAAAACGCAAAACGTTGAAACATGCCAGTTACGGATAACTGTGCATGGTTGCACAACCTAAATCAAAAACAAATACATACGCAAAAAAAAAAATAATTATACTGTAGTTGCTCAAGCACTACAGTATAATCAGCAAACAGGTTCACGCTTTACATTATAGACATTATATGCGGTGCACCTATAATTGTCTTTCATGCCGGTCTACCAAAAATATTCCAGCTTACACCTCAGTTGAAGAATTTTAAGGTTCGTCAATTATTACAAAACAGTCTAAAACCTACCATTCAAAGCTTTTTGGAAACTGCATGTTCTGTAGTCTGCAGCATTGTGATGTAAGGCAAAGCTCGAAATCCGATAGAAGTTTGGTACACAGATCAAACAGTCAAATGTAAGACCAGTTGTTAAGCTTGCGAAAGCAGTGTTACAGGGTTACCAGATTCAGAGATTAGAGTACAAGTAGCAGACCGGACTTCTGATTTTGAAAGTTTAGGCCAGAGATTATTAAGATAATATGACTTTTGCATGTCCATTAGCCTAGTTGTCTATGACAATTCCAAGATATTTTGCTTTGTTAACATTATCTATTAGTGTGTTGTTGTGTCGTATATTAATATTAGGAAGTGATTATTTTGCCGTTTTGATGAAGTCAAGGCCTGTGTTAAATTTACGTGACTTGGTACCATATTATGCAGCGATGGCAAAAGCATTTCTAAAGTGGGGGGTTGAAAAGCAATGACCTGATTTTCTTTGGCTACAACCCGTACGGTATTTATCCTGTCCTCATGTGACATGTCCAATTTATGTGGGCTTCAGACCCACGTTTCTTGCTTCTAGTTTCTGCATCACAATTAAATTTTTAATATCCAAATTTTTAATAGCAACAGCTGATAATCGGAGGACATTTAGCATTATGTATTTACATTATTTACAAAATAACATATGGAAAATAAAATATACCGAATGTTTCCAGACAAATCGACTGTCCTTCATCACAGCATGATTAGAAATGGAAAGTGAAAACAGAGCAAACGAATATTTATGTAAGCGGAAAACTAAAACAGTACGGGTTATGGGCTATGGCATAATCTAATGTTTCACAAAAGTAATGAAGTGTGAACGATCAAATTGCGAGGGTCGACAAAGTTTATTAACGCATGATTGAAGTCAAAATGTAGTTACTATTTTACGAAAACACGACAAAATTCAAAACAAATTTGCGTTCAATTTTTAATCAAACTAAATAATTGAAAGAGTTAAAATACTTTTAATAGAAACAAACAACCATTGGCATAGAGCTGGCAGTTTAATTTTGGTTTGAATTTCTTAGTCAGGAGTGCTTCATAAACTTTTGTGTCATACTCATTTTTACAGTTTTGAAGAATTGTGAACGAAGCCAAACTGTGCGATGAATTGCAACATTTAACGCTGTCCAAAATGTGTTCTTTAATTGCACTTTTTCGAGATTGATTTAGGTCCAAATGTTCCTTGGCTCTGGAGACCAGATGTCTGGAAGACATACCCAAGTATGTCAAATCGGTATCACATGAGGGGTCCTACTAAACACCGCAAGGAACTACAAGGTACTACAAGGAACTACAAGGTACTACAAAGAACTACAAGGTACTTTTAAACCTTCAAAATGCTTAAAAACACTACAAGGAACTACAAGGTATTTTTAAACCTGGTACAAAATAGCTGAAAACACTACAAGGAAGTACAAGGTACTTATAAACCAACTACAAGGTAGTTGAAAACACCACAAGGAACTACAAGGTACTTTTAAACCAACTACAAGGTGATTGAAAGCACTACAAGGAACTACAGGGTACTTTTAAACCTACAAAATGCTTAAAAACACTACAAGGTACTTTTAAACCTGGTACAAAGTAGCTGAAAACACTACAAGGAACTACAAGGTACTTTTAAACCAACTACAAGGTAGTTGAAAACACTACAAGGAACTTTTAAACCAACTACAAGATAGTTGAAAACACTACAAGGAACTACAAGATACTTTTATAGCTATTACAAGGTAGTTGAAAACACCACAAGGAACTACAAGGTACTTTTATAGCTGCTACAAGGTGGTTGAAAACAGCACAAGGAACTACAAGGTACTTTTAAACCAAGTACAAAGTAGTTGAAAAAACTACAAGGAACTACAAGGTACTTTTAAGCTAACTACAAGAGAGTTGAAAACACTACAAGGAACTACAAGGTACTTTTATAGCTGCTACAAGGTAGTTGAAAACAGCTCAAGGAACTACAAGGTACTTTTAAACCAAGTACAAAGTAGTTGAAAACACTACAAGGAACTACAAGATACTTTTATAGCTATTACAAGGTAGTTGAAAACACCACAAGGAACTACAAGGTACTTTTATAGCTGCTACAAGGTGGTTGAAAACAGCACAAGGAACTACAAGGTACTTTTAAACCAAGTACAAAGTAGTTGAAAAAACTACAAGGAACTACAAGGTACTTTTAAGCTAACTACAAGAGAGTTGAAAACGCTACAAGGAACTATAAGGTACTTTTATAGCTATTACAAGGTAGTTGAAAACAGCACAAGGAACCACAAGGTGCTTTTATAGCTGCTACAAGGTAGTTGAAAACAGCACAAAGAACTACAAGGTACTTTTAAACCAAGTACAAAGTAGCTAAAAACACTACAAGGAACTACAAGATACTTTTAAACCTTCAAAATGCTTGAAAACACTACAAGGAACTACAAGGTACTTTTATAGCTGCTACAAGGTAGTTGAAAACAGCACAAGGAACTACAAGGTACTTTTAAACCAAGTACAAAGTAGTTGAAAACACTACAAGGTACTTTCAAACTGGTTCGACTAAACACCGCAAGGAACTACAAGGCACTGAAAACAGTGCGAAGAACTACAAGGTACTACAAGGAGCTACAAGATACTTTCAAACGAAGCACAATGTAGCTGAAAACTCTACAAGGAACTACAAGGTGTTTTTAAACCATCGACAAGGTACTTGAAAGCAGTACAAGGTACTTTTAAATCTACAAAACGCTTGAAAACACCACAAGGAACTTTTAAACCAACTACAAGGTAGTAGAAAACACCACAAGGAACTTATGGACTAACGACAAGGGCGTTAGGAACATCCCAAAGGTTGGAGTCGGGAGGGGTGGGGTGGGGGTTGTAGAGTCTGGGGGGTTGGGGTCGGGGAGTAGGGGTGGTGGGATTGGAGGGGTTGTAGTCGGGGGGGGGTGAAGTTGGGTGGTGGAGTCAGGGGATTGGGGTCGGGGGCTTGGGGTCGGGAGGCTTGAGGTCGGGGGGTTGGAATCGGGGGGGTTGGGGTCGGGGGGGTTGGAGTTGGGGTGGTGGAGTTGGGGTAGGAGGGGTTGGGGTCAAAGGGTTTGGACTCGGGGGGGGTTGGAGTCGAGGGGTTGGGGTCGGAGAGGATAGGGTCGGGGGGTTGGAGTTGGGGGGGTGAGTTCGGGGGGATGGGGTCAAGGGGTTTGGGGTCAGGGGGCTTGGGGTCGGGGGGGTTGGGGTCAGGGGGATGGGGTCAAGGGGGTTGGGGTGGGAGAGGATAAGGTCGGGGGGTTGAGGTCGGGGGGGTGGGGTCGAAGGGGTTGGAGTCGGGGGGCTTGGATTCGGGAGGGTTGAAGTCGGGGGGGTTGAGGTCGGGGGGTTGGAGTCGGAGGGGTTGGGGTGGGGAGGTTGTCCTGGGTTTGAAATATCCTTAAAAGTCTTGTAGTTGATTTACAAGTACCTTGTAGTTTCTTGTGCTGTTTTCAACTACCTTGTAGTTGGTTTAAAAGCACCTTGTAGTTCCTTGTGGTGTTTTCAACTACCTTGTAGTTAGCTTAAAAGTACCTTGTAGTTCCTTGTGCTGTTATCAACTACCTTGTAGCAGCTATAAAAGCACCTTGTAGTTCCTTGTGGTGTTTTCAACTACCTTGTAACAGCTATAAAAGTATCTTGTAGTTCCTTTCAACTCTCTTGTAGTTGGTTTGAAATTACCTTGTAGTTCCTTGTAGTGTTTTCAACTACCTTGTACTTGGTTTAAAAGTACCTTGTAGTTCCTTGTGCTGTTTTTGGTGTTTTCAACTACCTTGAAGTTAGCTTAAAAGTACCTTGTAGTTCCTTGTAGTGTTTTCAACCACCTTGTAGCAACTATAAAAGTACCTTGTAGTTCCTTGTGGTGTTTTCAACTACCTTGTAATAGCTATAAAAGTATCTTGTAGTTCCTTGTAGTGTTTTCAACTATCTTGTAGTTGGTTTAAAAGTTCCTTGTAGTGTTTTCAACTACCTTGTACTTGGTTTAAAAGTACCTTGTAGTTCTTTGTAGCGTTTTCAGCTACTTTGTAGTATTTTTAAGCATTTTGTAGGTTTAAAAGTACCCTGTAGTTCCTTGTAGTGTTTTCAACCACCTTGTACTTGGTTTAAAAGTACCTTGTAGTTCCTTGTAGTGTTTTCAACTACTTTGTAGTAGCTATAGAAGTACCTTGTACTTCCTTGTAGTGTTTTCAACCACCTTGTAGTTGGTTTAAAAGTACCTTGTAGTGTTTTCATCTACTTTGTACCAGGTTTAAAAGTACCTTGTAGTTCCTTGTAGTGTTTTCAAGTACCTTGTAGTTGGTTTAAAAGTACCTTGTAGTTCCTTGTAGTGTTTTCAGCTACTTTGTACTTGGTTTAAAGTACCTTGTAGTTCCTTGTGGTGTTTTCAACTATCTTGTAGTAGCTATAAAAGTACCTTGTAGTTCCTTTTAGTGTTTTCAACTACCTTGTAGTTGGTTTATAAGTACCTTGTAGTGTTTTCAGCTACTTTGCACCAGGTTTAAAAGTTCCTTGTAGTGTTTTTTAGCATTTTGAAGGTTTAAAAGTATCTTGTAGTTCCTTGTAGTACCTTGTAGTTCCTTGCGGTGTTTAGTAGGACCCTCACATGAGCATGCATAACAATAGACGACATTTGAGTACAAACCCAAGGGAGTCATTGGTTTTAAGTGAAAATAATCAAAACTTTCATTGTTTTGTATAAAGGCACTAGTTGTAAGCCTGCTGTCTTTAAACACAAATCTGACATGTTTCGGAAGAATTTTCGTGAGCATTTTCCTACATACGGTACAACTTTTACCGTCAGGCTCTATTCTGGGAAAGCTTTGCAGACTGATCTAAACTCACAAACCTGGCAATCCTGCTCGTCCTGTCGTTTCAGTGATTGGTTTACCTGAATACGAACTACCAAAATTCTTAGATTCCCTTATTAGACCTTATATTCCTGACACTTACATAATTCGGTTCTCTCAAGAGTTTGTGGAAACATTAAAGAATTTTCAATTTAAACCTAATCACAAACCGGAAAGTTTTTATGTTAAATCTTTATTCACCAACTTATCGCAGGAAGAAACAATTGATATTATTGCCAATACAATTTCTTCAGATGATACAAACATATTGCCGATACCGATCAGCAAAGAAGTTTTCAAAAAGTTGATGATTATGGCTACTCAGGGAATATTTATGTACAATGATAAATTGTACAAACAAGTAGATGGAGTAGCAATGGGATCACCTTTAGGTCCTACAATTGCTAATTTTTTCCTAGCACACTTAGAAACAGTCCTCTTAAAGAATAAATCAAAATCTTCCCCTGCCTTGTATTCGAGATGCGAAAATGATATATTTGCAATTTTTGAAGATAAACAAGATTGTTTCATATTTTTAAATCTTTTGAATGAACAACTCTCCAATATTGCTTTTACTGTTGAAAAATCCATTAATTCGCTTCCATTGTTGGACATAGAAATTATATACAATGAAAGAAGGCAGTTTAGAATCATCAGTTTAGAGAAAACCTACACAAACCAGACTTCTTTTAAATTATCATGCAGTTTGTCCTTTAAAATGGAAATCCGGATTATTTACCTGCCTCCTGAACCGCACTGAAACTATGTGTTCTACAGAATCACTCTTCTGCTCCGAAGTTACAAAGCTTATAGAAATGTTCTTCAAAAATGGTTACCCTGCTTGGTTTTTCAACAAAATTCTTAATATCGATAGTTTTTATTACTCCAGTCAACAAGAAAATGATGAGTCTAGTGAAGATGAAAATAACGACCAAAAATTGTATTTTGAAATATCGTATGTAGGAAAATGCTCACGAAAATTCTTCCGAAACATGTCAGATTTGTGTTTAAAGACAGCAGGCTTACAACTAGTGCCTTTATACAAAACAATGAAAATTTTGATTATTTTCACTTAAAACCAATGACTCCCTTGGGTTTGTACTCAAATGTCGTCTATTGTTATGCATGCTCATGTGATACCGATTTGACGTACTTGGGTATGTCTTCCAGACATCTGGTCTCCAGAGCCAAGGAACATTTGGACCTAAATCAATCTCGAAAAAGTGCAATTAAAGAACACATTTTGGACAGCGTTAAATGTTGCAATTCATCGCACAGTTTGGCTTCATTCACAATTCTTCAAAACTGTAAAAATGAGTATGACACAAAAGTTCATGAAGCACTCCTGACTAAGAAATTCAAACCAAAATTAAACTGCCAGCTCTATGCCAATGGTTGTTTGTTTCTATTAAAAGTATTTTAACTCTTTCAATTATTTAGTTTGATTAAAAATTGAACGCAAATTTGTTTTGAATTTTGTCGTGTTTTCGTAAAATAGTAACTACATTTTGACTTCAATCATGCGTTAATAAACTTTGTCGACCCTCGCAATTTGATCGTTCACACTTCATTACTTTTGTGAAACATTAGATTATGCCATAGCCCATAACCCGTACTGTTTTAGTTTTCCGCTTACATAAATATTCGTTTGCTCTGTTTTCACTTTCCATTTCTAATCATGCTGTGATGAAGGACAGTCGATTTGTCTGGAAACATTCGGTATATTTTATTTTCCGTATGTTATTTTGTAAATAATGTAAATACATAATGCTAAATGTCCTCCAATTATCGACTGTTGCTACCATTTGGATATTGAAGATCTCCCTACCAAAGTTATATTGAATTTTTAGGCCTAAAGTCATAATCCCTTTTTTGAATTAGGACATCAAAAATTTATATAATTGTGATGTAGAAACTGGAACCAAGAATCGTGGGTCTAAAGCCCACATAAATTGGACATGTGGACAGGGTAATGTGTAGCTAAGGTTTATTGTTTTAGCTACCCCAACAGCTACTGGTACTGTAGATACCATAATCATCTGTAAAGCCTTTATCTAAGCGCCACTATAAAGGAAGGATTGAAAATAGAGTGCCACCCTCTAATTGAACACCTCCTGTAATGTCACTACAGGAAAAGGTGTTGAAAATGATGAGGATGGCTACACACGGACGTGTCACCTGACTTAGCGAATTGAATTTTTGAATCTTATCAGTAGGGCGATTTTTTTATGATCTATAAAATCAAAAAATATGACTTTATTTTTAAAACAGCAAGTTTATGCTGTTTTCCGTGATTAACATCTCATATGTAAGTCTACACATGCACTTTGTACAAGAACATACTCAAAAGAACAAAGAATTCACTTGAAAATCAGTAACAAAAAATTCAAATGTGCATCTTACAACAAGTAAGATATTCTACTGTTGAACACAATTTTATGATAGAATGCGACGTGTGCATCGTTAAAATTTCGGTTTTCATGGATCATGGACTTTAACATCGAAAATGACCGTTCTACTACAGATGCTGATGTACGCTAGCTGGTATGTTAACAAATTGGCATGCAATGCTGGAGAAATATCTGGTCTACTCGTCTCCACAATTGGTTTTGCACAAGTTTTTTCTAAACTGATAAAAAAAAGTCGCTTCAAATGCTTCGTGAAAGTCGGCATGAAAACTTGAAAATTCTCATTGCCCCTCTTAGCATAAAATTATCAAGTTACAGGAACTTTATCTGTGGTGGTATTGGGGTTTAACAATTTGTATTTCATAACAAAAATCAATGGTCATATTTTATGACCTAAAAAAGAAAATATGACTTTTTATGACTTAATAACTCCTTAAATAGACCTCGTATCAACATAGTTTTTTCGCGATTATCGGTTTTATAAGTTTTTGCACTACTAAAAAAGATATAGCTTTAATGACTTTTATCTCCCCTACTTATCAGTAACTGCATGTGTTAGGGAAGATTTTTTTTTTTCTTTAAAGGTTCAACGTTAACTATGCTATAAGTTTTTTCTTTTTTTTAATTAAATTTGTCTTTCCAAATTCTGTCCAGCTAGTCAAAAAATGTAGCGCATTCCTCCAGCTGAACACCACCTCTAATAGAACGCCACAATAGAAGAGAAGGGCTGAAAAAAGAGCGCTGTGGTCGTGTGTCGTTCAAATAGAGGTTTCACGATATGTCACGTGTACGATCAAGGAAAAAACGAGAGCAATAAGCTTTTTTGGAGCATACGAAAAGATAAAGTTGGGGTGATCAGTAACTCAACTCCAGTTCCAATTAACGTTATTTCCTACCCCAATAGGGTGATGCATAGAGAAATAATAGAACTTTATAAACCGCATGGCCACACGTAAAACTAAAATCAAAACGTTTTAATTGTTTTATCTGATTAGAAAAAGCAATTTTGTTGGCAAAGGAATTGCTAGGGCTAGCACTGCACAGCAAAACAAAGTGAATTAAAAAATTTGAATAGATTCAAAAAAATTTAAAAATTAGGCTATAGAATAGATAATTTGCGCAGTCCGTCGCTTTTATTTTACGACAGCTGCTTATGTCATCAATTTTAAAGGTTAGCTGTTAACATCAAAATTAAGTGTGAAAAATGCAAACCTCCCACCTCCTTGAGAATTAGCCCCGCCCCTTGCGTTATGAAAAATTGCACTGCAAACACAGTAGGCTACGTTTCTTTTGCATGACTGTCTGCAAAGTCAGTGCAGATAGTAGGGCATACAATACATTGGTGGAGGGTCCTAGTTTTGAGTCTAGTAGCTATAATTTACTATAAATGACACTTACAACAACTACTGTACCTCGTCTTGTATCAAAACATTCTGTAAAATGTATTTTCCATACTGCAAGCTTAGATCAGTGATTCTCAATTTTTTCTGAGCCGTGGCCCCTATAGTGTCTAAGTTGTAAAGTCCCGGTCTGTTATAATTTATCAATGATTTCTACCATCATGGCTTCCAAGAGAACACTCTGTGCTTTGTGTTCCCTTTGGGGAGCCAAGGGCCACGGTTGAGAAGTTGAAAACCCCTGGCTCAGATGCTTGCAATCGCTGGTTTACCTTTTATATGTTAAGATGCTCAATTTGACATTTAGAAGCCGCAAGTTAATTTTTTTGCTATATAATAAGATTACATATTTTCTGTTCCCCCCACCCCACAAACAAAATTTCAAAAGAAAACAGCTGTGGATTTAGGCTCTTTTCTAGGTTTCAATTACGGTGGTAGGCCTATTAAGTTTCAAATACATTCATGTAGAGGTATTATTGCAGAAATAAATGTGTAAATCAGAACACCCCAGGACCCCCTTAAAAAAAAGGGAGAGCCCAGGGCTCCCCTTCCCCCCTGCTTCCGTTACCTATGATGTAGTGTTTTACAAAACAATCAATTAAAATAGGATAACCTATGAAAGATACACCCTTCAACTTCATACATTCAAAATCAGATCAAATTTCATGCAAAAAATTGGATGGAAGCTACACTTTGGTAAGTGCCATGCTTTGTGTCAGATCTAATTGCCTCATAAATAAATCAACGAAGCTTATACAATAAAATAAACATCATGCTTGCCACACATTACACATTGTGGATTTGCGGTAACTATGCCTGTATTTGTGTAAACATATTTTGATCTCTGCCGAACTCATGCTACAGTGTTTGATTGAACCCAATTTATAAGCCACTTTGTAAGATAATTGCAAACCAGCTTGTTTGTTTCGTTTTAGTACTCTTTGTTTATTCTTTGATTGTTTGTTTGCTTGTTTGTTAATTTGTTCAAATAATGATCTTTTGTCTATGTGCTTTATTTAGTTGTATATTAGCTTACTCGTTCAACCAAAAAACAAATTAGGATTTTGTTTGATTTATTGCGCCTTATAGTACGGTGCGTCTTATGTAAGAAAAAATGCATCTGCAGCAGTTTTTCGATACTGTGCCTAATACCCTGGTGCACTGTGTCAAATTAACCACCTAGCAGAAGCACCTGTAGCATTTGTTACGAACTCTCGTACTTTTTACATCCCTGCGTTTTTTTAAATCACTGTTTAGATTACAGAAACACTAAACTTTTTATAAGATCTGGTAAATTTCTGCTAAGCCTGGCTGTTCTTAAAATTTTGATGATTGTCAGCGTCACTCTTCTTAAATGTTCTTAAATCATAGGCCTACTTCGTCTGACTGCAAAATTAATGGTAGGCTAATAAACCCATGCACGTCACATTTGTTGCAAGAAAAGAACTAATGTTTATGGCCTTTTTTTGTATACTGTAGGTCACAATGAATGTTCAGTAAAAAACGAGTGGCTAAGTAACCAGTGGCACCATGAGCAAGCAGGAAAAAGATATTCCTTATTAGTGATTTAGTGTGTCTGGAATTTAGTTTAAGCCAACTATTAGGGCCCCACAGAAATTTTGTTATGGGCCCCCTCCAGCTTCGTTCAGCCTTACCAGGGCATTTAATGTTGCAAAAATACAACAATAAAAATCAAGTTTTTGTAAAATTATTGTGCCGGTAGCATATGGTAACTCAAACAGCCTACTGTGTAGATAAGGATACTGTGGCAATATTCCCTTTTTCTCATAACCACATCACGTTACTTTGTGTTTGAAAAATTGCTTTATAATATTTCTTATAATGGTTTATGGGCAGGCTATCCTGACCTAAACTGTTTTTCCGGTAGTAACTAGGGTTGAATCCATTCATTTTTTTGTAATTTTTAAATTCAAATTCATTGACTTTAAAAAAAACAAAATTCAAATTCGTTAATGACTCGTAAGCGGATTCAAATTTAATCCAACTTACCACTCATTAACCACTACTACTAATTTCATACTTTGCAAGCCAGATTATTATACATTATGATATTAAAACAATTGTTCAAATATTTTTGAGTACTGTGGGTTCAGCGAGTATCAGCTTGTTCGAAACATGTTAACGCAAGAAATGTGTAAAATTAAATGAAAGTATAGCTGACTGCAAAAATGACAGTACCAAATGCAAAAAAACTTTACTTTCGTTAAAAAACACTAAGAACAAATGAGGACATCAGGGAGTGTCGCAAAATAGGTAAAGAATTATCCATGAAGGACAAAGAACTGCTTTGCTGACAGGATGACCGATATGTATTGGATGATAGACTTTAAGAAGGAATCAGTACTCTGAACTGACCTCACAGAAAAAAGAACTAAAGTCCTTTACCAGATAAATATAATGATACGACCCTAGCCTAACTCACTTAGCTACTCACTCAGCTACGATATTCACTGTAACCTAAACTTTAGCAACACAGGCTTCTCTCCTCACTTCAAAACACTAAATTAAGCCAGGGATAAACCCTTCAGCATACAACGCTTGCGTAACTCTACACGTGAATAATTACACTGAAACAAAGCTATGCTAGCATAGAGCTCGAATAAGTAGTGCCAGCAAAACACGCTAAGTTATACCGGTGCTCAAAAGTCAAATTCAGAAATGTTCTATAAAATTCCAATAAAAAACCAAGACGAAACAAATTTTTTATTTAGTTGCATATTTATCCTCCTGTCACGAGAAAGCGATCAATGCGCTATACGAGCTCGCTTAGGAGTTGCCAGCCATCTGTCTACCACACCAAGATGGGGAAATCCCGCTAAGTGCCTTTCCCAACAGCACAACAAGTAAACTTGCCGGCTTGATCTCCACACTGTCCCTTCAATGCTGAACGTCAAGCAGGGAAGCTGTGAATACCAATTTTAAAGTCATTGGTTTGACCCGACTCGGAATCAAACCCGAGTCTACAGCTCAAGAGACAGACGCGCTACTCGACCATCTGAGCTGAATCAAATGATATGCAAAAATTCACACGCTAACTCAAAACATTTTTGTTCCATCTCAAGCACAAAACTTGAGCTGGCTAAGATTACGAAATATCAGGAGAGCCACCTCGAATATTCTCGGAAGTCAACAGTATTATTACATCACATCACAACTATACGAAACCATCTGACAAATAAATTTCAGAAATTAATGTGTCGGTCTAGACCCTTCTAGGACAGTGCGTTAAGAAATGATAGCATTGTATTTGTATTATATTAGTTGCATATTATCCTCATATCACGAGAAAGCGACCAAAGCACTATAATAAGCTCGCTTGAGTTGCTGGCCACCTGTCAACCACACCCATTGAGGTTGACAGGTGGACAAACAGGAATCCCATTGAGTGCCCTGCCAGTTTGTTCTCGCACACTTTCCCACTAATGCTGAACATAAAGCAGGGAAGCTGTAAATACCAATTTTAAAGTCATTGGTTTGACCCGGCTTGAAATCGAACCAGAGTGTGTAGCTCCAGAGGCGGACGCTCTTATCACTCAACCATCTAAGCTCTTAAATCATTACAAAGAGATAAAGAAAAGATCGGGTGTAAAGTCCATTCTCCAGCAGGTGCACTAGGGAGTTAAGTATGGCCAAAAACAACTTCAATGCGCCTTGTAGCGTCACATCTGCCATCACAAACTTTCTGTTTGCTTGATAAAATTTTGTGGAACATTTGCAAACATTTATTGATATAAGTCTGTTACGAATAAAATCGGTCCTTTGCTTTCTAAGATTTAAGTTGAAAAACTTCAAATTCATCAATAACTCGTAAACGGATTTTAACTCAATCCAATCCTAGAGTAACTGACCAAGCTGAACATAGACTATAAACATTTCTCTCGGCAGGTTGTGCTTTAGAAGCATTATCAGAATCTTGCTTGTTTGTTAGTCGTCGTGTGTGCTGATTTTTAGGAGTGCGTTTGCACTTCTCTACTTATTCCTGCTGACTTTCAGTGCCACCTGTCGAGCAAAACATTAAATGCACATAGTCTGACAGTGTTCACTGTTCAGCTTGTTTAGTTGCTGCTGGAAGAGCAGTTTAGGTCAGATTGACTTACCTGTAGCATGTTGTTACTAATGTCAGGTAAACAGATCAACCATTCGTATTCAGTCTTATACTTTTTATAAATCTGTCTTGATCTCACAAGTTTATGAAGTGCAGATTTGCTTTTAAGCGTATTCTAGGCTATGTGATGTAAATACTGCTGTAGTTTATGCTTCTTGATCAGCGTGAAATGAAGTGTACAAATATGATAGTGTCTAGTGTTTCTTGTCTTCTTGCTACTCTTGCATGCCCAAAAAAAGAAAACTTTGATATTGAAAAATGATCATGCATAACCAGTCGGACTTCTCGCTCAAACCATAATTATGCAAACTTCACAGTTCAATATGTACAGAAGAAATGTTTTGTCAATAAATTATCTGCAGATGTACCTGTATAGTACCCATAGCCCAAGGGTGGGCATACCTTTTCACACAAAGGGCCACATTTGAAAAAATTTTAAAACGGAGGGCTGCACTGATTGAAAAAGCAAAAAAAAAGGTTTACACGTCCTCAGATGTTCAATAGAAATATGCAAATTGTTTTATAGATATATGTAAGTTTTTTAGAAATATGCCTATTTTTTAAAAAGAAAGGTCTACATGTGCCAGGGGCGCACCCAGCGTATTTTAAAGGGGCTTGATCTCGCATTGATAACAATGTCTCTTACCACTACGCCAACCAGCCGGTTTGGCTTCAGTATGATGTGGAGCAAATTCTGTCACAGCGGTTTTGAAGTAACAGTACGTATTGCCCTTGCACAGTTTGGACACTTCATTTCAAAAACAAGGGTTCGGTTTCATAAGGGAGGTTTCGACCTCCCAACCCCCCTGGTTGCGCCCTGAAACGTCCGCAGATGTCCTATTTTTCAATGACATTCAGTTTGAAGCTGAAAAAAGGCCTTTGGCTTGATTCGCGATTGGAGTTTATATTTCTGTAAGTGCCCACAGGCTGCATAAAATGGTCTCGCAGGCTGCAGTTTGCCTAGCCCTGCCATAGCCAATTCTGATATACCGGTAGTACTGAAAAAATAGGCCTGAAAGCTATTTTGCCGTTATGACAGCATACGCAGTGATGTTAAATAAAATTGTGTTAATTTATACTTGACTTTTTGGAATGTAATCAAACAAAAAGTGTGACAGATGGTTGCAACTTCTAAGTAATCTCTTCATAACGCCTCCATTGCTTTCTGTTGACGCAAAGATGATGATGTAAAATATGTTTGCAGGTGGGAACTGTAGCAGTATTATTTGAGTTGTACTTGGTGCAGTGGGCAGTGCTTATATATTTGTTGGTATGACTGACTCTCATTTGATTCCAGTTGTTGAGCCTGGAGAAAGATTGAGAACATTATTTCAGAAAGGTCATGTGGAAATTGACAAGAATGTTCCTATTCGACGTTACTTTCGATCTTGTCAGGAGTTGATTCGAATGGTATGTATATTTATAATGAAGCAGAAGCTATTTAAAACGAGATGTTTTTTTTATATTGAGACGTTATATCACGATGTTTTCAAAAAACTTTACATACACATGATTATTTAGGAATTTTGTTAATGTTTAAACAAGTGACATAAATGTTGTTAATAGCCTATTTTGCTGCTGTTGAAATATGTTCATTGTATTTGCTTAGAGTAATTTTGATTATAATTAACACATAAATTACAAATATCTGTGTTTGTAGAACTCTAATGTATGCATTTTGTTTCATATTTATCCTCCTATCACGAGAAAGCGATCAATGCGCTATACGAGCTCGCTTAGGAGTTGCCGGCCATCTGTCTACTACACCAAGATGGGGGAATCCCGCTAAGTGCCTTTCCCAACGGCACAACAGTAAACTTGCGGGCTTGTCCTTCATACTGTACCGTTAATGCGGAGCGTCAAGCAGGGAAGCTGTGAATACCAATTTTAAAGTCATTGATTTGACCGGACTCTGGATCAAACCCTAGTCTACAGCTCCCGAGGCGGACCCTAACCCTAACTGTGATTGAGATTGAGTAGGCCCTATGACGGTGATCATATTTATCTTAGAGAATCATTGCTTGAGAAGATTGAGAACCATTGCTGTAAAGACTTAATGAACTACGTCAATTTTTTTATGTGTGGTTGGGTTTGAAATGATTTAGTGCGTGCACAGTGCTTGTTGCCCTAGATTCAGTCCGAAATACTGAAGGTCTGTATTTAAAGTGAGCTTGCAGTATTCGAGTCAGCAGTCACCCAGTGTGTATGTCAAAAGCCGGTCTGCAACTTTTAGGCGTAAAATCCGTCCAAGCGTATTTTTAGCAACTTTTGTTTATTATATATAAAAATATTTTTATGGGATGTTTTCGTGTTATTGCTAATTTCAGTTTAAAACGATCTTTTCTCATGCTTAAATTTACATAAATTACTAGATTAATTTTTGCGTAAATTGCTTATACTTGTTGGTAACAAAGGAATAAATGAAGAGGCTGTGTGTTTACGGTAAAGTTATAAAAAAATTATATAAATTAGAAAAATTTCTGAAAAACGCTTTTAAGTATAAATAAATAAAACTTACTAAAATAATGCACTTGGTCGCGTTTCACGCCCAAATGCCCTTGCGCCCTTTTGTTTGCACCCAAATGTCGAGTTTTGTCAAATGCAATTTCCTCCCAAGTCCCAACCTTGATTAAATTTCGTCACTTTGGATTTGTAACCGTCGGGTAGTTCTGTTTAGCCATGTTGCTAAGCAGTTAGGTATTGTAGTGACTATTCTGTACTATCAACACTTTGTGAACTGCTGTGCTTCGTACCGGTATTGTGAAAGTTTAAAATTTAAGAAGAAAGTTGAATTTTGTTTTCAGGCCGGAGTTTACTTTGATGAAAAGAATTTGGAAACTTCGTATATTTATTATGCCAAATTTATTGTGTAAGTACTTATGTGTACAGTAAGACTTGGTTTCTTATTCGAATTTTCTCGCTCATTAAATGCCACTCACCTAAATCATTACTACTCATCTAACTCATTACATGCCTATTTTTCTCGGCATGTAATGAGTTAGATGAGTGGTCCATAAACTTTTTTAGTTTTGTTCACCCTTACCACGGAATTGTGCATTTCATTCACCTTCGATGCGAAAATATGCTTCTCATCGTGTAACTCATAAAAAGAGGTCATTGCCAGTAGATTTCTAAAACAAGGTCTTCACTTTTCGAAACTGCCATAAACACTTCGGGGAGAGCAATTGCAAAGTTCATATCTTACGTTCATTTCCTGTTTTTGTTGTTTCCCCTTACCAACTTTTTATGCACCTTGAAGTGCACCAAACATTGTCTTAAATACTTACAATATAAGAGACTAGGAGTTGACACAAGTTTGTGGTTGCTGCTCGCGATATTATGATTGATCATCACAATCAGATTGACATAAAAAAATTGACCCAAGTTTGTGGTGTCCTTTATGGGGCGCCATTTGTTAACTCAAATTTGTGAAACGATTTTCTGTTTATTTACATATGAAAAATAGTCATTTCAAACAAATGTTCGAAAATGAACATGCAAAAGTTTTGTTTATTTATATAATATATAAGTCTACACATTATATGAATACTCACTTTAAAATAAACACTAAAAATAAATAAAGTATTCAAAATAAAATACACAAAAAATTTTGACCATTTATTTCACGTCCCTTACTAAAATCAGTTATGGTGAATGCTGATTTGCGGAAAGAATTGCCCGTAGTCATTTTCTCCAATCAGCATGAGTTTGAAGTAAATAGTCAAACTTTTGTGTATTTATTTTTGAGTGTTTATTTTAAAACAAACGTAACCCTGTTTATTTAAAACAATCTCCTCAAATGTATATTACTGTTGTATTTTTTATCAGAAATTTAAAAAATTTATCAAAAATTAATTGTTGGATAATATCCCAATAAATTCCCATCACTGCTTGTAATTGAAGTTATTCTATTTAAATGTGTTCTAAATTGATTTGCTAAGAGTCAGAAGAGAGTCAATTTTTCACTTTTTATTGATATACGTAAGTTAGTCAACGTTGGTCTCTTTATTTGTTGTTTTACTTTTTTTTTTTTTTCAGATTATCAGTTGAAAAGTTAAAAACACACCCTGAGTATGGACATGCAACTGCTGCTGAAAAGTCTGCTAATAAGAAAACTGTTAAAAATATTGCATTTCCACGAGCGGAAAAGTTGAAAATTGCTTTACGCAAAAAATATGAAGAAGAATACGCTATATATGAAGTACAGAAGGTATGAGCAATGAGTTAAGGAAGATAAAATATGGTGGTTATTTTAGGAGTAATACTTACGACTTTGAAAATGATTGTGCAATAATTGAAATGTTTTACTAACTGACCTGATGCTCTCAAGTAATTCTACGCAATTAAATGTTCATTATACTCGCGGTATTACTCCAATGCGGGTAACGACTGGCAGGGCCCATCTCCGCATCTTAGCACCTGGTCAACACAGCTCCGAAGAAACGTCGCACTTTGTCCGATTTGACTGCACGGAAATCAAACCCCAGACCTCCCGCACCGATAGCGATTGGCTTAACTACTGAGCTAACCGGCCGAACTACATGATTATCTTTTCATGTATGTATGTTGTTCGGTTTTAGCAGATTGAATTTAAAAACACTGTCAGTAGCCCAACATCTGCAATGTGTCGAATGCAGTAAACCTCGTAGCTCGTATATACCGTACGAAGCTAGTCCGGCAATCATTTGCTCGATAAATGTGTAATCCTTTTATATATAACTAATCCAATGCTCACTGTACATCCGGACTTCAAGTTTGCGTCCGTTGCACCGTTATGCTATTAGAAATCTTATCGTAATTTCATTCGGCTGCCGGCATCAGATTACGATAACCGGGTGGTTAAGGCTGTGTCTCCGGTAAAGACTCGCCGCAAACATTGGGCCGGTGATACGTCACTGGTCGGTGCGGGCGTGGGTTCGAAGCCCACTCGTAATCAGATTTTTCTGATTACGTTTAATTTAGCCTAAGATCTTGAAGGGTTAGATTCTAGTTCAATTCATTAATAAAAATCTACATCAAAACGCAACATTATTAGTCGACAAAAAATTGCATTATAATCGCGCTTTGCTCGCTCCTTTTCGTATTCCGACGACAAGCAATTTTTTCTGCCACTATTTTTAGCTTGTTTCACTGCTTGTAGACATTGCTGCCGTCAGTGGCGATTCTAAGGGGGGCCAGAGGGGGCCATGTTCCCCCCCCCAGATTTTTGCTAGGCCCCCAGGTTGCCCCCCCCCCCCCCAGTTTTAACAAGCTCATGTAGTCTATGACAGGGTATGAAAATATGCTAATCGATTGCCCAACCTCAGAGGTAGACATTCGTTGTCGTTGCTTCTTAGTTTATTAGGCTATGTGAAACTTGCATAGTTTGCTTTGGTCTTTGTCTTCACTTTTCAATGAACTAGTGCTTTTATTGCATCACACAGTTCCGTCTAAATCGCTATCAGAAGCGGTTAGGTCATAAAGCAGCCAGTGCAGATTGAAGAAGATGGTACAAATGGGTAAAGAGGAATAAAGAACTAAATACCAGTAGATCAAAATCTTACGTATCATGTCTTTGGTAGTCGCTAATCGAAATAAGAGCGTCATTTCCAATTTTTTGTAGCTTAGTTAGTCATGTACTGGTATTTTTTATACTTTTATGTTGTAGCGTAATCAGCAAGCACTAAAAAGAAAAGGTAGCAGTATGCATTGTGGCAGCATTGGCAGACGTAATAATGGTATTATTAGTAGCAACAACAGCCAGTGCGTAGTAAACTTGGCTTTAATGCGTCATTCGTTGATGGCTATGGAGTTTGGAGCGGGAGAACTCTTTTGAGGGTGGATTGGTTCTGCAGGCAACGCAGTGTTGCCTTGTTTTATGATCGCTTTTGAAATTACAAAATCATTAAGTAATAGAGCAGTCGATCTTTCTTGCCTGACCATTATTCAGCCTGCGGTTGTTAGGCGACTGATATAAAGGGCGAAAATTACAATATGTTTATCATGAAGGCATGATAATCGTAGGATTAAGTTACACTAAATAAAAGAGAGCCATCTGGCTGAATGATTGGTTGAGTGCTTAAAACTATTGATTCGTAAGTTTCGCATTATTTTTTATCTTCAATTATTGTTCGTGTATTTACCTTTCACTTCTCTAATTTATTTTTTTGTATTATGTTTTTTGATGTGGGAAGATATCAAGTGGTGTAGTAGACCTATTCCTCTACTGTTCTACGGTTTAGGTTTGAGCTGCAGATGTTATTTTTGTCCAAGTCTTGTAGTTACCGTATGCGTTTGATCCCGACGCTCTTTTGCATTTCTATAGTCAGACTGGGCCACCACGAGAGGTAGAATGTTGGGATTCATTAACTGCTTGCACTTAAAGATGAAGGAATTACTTTAAGCGTCTTTTCCAAGGGTGTTATAACAAGCAAACCTGCCGTCTTGTCGTCGATACTATTTCTTTAATGCCGAAGTCGAACGTATGGCAGGAAAACTGTGGATACTAATTTTTAAGCTAGGCAATCTCGGAGTCAGGCCTTTAGTCTACCGCTCGAGGAACAGACGCTGTGACCATTTTGCGATCTTACTGTATGCTGTAGTGAATGTCAATAATAAATGTATGTAGTGAGTCATATTGCAATATGCTTACTTTTTAAGTTTGGTTGCAAATCTCTTTGAACTTAACTTTTCCTCTCAAACATAGTTTTCAGTGGCCCCACCTCAATCTGTCTTGGCCCCAAAGTGCCCCCCCCCCCCCCACCTCCACTTTAGGGTTAGGGAATTAAATTAAATTTTCTTTCTTTTTATCTCAAATAACCCTGATTTGAATGCACAAGAAATTGCTGCTCTGAGGCTGCTTGAGCTTGCGATTCAATTTCCTGGATTTTTTGGTATTTTAGCTTTATCATTTTTTTAAGAATAGGCTAGAACAGGGGTGGCCAACCTGTGGCGCATGCCCCATACGTGGCGCATTGGCTACTTAAAAGTGGCGCATTGCACCTTTTTAATGACAAACCACTTCTACTCACAAATTTTTTTTTTTTTTTTTTATTTGCCCTCCCGGATATTTTTCAGTGGAAAACAGAACATCTGAGGGCGTGAAGACCTATTTTTATTTTTTGCTCTCCGCCGACATTGTCAGTGGAAAACAGGATGTCTGAGGGCATAGGCGCACGCAGGAAAGCTGTGGTGCCTTGCCCCCCCCCTTTGGTCCTGTAATAAGGTCCTAAAACCTTACTTTCAGTCTATTATTTCTCAAACTAATAATGGTTGTAGCCTCCTTTCACTTATTTTAACCAAGCTTCTGCTTTTAAACATTTCCGCAGTGACTGCACTCACTGCACGCCCTTTTTCGATGAAAAAAGTGTGCTAAAATGAGTGTTTTTTTATATGAAAACCGTAAGAACCCGTTGGCGGCTGGGGGGTTCACCCCCAGAACCTCGGTTGTGGCCCCCCTTTGTGAAATTCTGGGTGCGCCACTGTTTGAGGGCGTGAAGTGAAGACCCTTTTTTTTGCTCTTCACCGATACGGCACGCCCTTGTTTTTAAGAACTGAAAAGAAATAGATGCTTGATGCGGCGCATCTAAATCAAGGGTGAAAAATATTGGCGCATGGAATCAAAAGGTTGGCCACCCCTGGGCTAGAACATTGTGATAATTGTGTTGTATTTTTTAAACATCCATAAACACCAAAGATAGAAAATCAGCAAGAAATCGACCATTGGTGCTGAATGCATGTAAAAAAGGTTCGCAGCGTCACACAATTTCAATGTAGAAACTGATTTACAATTACGTGCAGTTTTCGCATTATATTTTGCAAAATGCACATTTCAAAAAATACAGTTAAAACACGCGCTTGACTATTTTATGCAGAAATTAATTTTAGAATTGGCATTCTTAGTGACAATTTTTGTAATAGGCTTCTGCTTTTTGGCACAAATTCAGCGTTGTTTGTTTTCTAACTTGCAACATCAATTGGTGCTGTTCGAACCAATGTTGCCAAATGTCGACGATTACAAGCTTTTATTGCAAAAAAAATTCCGCTAACCGAATCCCTGTTGTTTGAGCTCGAAACGTTGGATTTGTAAATGGGATTAGGGATAAATTCTTTAATAAAAAAAAGATGAAATTAGGTAGTTTATATAATTTTATAAATTGTTTGTGGGTAAGAAAATCGCCATTAGGTATTTTTTGCTCGTTAAGGTATTTTCTGCTGGTACGGGTTTGCTGTATTTTCATTCTTCTATCTTTTCATCCATGTATAGGCCTACTCTGATGATCATTTTTTTGCATTTGTTAAAACCTCATATTAACTCTTTTTGCTTAAGTTGTGAATTCGTTGCCACTGTTTTCATTAAAATGATGTGTTTGTGTAATGTGTGTCGTTTTTTTTTTCTCACAGTTACAGCTACAAATTACTTTGCGGCATGGGGTTGGAATCCTCAAATGCCGCAAGGGCTTCTCGCGGTTGTGCATCTGGTATAATTATTTGTATCGTAATGATAATTCGCGTCGTGATGAAGTTAGCTACGAAATTACTTGCCCAAATTTCAATGAGTTTAATTGCAGCAAATGAGCAACTTGATTTACCTTTTTTGGGTGTAAATTGATGCGACTACCCGCGTTGCTACCCTATCCGTCGAAAATTTTCTATGGATAAACTGGTTGCAAGCATTTTGCTTTAATTAGGTTGGAAAAACCTATTTTACAAAACAAATAGCTTTTTGCAAACTGTGAACTTGCTTTTATTGTTTAACAGGAAAAATTGGACGAATTAGCTCGACTTGAAGAAGAAAAACAGAGGGAAGAAGAGAGGAGGAAAAAAGAAGAGGCGGAAAATTTAAAACATCAAAAAGAAAATGAGAGAAAACAACGAGAGAAAGATGAAATGGACGCGTTTTTGAAAGAAAGAAAAAGAAAAGAATTGGAAATGGAAAGAATTGCCATTGAAAAAGAGTAAGATGAATTAAAAAAGAGTTGGGGAGTTTGCTTAAGATATCCATTTATTTTTAACAAAAAGACAATTTATACACTTAATGCTGGAATCGAAAGTGCATTATTTTTTATTCAAACTTGGCATGGGAATGTTTATGCAGCGATATTGGTTACATCAAAAATTGGAGGAAGCGCTGTTGAATTATTGCCTAAAACTGCTTTAGCTCAATCGGCCCGAAAATTTGTATATCCATGTTTCAAATTAATAATTATTCACCATGTTGTGCATTTGTGGAAATGTTCTCCTGCTTTTGTCGGCCTTTGACTATTGGCCGCACATACTGACCTCCCAAAACACAGCGGGAAGCTTGAGCGCTTTTGCATGCTTCGCTGGTTGAACTTTCTTGTACGACAAGTAAATTTTTGCGATATACCAACTACAGTAAAAGTTGCCGAATTTGTCATTTCAAGAGAATTAAGAAGTGAGAAAGACCAATTCGACTGTAATTTCGCCGGGTGAGGCAAAGTAAAGCTCGAAAATAGTCAAAGCGGGGAGAAAAAGCGCGCTTTGCCACGTTTCAATCGAAAAAATATTCGGCTGTTGTCTGAATTATTTTGCCATGAACTGGTTCATCACCTATAGATTAGATTTTCTTCATAGAGTTTTCTAGTTACACTACCCCGTGTTTTTTCGTATATATTACACTGCCCCCTCACGTAAGCCATAGTAGGTTTATGTAGTTTAATCTAGCGACGTAACAAAAAAAAAAAAAATTTAAAACATCCGAAGACCGATGGTTTTAAAAAAGTTTTGAACGCTTAAGAATAACATAAAATAACCATAAGTTATTTACGAAGCAATTTAAGATATCTTGATGGAGATCGAAATCTCTACTTTACCAGTTTAATTCTTGTAAAGTTACGATTTTGGCAAATTCCATCACAGTTTCTGTAAAACTTCTGTTTGAACAACACGGCACTCTGTTTTTCAACTCTTCCTGAAGTTCCTTCATAGTGGCGTTCTATTTAGAGGTGGTTAGAGAATGGTGCTTTATTTTTTACCTTTCCTTCTTCTATAATGCCTTTCTATTAGAGGTAACGCTCAAAAAGAGGTTTTGCGGTAGTTGAGCGGAAAATTCTTCCTTGTTTTATGGGAAAGTTTTCCCGTGAAGCATGCGAACTGCGAAAGCGCGCTTATGCTTCTTTGTGTCTTTAGCGCTGAGTTTTCACACAGCGGTCGATTGTTTGTCCTCGAGGTCACTTTACGGCGGTCAGTTGTCGGTGTTTGGCCTTCGGTGTGTCCTCACTGGGATGCGTCTTGCGTTAAATCAACGACTACGCAATGGCGCTCATGGTTTATGAGCAAAGCGAGGCTTTTGCCCCAATGTACTATACAACTTGCCTGTACCATTTGCTGGCGGACATAGAAGAAGTTGAGTGTTGTACATTCTATAAAGTATAAGATCTGCTGGACACCTCAGCCTTCATAATTTATTCTTTCTGCGTATGCTCATTGATTTATGTGATGCGGAAAGATGTTGCATTTTCCGCAATAAAGCGTCGAAAAACATTGCTAGTCGCTGTTGGTAATTTGGTATGATATCGTACGATGATGTTTGTTTTAGCCCCGGACAAAGCAAACTACCAAGACGTAACAAGAGGTTGTCAGTACAGTATGCAGTCACATCAATAAATCATATATGGCATGACATTGGCATGTACTGGACTGCAGAAGTGCAGATGGTATATTTCGACTGTTTTCAGCGACGTTTTTTTTTTAATCACATTTTTTTCTCGGAAATGTACCGGTGCTAAACTGATGTTGTTGCTTTATAGTAGGTTAGAGCAGTTTCGGTTTTAACGTTTCAAAACTTTTGTCGTGTTTTTGTGCAAGTTTTTTTTTCTTACAGATTTTAATCGTGACAGGAACAAAAAATCATGAAACAATCTCGAGGCTTTTTGTATGTTTAGGTTTGCTCCAAAACCTCAAGTGGATGACAATCAGCCGCTTCTTCCCGTAGAGTTTGCTCCTCCTCCTGCCTGCGTTCCTCCGCAAGGTCAAGTTTCTCCTCTTTCTCAAACTAATCTTCCTTCTCAACCTAAAGTTCCTTCAAACACAGCATCAACATATACCTTGAATAAACGTAAGTTCTTGCAAGCATCACTGTCATGCATACAAGCAACATGCTACCACCTGCTCTGTTATTTTAGATTAATGTAGCTTCTTTGCCAATTTTGCTCTTTCGCATGTACTTGTGCAAACCATGAATTTGTTCAAGGGGTTACTACGATACGGAATTATTTTCCGTATTATATTCCTCTAAAAATATACCGTATCGTAATTTCGTACTTCGCAAAAATACCGTACGTAACAGTACGGTACGGAATTTTTTCGGTACGGTAATACCGTACCTTTTCGTACCACATTTTTTTAAAATTTAGCTGCATATTTATACTCCTATTACGAGAAAGCGATCAATGAGCTATTAGGGTGTCCCGCTTTTAAACTTTTTTTCGCAAACTCTTAATGTTTTATTGAGTTCTTCATGCCCGGGGGAGACTTTGAAATATTTTGGGGGGTAAATGACGTAACTCGAAAAGTACACATGTTACACGGCTAAATGTGATGTCAAACGATTTGGAAGACATGGTTTCCCATCTGTTGGTAATACATTTTGATGCTCTATCTCATCAGAAAACGACTTTTTAAAAAATTATAATCAATGATTTGTGGATGGGAAAAGATCAAAAAATTCTAATGCACAAGCCGTACTGTAGTAACCCCTTGAATTAGTTTTATTTTTGTTCTTGTCAAATTGAATAAAACGATGTCGTTCCAATCCATGTTATCACTGATCAGTGTTAAAGCTCTTTTATTGCTGTTGGGCTATTTTATAGTCAATTACGTGCTCCCTACTGATTTGCTCATTTATCGGATCGCTTTGTTTGCCTTGTGGCTAGTTTCTGAGATATTTATTGTTCTACCACACAACTTCCCGCACACCAAGAGCTTTAAACCAAATTATTTGTCCTTTAAAAAGTAATTGCTGGTTCTTGGTCATGGTTTGCATCGATCTTTCCGCATACTCCTGTGACACTTTTTCATAACGCGACATCATTTTTTTTACCACCAACAGTGTATTGTCAAGTGCAGTGCGGCATGTAATCTTATGCTTTACTCTTTTTATCTCGAAATCCTACCACTTTCAATTTATACATGGATGAAAATTTTTTAATGACTAGGATTAAAATTGTAAAAGATGCGCTGTAGTTAAAGCATGTGTTCTGGAAAAAACACAAAGCATGTGTCTTAGAATAGGGCAAATCGATTCCTCTTAACAAATTCTATTTCGTAATGCATCGATTCGTTGACATTTTTCTTGCAATTTGAGCTTGATCAAATTCTTTTTTTACGACAATAATCGCTTTGTAATTATTGGCGCGGTATTTGTATGCGTGATTTTTGATTTTACAGAAACTTGTGAAACTCTCCACACCGCAGAGGTAGATTCTCTCTGTTGATATGCACTGTTCTGTAGAAGCAGCGCATAACCTTTACATTAAGGTTCAACTGTTCTCAATTCATTTTTGACGAAGTGAAAACCATCAATTATTATTTACTGTAATTGGTGAAAAGTTTTCACTGTCTAGAGCAAAAACATCGAGGTCACCATAACTGGTGGACTAAGACACTTCTAGGACGAGCTAGTCGAGCATGCTTAAAACTCCATTGTTTGCAATGTTGCACTTATTACTCTAATAGTGATTGGGTTTGTTTATAAATAATGACTCCTTTTTTTGCTGAACTAGAATGCTTCATTTCATATTCTGTTTTTTACATTACTGGTTTTCGAAATCCTCCTTACTAACTATCAGCATGCAAAACATTACGCTCAGCGAATAGTGGCTGTGTTGAGATTTCACCGTATTTTCGCAGCCGTCGGCAAACCTTCTTTTGATCGATCGCTCAAACCGACCACCCATCCAACTAATAATAAAGATGACACTGATGTCGCCGACCAAATATCCACCGCTTTTGCTGCGTGAGTATTTCTTAGCTCTTTTTTTTTTTTTTTTTTTTTTCTGTTTGCAAAAGCAACCAACGATTTTTAAAACTCGCTTAGAAGTTGCCATATCTTTAGGTTCAACTTTGTTTTCACCGATTGCCTAACCTAAATGTCATTTTCAGCGAAGCTTTGCCGTGAGCAAAGTTCCCATTCCCATCTCCATCAGTATATCATGACTCTTATTTTTCTTTCAGCTCCCTGACCCTTTCAGAGAATCGGTATGGCCTGCGCACTATTTTATCCCCTGGTGAACTACCGGCCAAGTTCATGAAAATTGCCCATTCTAATACCGTGAAAAATATTGAGACTTGTGGAGTTCTTTTTGGCAAAGTGGTAAGCTCATCAGTCTGAACTAATCTGCTAATCGTGGCTTTTAGCGGTTCTTAACTTTAGCAGCTCAGATGGCCGAGTGGTAGTAGCGTCCGCCTCCGGAACTGTAGACTTGGTTTTGATTCCGAGTCGGGTCAAACCAGTGACTTTAAAATTGGTATTCACAGCTTCCTTGCTTGTCGCTCAGCATTAAAGGGATAGTATGGAGAACAAGCCGGCAAGTTTACTGTTGTGCCGTTGAGAGAGGCACTTAGCATGATTCCCGCGTCTTGGTGTGGTAGACAGATGGCCGGCAACTCCTAAGCCAGCTCGTATAGCGCATTGATCGCTTTCTCGTGTAGGTGAATAAATATGCAACTAAATACAAATACAAAAATTCTTCACTCGTCATTCAGACAATTTTAGGAACACGTCACATTAATTTCTAGAGATTTCAGTGTCAGCGACTGGCTTAGCGGTATCACGCATGAGGTACAAATTCTTCGTGACGAATTTGCTACACGACTGGAGTCGATCGCATTGGACGCGTTTGGCTGGTTGCCAACTCGAAGTCGCAAGAGTTTTTAAAGTTCTTCGCAGTTGTCGCTCAAAGTGCTGCTGAATTTTTCCAATAATAACCTCAGTTTTTTTACTGATTGGTAATAGTTATTCCGATAAATCGAAACGGTTTGTGATAAGCAAAACAGGCTGAACATTAGAAGACGTTGAATACGCTCAGATGAAATATGATGTTTTGAATGTGGTGCAAAACTGCTGCTACTTGATTGGCTTATTTTTCAATATCATTACTGGCCACGAAAGCGAGTGACAGTGTCTCATTGGTTGTTGATTTCCGTTAGGAAGGTGCCAACAATATTGGGCCCACAAGATCTCTGGAGGTGGCTTTTCTACACTGGCTGGTTTTTGACGGTTCTTCTGTAGAATGTGCTCTTTCCAGAATGTGCGCAGTGACTTCCTTGTATTTGCTGCAACGGACGCAGCCTCTTTGATTGTTGGTAGCAGCATGACTGTTGCTCAATTACGAAATCTCCGACAAACCTTCATTCACTCCCGTTTGTGTGAAAGAACCGGGCACCAACTGGAAAGCGCACTGAGTGCTCGGTAGAACTCGCTTTTGTCGCCTGCAAATGAAATTTAATTAGCGACACTTTTATTGATCTTTTTTTCAGGCAAACGAAGTATTCGTGATCAGCCACGTTCTCATTCCTCATCAGAAAGGTGCTCCAGATAGTTGTGATACGACCAGGGAAGAAGATATGTGGGATTTTCAAGATCAATATAACGGAATATGCCTGGGATGGATCCATGTATGAATTGCTTGTAAAAAGCTGAAAAACTATTTTTGAATTAAGAGTTTTTGTGTACAGGACAGTAAACAATTGGTTATATTGCTATTTGCATTGTTTTTAGTATTATTCTTGGGTCAGTTTGATTAAACTTTATGGCACAGATAAACTCAGTCTATGGCTGGCCCCACTAATGATATTTAAAGATAAGTTCTACTGCACAAGCACCGGCCGGTTAGCGCGTGGTTAAGAACATCTCTACTGGCTCCGAAGGTCTTCGGTTTAATTCCCTGGTAGGTCAAATCGGACGCAGTGTCGCCAACGACTCGCCACCACTGCGATGTTTCTTCAGAGCTGTGTTGGCCAGGCGCTGAGCCGCGTAGGCGGGCCCCGTCACTCATTACACGCTTCGGAGTTGATTTTTTTAAACTGCATGAAAAAAGTTATTAATACTGTGAAATATGTGTATTTAATTGTTCATTTTAAACAAGCAATGACTTATTTAACATCTTTAATCTGAACCGTGCTCTAGTAGATAGTGTTTGTCGGAATCAAATTTCTTTACGATCACGAGATATGTTTATGCAGACTCATCCATCTCAAACTGCTTTTCTATCCAGTGTCGATCTTCACACCCATTATCCATATCAGTGTTTGATGCCGGAATCAGTTGCAATAGTTTGTTCTGCCAAGTTTAATGAGGTAATGCGAAGTGGATAACGAGCAGTCGTTGCTTAATATATTGTTTTCTGTCAGCCTTGTTTCATCTTGTATTGAATCAACAATAGCGAGCATAGGTTTGTGTTCCTTTCCACTTTTAATATTTCTACTGTCGCTGATCAGATCGTGACGTCACCACCTCCAAGTGTTCCGCAGACTATGAGGTCCACGATACTTGTCTATTTTTGTAATTATTAAGTTCCTGTGTTCCAGGTTGGCTACTTTATGCTGACGCCCTCTCACGGGATGAATGTGATTGGGAAATGTCGACAGTCAGGTTTCCATCCTCACCCTTCTAATCCTGCATTATTCGAGGTGAGTTCGCTGCTGTCTTGCCAGTTTCCTCGTTTTGCTCAGCCGCTTACTCCAACATACTCCAGTCGTGTTTCATGGTTGTGGGATCGATATGAATTATTTCCGTATGCCATCAGGTTGCCCAGTTTTATGCAATGTTTGTAGTAGCTCATTCGCACTGAACTGATTACTTAAGTAGTTTTAATTGCATTTAATTTAAACCAAATATGGTGCCTCGGTGGTTTTGCACTAATGATGGTATAAGTTTTTACCGACACGTTTGTTAAATGATTATACGGGCTAAAAATATTTTATTATTGCGTATTTTTGATTATTTTAAAGGATATCGTTTTTGTCGTAAACCTAATACTCAGCGAAATATCTTGGTTTAATTAATTGACTGTGAACTTCTAAAACACAATGCAGTGATTTAAGGTAAAATATAAGAAAGGTTACACATTTCGTTACTAATTGTTAGAAGTAACTCGATCAATATTTAGCACTTATATGAAAGCTCTCAGCGCAAACAGCGGTCCCTATTAACGGCCAACAAGCGTAGCAGCAATAAGATATTACTCTAAGCTACAAGGTTCTTAGTAAAAGAAGCGCCTTGTTTGAAGCATTTCAGCAGCAATTACTTGTAAATTACGTGGCAAACGAGCCATGACCGTGACTGCTTGAGATAAGTAGAACCAAGAACACAATAACTAAGAGTAAATTAAAACAAAACATCACAATCTCTTCCATTTCTGAGTTGTTTTATTGCCGATGAAGAAGTACAAACTTTAAGAGTAAATTTTTCGCGCAACGGTAGGTTAATTTTTTCCGTCATTGCCGATCAAACTTAGTAAGTAACATTCTCCAAACCAAATGCTCATGCGAAACTGCGTCCAGTCATTGTGTGTTTCGGTCATGTTCTTATCACCGGCAATCATGTTCTTCTTCACCTAACTCTCGCTTCTGATCGACGTTACTCGTGGGCGAGTGCTCTTGCAACGAATGACGTCACATAGCATGTACTTTTCTCTTTTGTCACAAAAATTGTCGCAATACTGGTTTTTGTTCTTTTTCCAATATTATTTAGTTTTTTTAGCAATGTTTTCATAAAATTATGCTTGAACAAATGGAAAAATATACAATGTACGTAAATACTTTTCAAACAATAACGATGCTTGGCAAACTGTACAGTTGGAAGTTTGCTAGCAATTTTATTACAGTTTGTTGGCGTCGGCAATGGCACCAGATGTGAACCGACACGTCAGCCCAAGTATTTTTAGCTGTATCGTGGCTGTATTGTTTGTGATGGTAATTTGTTTGGTTAAATTGCGGAAACTGGGAATTTAACAAGTTAATGTAAATTTCGGAGTTCGATAAAGAATAATATGGGAGGAAAGTCGCTTGAGAAGGAGAAGCAGAGCCGCACTAAATCTCAAAACTGTCTAACTGCAAGTTATAGCATAACCCAGGCAACAGGTCGAAATAAGTAGTGTATAACTTCATTAACTAAAAGCTAAAAGACTAACGGACTTGGGTCATTCCATATCGAATCATCAAGGCCATAAATCTCAATTGTGTTTAAAATTAATGAATTTTGGTTTGTTGATGTATTTCGCTCTGAAAAGCCATCATTTCAAATTTGAACTTCTTAGCACCTAAAATGTACGAGATATCGAAGATAGAAATTTTGCAGATTTCCTGCAAGATGGCGCTATAACTGAAGATTTTTTCAAATATTTTGGCTCTTATTCAACGTAAAATTATAACAAACGTATCATCAGAATCAGCATCCTAAGGCACACAAAATGAGGTATAATTGATCAATTTACTCCAACACTCTAAGCAATAAATTGAGGTGGAAGTTTGCAACGTTTCAAAGCTTATTTTTCAAAAAGGGCATAATATTTTTTTCTAATTTTTTCAATGTAGCATTATTGTGCTGTCTTTGGTAAGTGTAAAAATTTTTATGTTGGGGAAATTATTATTTAATAAGTAATTGTGCAAAATAGGTATGAATGTCAAAAAAATCTGAATTTTTTTCACAAGATCAAGTGTTTTAATGATGATGATTAAGCGAATACAAGATTTCCAAGATACACTTTTAAATTTAAAAAAAGTGTTGACTAATGACTATTTTGCTTAATCGTCATATTGTTTAATAGTTAAGGGAGTTAGGTTTGCAAGCAGTCATAAAATGGAGAAAGCAATGACTATAAGCAGTGTTCCCTCTGGAGTGAGAAATTTGAGAAAAATGCGAAATTTTTGTGCAAATTTTACTGATTTTGAACCAGAAATTAATATTATAAAATGCAAAACTGAAAAACTTACACAAAAAACTTAAATATTTTAATGCAAGACTGTAGCTTGTATTTTGGAAAAGCAAATTTAATGCAAAAATTTGTAAAAGGAGTCCTCAAAGTAGTAAAATCTTTGGGCAAAAATTTCAATGAATTTATCATGTGGGCAAATTCGCACTACTCAAAATCCTAGAGGGAACACTGACTATAAGTGTCAGCAAATCCTGATTATTGCTTTAATAGAGAATATTTTGCAAAGGACAGCTGTAAAGTATTGCTGTATTGACCATTCTGCTGCTTGTAATCATTGAATTGATCAGTTGGTTAAAGATATAACAAAAGCAGCAAGCTGTAGAATAAAATAATTATTTAAAATAGGTACAGTAAATGGTCAGTGCAATTAAGCCATATTAATATGTTAGTTGAATCAGCTTTCAAGTGAAGTGTTGTATAAGAATTATTAATTTATGAATAACAGCATTTGCTTTGTTCAAGAGTGAGGAGTGAAAACAATAATTGCGCTTTTTGGTAAACAGTAAGTGTATATCTCAGCATCCTTTAAAATCACTTTAAAATTAAAAGCAAAGAAATCAACAATAAAATTTTTGCATTCAAAAGGACCTTCCCGAAAATTTTTTTTTCTCGAAAAGACAATCGACTTAATGTGCCACATCATCACTTGCTGACTGTGGTAGATCCTAATACGCCAACTGGGATAACCTGCACGTTGACCAAGCCAGAAATTCTTGAAGTTACAAAAGTTTTTGATGCTAAACGCAAGCTAAATATCATTCCTTAATAACATAGTAAACTATCAGTGTTGAATCATGCATTTTGAACATGCATGCAAATTTCATGGTTGATTTTAAATGTTTGGCTTTTTAATTATTTGAGAAATCTTTTCCGTACAAATGTCAATTTTTTTCTTGATGCATTATACCATGATTCTGATGTGTTAATGTGTTTGTTAATGTTAGACAGTGCTATTAGTATCATATGCCTTTTGTAAGGTACCGGTACACAAAACCAAATATAAACCTATAATTCTTGCAAATATCGATAAAAAGTTCGGCACATTGTAAATTTGTGAGTAGCACTAGTAGGCCAGGGTATATAGTTAATTTCTAGCTTAGTAACTTTAACTTAGTGCTGGAAGTGGAAGTGGCATATCAACTGCACACCCACTGGCAAACCCAAAATATACGTAAACGCTTCTACAGCTTATGTATGTAAGTTAATTACCTTAAAATAAACATTTACTGAAAGTAACAAAATTCAAATTGCATTGTGAAAAAACCTTATTTACTGATAGTGATGCTTGAGCTATTTTATCGCAATCGGTTTCAGCCTTTTTCAAGAGCCTCAACAGGTAACAAAAGCCGAATACCAATTTTTTTTGGAAGTTTTCACAAAAATGCAATTTCCCTAGGCAAAAAATAATTTAATTGAGTAGTCGAAACCTTACTCTAACTGGATTTAAAAAATTACGATGCCCTTTTTTCGTAACAAGCTTGGCAAAATCAAAATTATTTTTCATGATAACTTTTTTAATTCAGCTTGTGACTATTCATGGCCTATATGAGCACATGGGCATTGAAAAGACCTTTCAAATGATATATTGATTGTCTTTCCAGCTTTAGTAGAGCATATTTAATCACTATTTTTGTGTAAAAAGTGCTCCCTCAAGTGGACAAAATAATGATAACTTTAAAGCACTGTAGCTCAAAAAGTACTTGAGCTAGAACCTTCAAATTTGGTATTAAGATGTCATTTCACATGTACTATCATCCATCAGCTTGCCTTTAAAATCCATGACATTGGTGAAAAAAAAATTTTTTTTTGGGTTGATTTGAAATGGAATTACCCACTTGAATTACCAATTGAATAAGTAAAGAGGAGCGGATTTGGAGTCAACGTTAAGCAATGGCTCATATTTTTAAATAAAAAGTGATTCAAGAAGTAGTAAGCGTGCGGAGTCACCAGCACTGCTAAGAATGCCCGGTTTAGCAAAGTCCACTTTATGTTCAGATTTGTCCGCTAAGTATCGTCAAAATAAGTAGCGTAATTATAACGTCAACAGTTTTGAGATTTACTGTGGTTTTACTTTTCCTCCTTAATTTAAATTGATTTTCCTTTTATGACTAGTCTAGCGCAGGGCTGGGCAAACTACGGCCCGAGAGATCATTTTATGCGGCCCGCAGGCACTTACAGGAAAAAATTCCTACCGTGAATCAAGCCGAAGACCCATTTTTTTGCTCATTACCGATTTTTAGTGGAATGTAGGACACCTGAGGACGTGTTAACCAGGAGCGTATTTAGGTGGGCATTGTGCCATGCCCCCCCCCCCCCCTTTCGACTCTGCCTTTTACTAAAAAAAAAACAAAATTAATGGTTCTAAGTGATTGAAATATGCCAGACTCTTTTGGTGGTTTCTGTAGCTTATGGCCAGGTGCAGATTCAATGGGTAGGATGAGGGGTATGTATCCTCCCACTAGCCATTTTCAAAAATGTTTTTGATGCATACAATTTTTCCATATTTTCCTACCTCTTCGATAGCAAGAAGCCTTACGCCTTAAGCACGCATATCCGAAAATGTGCGAACAAAATGCATCATATTTGGCGAAGCACTCAGAATCATAGGGTCAAAAAACACAATTTGTGTAAAAATTATTCAAAAAGCACTAAAATAGCCATTACAGCATGTAAATTTTCAAAAATTTTCCGGAGAGGCATGCCCCCGTACCCCCTAGAGCCTTTCTTGTTTCTTAATCAGCTTCAAATTAGTTCTGCCGAAAAAAAATACGCGTGAAAACGATGTGGAAATTATGCCCCACCCCCTTTTTAGATTTTTCGCTACTGGTACGCCACTGGTGTTGACCTGCTTTTTTGCTCTTCCAATCAGTGCGGCGCTCAGCTTCAAATTTTTTTCAGATTTGGTCCGTCGTGTGAAAAGTTTGCCCACTCTTGGTCTAGCGCTCCACTGACCACGATAGTATTGCCACTTCCACTTGCGGCAATAGCTCTGTTAGATTTGAAACATAGTGACACTACTTCCGGTTCATTGCAACACCGAGCAAGTACACAACTAGATTGCGTGTGCTCTAATAAATGCTGATTTCCGACTTGTCGGTGCATATCATTTTTTTATCGTAGGCTGGCGTTGCTGGTTTTCATTTATTTGCTCGATTAATAAAAATTGGTATATCTTAACCAAAACAGTTAAATACACAACCTTGATTATGACACTTGGCCTGAAAATTCGCACCAGTGCATCATTCCGGCAGCGCTTTTGTTCCTGGAACATTGTTTCGGTCTAGTACAGGGTTTTTATAAACACTTGGAGTTGCAGCTAATCGGGGCAGTTCAAAAGCCTTATTGAAAATGTGATCTTATGATTGTTTCAGGCTTGCGATCACGTGAAGCCATCCCCCGCCCACACAGTGCAAATCATTGATTGGAGAAATAAATAAACCTGCAGTTTTTCACATTTTCTATGCAAGTTTATTTAGTATCTTCTGCTCTTATATCTAGCATGTTATTAATTGTGACCGCAATATTATACAAATGTGTTTCATGTTTCTTTTCTGTGTTTCATCGTACATAAAGATATCGAAAGTTCTAAACCAGTTGTGTGTGAATACGAAATCATGGTACAGGTATCAAAGCTTATTACATTTATATATGTTGCTTACCAATACCAATTAATCTGTAACGAGATGATGCTAAAACTCTCTTTTTTGATTGATGTTAAACAAAAAAAAGTTGATAATAAATCTTAACTTGAAGTGAAATTTTGATTATTTGCAGTTTTAGATTGGTTTAAAGAAAGTGTCGCAAAGATTTGCGTTACTATTTAAATTTTAATAGCACAAAAAATACTGTTCGTAATGCTTATGCACTAAGATATTTAATCATAATGAAGCAGACAAAAATCAGATGTATCTGATAAATTTTGGGCGTACGTCAATAATTGTTGCCACCATTACTATCTGCAGTCGTGTTGACGCAGTGACAGAGGGGTCACGAAAAGATTCAGTCATTAATATTTGATTTCTGATAATTTGATTTTAATTGGCGAGACCATAAAAGAATGAAGTGAAAATTCTGAAAATGGAATCAGGAATGAAAGTAGATCTTTGTAGGAATAAAATGATGGTGAGGAGGTTGAAAGAAAAAGTAACCAAGGGCAAGATTGATCATTGCCGAGTATGCGTAAGGCGTGAGAAGGGTAAGTGGAATGGCCAACTCAGTGTACTATCTGTGTTAGTTGGGTTTAATGAAGATGTGCACCTATCATGACCAGAAATTACATTTGCACGTCATGCGAGAGTTCAAAACCAATTTTGAAGAAGAAAATGGTCAGCAAGCAACTACAAAGGGAGATTTCAGTGGAAGCGTAAGAGCGTCGAGAAAGATCGGAAACCGAATCCACTAGAAAACGAAAGCTTTCTGGAGATGAAAAGTAGAATAAACATTTTCAAGATTCTTGCGATGATTTAAAAAGATTATCACATAAATTTGGATTAAAACGTTCGTCTCAAAATCTATCGATGTTTAAGTAATACATGGTGAAAAAATCATATTGAAAAACAAGAGAAATTCATGATGCGAACATAAAGACAAACAATATAAATAAAAAAATTAACTTTTAAATACAGTTTTCATTCTGTCCGCTCAGCATTGCTAAGATTCGTTTTAGAAAAAACAAATGGCAAATAATTAACCAGATGAAACAAATCAGCTTGATAAAGTTTAGGCTACTTTAGTAGTAGTGGTGTCTTTTCTTTGCGCTCCGTTAACACTATAAAAGAATACGATAAAGAGTAGGGGAATAAAACGCGGCACAGGAAAAGGGAAAAAGCAACAAAGCGATTAACGTTATGGCATGCAAGTTGGAGAAGGGAGTTGGCAGAATACAGGAGTGGGCAATGTTGCAACACCCACACTTGAAATATGAGGTTTACAAACGTAACAAGGTCAGATGGCCGAGTGGTATAGAGCGTCTGTCTCTTGAGCTGTAGACTCGGGTTTGATTACGAGTCGGGTCAAACCAATGACTTTAAAATTGGTATTCACAGCTTCCCTGCTTGACGCTCAGCATTAAAGGGACAATGTGGAGAACAAGCCGGCAAGTTTACGTGTTGTGCCGTTGGGAAAGGCACTTAGCGGGATTCCCCCATCTTGGTGTGGTAAACAAATGGCCGGCAACTCCTAAGCGAGCTCGTATAGCGCATTGATCGCTTTCTCGTGATAGGAGGATAAATATGCAACTAACTAACTAAGGTGGATTTTTTGATTATTTGAAACAAATGGAACAAGATATTGCAACGAAAAACTTTTAGGTATGACGTTGGTAATTTGAAGAACCTTAAGCAGCGACTGTTCTAGCACCCTCATTTGATCATACTTGTTACTTGGTGGTGTGTGCCCAAAATTACATCCCATTGCCCTGATATGATGTACATTCTCTCTTGGGACAAAAACCTGTGAGCTTTTTGCATCACAAGTAGTTTACTCAATTCGAATCTAAACTAGGAAAAATTAAAAATGAAGAATTCAAACTTGTACTTGCAAATCTTTGGTGAACTCTGATTTGTTAAAGCTGAAACTTTTAAATGAAGTTTATCTATGTTAGTACAATCTACGAATGTCAAATTCAGTCTTTCTTGGTTCCCATTCCGACGGCGCAACGTTTTTTGCTTGGGTGGAATCGTCGAAAGCTATCCATAACATTGCGATCGACAGTTGGCAACAAAACTACCAACTTCAACTTTGCAGCTTTGGGCTGAATTTGGTTCTTTGCGACTCGGTAAGTCAGCCAAAAGTTATGTTTTTTGGCGATTTCTGTCAGCAGAAATGATGTTTTTTCAGTGCTTTTTAAGTGAATCCAATTCCAATTTTTAACTTTGACGATTGTACTTGCAACAGACGATGAATTCTTTTTTTTGTGGTATATTGATGGGAAGTGAAGTAGATTTTTCTCCCATTCTAGGTGCTCGTTCGTGCAGATCCAAAGTGATTTTGAAAAAATCGCATTTTTAGCTTGCGAATGGTTTGTAACGGGCCGTTAGCTCAGTTGCTAAGCGCACAAGCTGTCGGTGCGGGAGGTCTGGGGTATGATTCCCGGGTCGGTCAAATTGGCACAGTGACGCCAACGGCTCGCCATCGCTGTGATGTTTCTTCAGAGCTGTGTAGCCCAGACGCCAAGCTACAAAGATGGTCCCCGCTACTCGTTGTACGCTTTGGCGTATTAACCCGAGTATAATGAAGATTTGATTTAAATAGATTGTACAGTAAATTCTAGCAAGCAGAGCCGAATTCTGTTCTTGCTGCGCTAAAAGTATGCCAGTGGGACACATCTTGATTTTATTTGATTAAGGCATAAGTTTGTTAATGTAAATAAATTTGTTAAACCAGTTAAAACATGGTGAAAATGCAATTTGGTCTTGATGATAAAAGAGTCTGAAGAAAGAATAAAAGCGTCTTTAATCAATGAGATCTTTAACAAAAAAATTGATGAAGTTGCAATCCAAACCAAAAATGAAACTGCACTGAAAACAATTAAAGTTCAAATGCCGCAACAAACTGCTGAAATTGAAGGTCTGCAAGATTCCCAATCCTTTTTATCTGATAAATATGAAGAGCTTAAAAAAGAAACTGAAAGAACACTAGAATATGGAAAAGGAAAAACGGCAAATGAGTAATTCTATCAACTACGTGAAAGACCAAAATCAAAATCTTTGCGAACAAGTTGAGGCACTAGAGCAGTAGCTTATGGCAGAAAAGAAAATATTGAGTTTCATGGAATTCCAAATCAGATATTAATGCCTGGTAAAAGCAGGCACGCCGAGAGGGGGGCAGAAGGGGTCATCGCCCGGGGGCCCGGAGACACAGAGGGGCCCAGGGTTCAGAATTGTCAAGATAGAATGCAAAACTACGGACGCCACTAGTGTATTTAGGGGGTGCAATTGTGCTATGCATCCCCCCCCCCTTTTGACTCTGCTTTTTTGTAAAAAATAACAAAACCAATGGTGCCAACTGACTGAAATATGCCATACCCTTTTAATGGTTTCCGTAGCTTATGGCCAGGGGCGGATCAAGGGGGGTAGGATGAGGGGTATGCATCCTCCCACCAGCCATTTTCAAACATGTTTTTGATGTATACAATTTTTCCATAATGTTGATCCTCTTTGATAGCAATAAGCCTTACGCCTTAAGCACGCATAATTGAAAATGTGCGAACAAAATGCGTCATATTTGACGAAGCACTCAATATAAGGGTCAAAAAATTCGAACAAAATTTGCCTGAAATTATTCAAAAAGCACTAAAATAGCCATCACAGCGTAAATTTTCAAAATTTTTCCGGAGGAGCATGCCCCCTTTTGTTTTTCTCAATCAGCTTCAAATTTGTTCCGCCGAAAAAAAATACGCTTGAAAAAAATGTGGAAATTATGACCCCCTCCTTTTAAAGTTTCTAGCTTTGCCACAGGCGATAGTGTTTTTTTGATTTCGGACCGAAATTTGAACATCTGTGGACGCTATGACCTTTTCTTTTGCTCATCGCTTGATTTTGGAGCACCACTGACCAAGGGGCCCAAACGAAATTTTTGCCCCTCGGCCCGAAATTTCTCTAGGCGCCCCTGGGTAAAAGTGTAAACACAAATGAGAAAATAAAGTTGCTTCTTCTGAAAGTTGGTTACCAGCTAAATACGAATGACATCTCCGCTTCTCACAGGCTGAAAACCAAACACCCAAATCAGCCTCAACCAATAATCATGAGGTTCACTAATTGCAATGTAAGAAATAAAATTTTTGCTTTAAAAAGTCTCTTTCATCCCAGGAAATTTGACTACAAACAATCTGGAATACCTGGATTGACTATGCTCTACATCAATGAAAATTTGACCTCTCGGCGCAAAAATGTTTTTTTTGAGACGAAAAAGGTTGCTAAAGAATGTAATCCCTATGCATTTGTATGGACTTCAAATTGTGAAATTTTGGTGAAACAAAACAATGAAGCAAACTCAAAGATCATAAAGATAAATTCAAAAAAGGACTTGTCCATAAAACTGAACGGACAGAAGTCAGGAGAATGAGTAGTGGCAAATTCAAGACAATGAGTGACAACTTTTTTATTCAATGCAATGTCTGTGTCTACTGTTTGTGTGGGGGCATCTGACCAATACTCTTGCTTTGAAAGCAAGAATAAATTAACTTGCCTATGTTCTAATAAAAATCATCTAAACACTTTAATGCCTGGTACCTCAGTCTGCACAACTGAGTACTGTAATATCTACCAGTTAAAACAAAATATTGCTTGCCAAAATCTGTTTGCACTACATGTTAATATAAGAAGCTTAATCAAAAATATGTCTGAATTAGAAGATGCGTTAACTGATTTGTCAGTAAGCTTATTGCAATTTTAGAAACTTGGCTTACAGATTCTAAAACTGTTAATGTGAATTTACCAGGTTATAATTTTTTCTTTGCTATAAGCATACAGCTGGAGGCGTGGGAATGTTAGTAAAAATCCTTATGTGCAACACAAACCGAACTGAGTATTTTATGTAAAGATCAGGTAGTAGTCGAGACTGCTTAGTCCGAGATCGAGACTTTTTAATATTTTCCAGACCCGAAAGCTTCGAGACCTTTTAGCCGAGACCGTGACGATACAGCTTCGAGACCGAGACTCGATACCTAATCGAAAACAAAAAAAAATTTAGAGATCGAAATTTTTTTACTGAACAGTGAACACTAAACGCAAAAATTACAATTAAATAGAGTTTTTGTTGCACTTTAAATAAACTAACATTGAGAGCAAATCGGATGATAGCTGGGCCCCATGTGGCCGAAAAAGCAAACCACTTTGTCTAAAAACTCGTTCTACCGGTGCAGAAGTGGCCGGCACACACAAAAGCTGAAACGCTAAAACTAAAAGTTCGGGATACAGTTATACTGCATGTTCTTTCCAAAACTTGAAAATGTTTTCTGGTGCCTTGTTTAACTCGGCAACGTCTTCCAGGTATTGTGTCAGCTGCCTTCTGGGCGATAAATGTTCGCTAGAAGATCTTTGTTGTCTAACACGACTATATTTTGCCAATAAACAGGGAACCAAAATTCAAAATTATGAATAAATGATGGGCGAATTCAAATTCAATCCAATTCTAGTACAGACGTAAACAACCCATTTAATTAATGCTGGAAAACAGTTAGGGGCTGTGATGACTCATTACAGTGGCAGTCAGAGACGAAATTGTGTACTGACGTACCGTACATGATCCAATTAAATAAATTAAGTAAAGCACTATAGAACAATTTCACAGCTGCATAATTACGGTACAAGGCAGGTACGCAAGTTAATTTTCTTACGCCTGCAGTTCATAAAATGAATTAAACTTATTTATCGCTATTTTCAAGTCTCAACACCTTGAAACCAAGCAGACTTTGATAAGATTTAATCAATAGAAGAATAGTTTAAATCAAATAAGTGCATGTAATTCTGCCAAACATCTTATTGAAAACATTTTCACAGGTCAGCATTGGATAGAAAATGACGTATTATTGAGATTGGCTTTGATTCTGTAATCAACATGGAAGCGCGACTTCTTCGCTGATATGATGCAAACAACTGAAGTGCGGTGCCGATAAAAGAAGACTCGAGACGCAATTTCTGCTTCGAGACCGAGATCCAGTTGCTTCGAGACCGAGATCCGAATTTTTCACCCAGTCTCGAGATAGAGACCGAGACCTTAAAATTTAAGTCTCGAGACCTCCATTCCTGGTAAAGATTGTGAAGACCTTTGGTTGGAACTTGAATCAGCAAATCATGCAAAGTTAATTTTTGGCGTGATTTATAGACATTCACAGAATAACATCAGTCTAATTTATGTGCTTTACTAAATGATTTTAATACCTACAAGAAATCTTATTACATATGTGGTGATATAAATCTCGACTTGCTGAAGCATGATACAGTCCCAAAAATAAAAAAACTATGCTGAGAGTTTAAACTGTCTTGGCTGTATACCTGTACTACGCTATCCTACACGAGTGACAAGTACTACTGCCACGCTTATAGACCATGTCTACACAAATGACCTCAGTGGCGGCCAGTGGCGCGGGAACGTTTTTTAGACAGGGGGGGCTCAAAATAGTAAGATCGTGTCAACGTCTGGGGGGCGAAGCCCCCCAGACCCCCCTTTTTTCGAACACACGTTTTTAAGAGCAGGACACTCAGCAGACCTATTTTGATAGACATCAATTGCATGCCGCTCAAGTGACCGGAATTTTTTCAGGATAATCTTTCATCATGGAAAACAAGATTGCTTACTACCATTAGGCTTTTCTAACCATGCTCGAATTACTACTCATGTATTTGTAAAATGCAAATACCTCAATCACAAAACCAAAAAGTAGGCAAACAAAATTTGCCCGATCTAACTTTTGCTTTGCTGATCAGAGTTACATGCAACAAACAATGCCCCATTGAGGTTTAAAAATAACAAAAAACACACAATCAAAATATAGCACTGAACCATTTTTTAACATAATGAGATGTGTAGATATAGGTATTTAGGTAGGCGTACTAGCTCAATTTTAGTAACAATCATCGGCAGTGCTCGAGTTGTGAAAACACTTATGGGGGTGGTAGGCTACAACTTTTCATGCAGACCTAAAAAGAGATGGTTATTATAGTTGTAAGGGAACGGTTTACGCTAAAATGTTTTATGGGGGGATGGTGTTGTTTTCAGGGGGGATGGCATCCCCCTCAAATCGAGTAGCCTACTGATCATCGGTGCCAGTTTAGTAGTGATTTAGCCGCTTCATTGGGTTGGTAGAAAAAATTCAAAACCATTAAAAAACTCAACCAGAAGAGAACTTGCACCAGCTCATATAAGCTTAATTAGGGGTGCCCAACCAGTCGATCGCGATGTACCGGTCGATCTTTGGATGCTTGGCTGTCGATCGCGGGTCAATTTGGCATGTACACAAATCAGGTTGGCCACCAACATTTCCAGTTCATGTAACGCGTCCGGGCCGTGAAGACCTTTTTTTTAGCTTTTCACAAAAATTTTGGTGGAATTCGGAACATCTGAAGGATTGAGGACCGTTTTTTTGCTCTTCACCGCATTTTCGTTTACGATTTACGTAATTCCCATGATCAGTAGCGACTTTCATTCGAGCATTCAGAGTAGTTTGGCGTAAAGTGTTTGGCAGCTACAAGAATTGACAGCCATTATACTTTTACTGGGCCATCGTCCATGACTGCTGTAAAGGTTTGCAAACGCTGATATAAAACACGGTTAAAAATGAACTTCAAGCATTGAAAATTTTACCAAATTTTACGTTGACCAAGTGAATAATAACTGACTGATTTTTAAAAGAATAGTGATTCTTCGTTGGTTAAAAGCACTTTAAAAAATATTTGCTTCATTACGTATGTACGTTGCGAGCATTAATCACGTCGCACTCAGTGCATAATTTTTTTAATTGTCAGGGGGGGCTCAAATGGTTCAGGGGGGGCTAAAAAAAGTTCAGGGGGGCTTGAGCCCCCCCTGGCACCCCACTTCCCGCGCCTATGGTGGCGGCTCGTCTAATGGTGCTGTGGAGCTGCAGCACCACCAATATTTTCAGCGTCTCCCATAGTTTTGTTTTATTATTCCTTTACTTCGCATTTTTTGACTATTTTTCTCATTTTTTCGTTAATGTATTTCAGTTAACCATTTTTCAATTTAATATGGCAACATGTGGTGCTACTTCTTGAGCAGAACCAAGCCAAAACTTGTTTGTGCATGCTTATGTATGGGAACACGGTTGTGTTTGCTAGATGGCATAGTTTTCTTCTATGCATCAAGCTAGGGTTTGGTGCTGCTTTCAGGCAGCTCCCACCACGAAGTGACAGATCAGTGGATAGAATAGACTTAAGTTGCAGGTGCCGCAGAAAAGTGGGGGTCTCATCTGGAGTAGGCCGGCGACGTCTAGAATAACCTGTCCGCGGAAGGCGATGAAAGACGTGGAGGGCTTACTCTAGATGAGACCTGAAAAGCAAAGTCCGTATAACTCACGTATAAGTTGAGCGAATCATTCGTTACATTGTTAAGCGACAATGGAGCAAAAATGTGTCCAAAAAGACAATCGCCTGCCTATCTTTCGTAATGTAAAAACGCTTGAAAGTGTTACAAAAAAGGTCATAACTTCGGTTATACTTATTGAATTTTAAAAATTTTAACTGCATCATGAAGCTCTTGACTTACGCTATCGTTTAAAACAAATTTCAAGAAAATTGGTTGTGTTTTAAGCACTCTACATTGTAAATAATTTAAACAGAGATAAAAATTTTTGTAGCGGTTTTTTGACTAGTAGCATTTCTTGTCATTTTAAAACATAAATATAGGGCAGATTTGCAAAGAGTTAATCTGATTCAAATTAAATAGGTTCAATCACAAAAATTTAAACTTCACTATGAAATTAGCGTAGCTATTGGTCGTGGTTTTTCAAACCCTTAAAACTTTTTCGCTAGAAAATGATTGCATAAATTGTTTTAAACCTCATGTAAAATAAGGCTTCACTATATAGAATTAAATTTTTACAACCGTGTTAGGTTGGTAGTGTGGTTGTTAACTTCTGTCGTGCTTCACCCTCGGGCTTTGGACCATTTGTTAAACGAAAAATTCAATAAGCAAAATTTAAGCGGGAAAAATATACCGGTATCTATTTTACTTTTCGATTTTACTGTTTCATATCCATTAACATAGGTCTACGTCGTTTCACGGCCGCAGCTTCTTGAATTTCAAACCTCGGGCTTTTAAAATCAAATATTGTGGGCCAGAATAAAATTAACTAGAGGCTCGTTTTACTCATGGTCCAAGGGTGAATCATGATAGAAGTTAACAACCTCACTCCAATCTGGTGAATCTACCATGGTTGCAAAACCTAGTTCTACGCACGAATAGTGAAACCTACTTTTACACGAGGTTTAAAACAATTTACGCAATCATTTTCTTGCAACAAATCTTTGAAGGCTTGGAAAACTACGATCAATAGCTAGGCGACTTTCATATTGAAGTTCAAATTTTTGTAATTGAACCTAGTTAACAAATCAAACAATAACTTTTACTTTTTGCAAATCTGTGCTATATTTATGCATTTAAAACAGCAAGAAATGCTGCTAGCGTAAAAATTGCTTCAAAAATTACTAAGTATGTCCAAATTATTAACCATTTAGAGTGCTTAAAACGCCATCAATTTTCTTGAAATTTGTTTTAAACGATAGATAAAATCAGGAGCTTTACGATGCAGTTGAAATTTTCAAAATCGAACGAACGTAACTAAAGTTATGACCTTTTTTCTAACACTTTCAAACGTTTTTTGCATTATAAAAGATAGGCAGGCGATTGTCTTTTTGGACACATTTTTTGCCCCATTGTCTCTGCTCCATTCCTGTCCGCGCAACTTATACGAAGTTATACGGACTTTGCTGAAAAGTGGTTGGGTAGCCATTGCATTGCTGGTGGGTAGTAAAGTACCAGGATTGGAAGAGCATAAGCTGGTGACGTTTGTTTGCAGTTACCCAAAGAAGAAAAGTTTGCCATAATTTGTTTATAGCCTAGCGGACCATACCGCGTATCAGTGTTCAGGTACCGGTATACATGTAGGCTTATCTACAATATGCAGTATTGGTATATACCTTACATGTTTACCGTTACCGGTATAATCCTCTGTACGGTAGCCTATTGCGGTATCGGTATGAGACCTTGGTAACAAGATTACCCCAGCATCAATATAGTCTACTAGTGAGAGTTTAGGCTTTGAATTCTGAAACAATATTTACCGGTGCAGTACTGGTACAGCTGTACCGTACCGGTATACTTGCTTCAGTGTTGGCAGGGTTGGTCTTTGTGTACTGTAGGTATGCTGTATAACTGTGCACTGATCTCTGATCTGCTAACACAGCACTCAGGTACTGCCTACTGGTACTGTATGGTATTGGTACATCCACTAATATTTTATTGGGCTACTGGGTAGATAAAACCATAATAATGTCGTATCGGTGTCCTTTGAGAAAGTACGGAGAGTTCTGACTTGAAGCTGATATGTGCTGGCACCTTATGAGTTATGACATGGGTACCCGATACCGGTACCAGTACTCTGGTACGAGGCTAGGCATTCTGGCATTTGCAGTCTGAATTAGCTGTTTAACAAATTGACATAACTGCATGGGTACCGGTACCTCTTACAATTTTTTCACATGAATATTTTGTCTTTTGAAAGCAAGTTATCTGTTTAAATAGCTTTAAGACTTCTTACTTGTGAACGTACTGTAATCATTTAAATGGCATTAAATAATACCGCAGCATATTTAAAAGGTGTAAAATTTTTACACTTGACATTGGCTGAAAAATTAGAGATCAAAGCAAAAGAAAGGCATTGTCCAGATTTGGAGATAGAAGCAGCTGCTTCAAGCAAAGGGAAACAGTATAGAAGAAAATTTAATTGCAATCTTTATGAAAAGCATAACTGGTTGACTGGTTGTTCCGAGACCAACGGATTATATTGTTTCCCGCGTCTTCTTTATGGTGGTGAGGCGGCATGGACCAAAGTTGGCTTTACAAATTTAAATCATTTGGCGAGAAGTATAAAAATTCATGAAAGCTTTGCAAAGCATTTAAACAATGTTGTGGATGTATCATACTTAGGAACAGCAAATATTGTTACTCAGTAAAACACAGGATTTCAAATTGCTATGGCACGGCGCAATGAAAAAGTAGGAAAAAATCGTAACGCATTGATCTTATTAAATTTGTGGAAAGTTTGAACTTCCATTCAGAGGCCACGATAAATCGGCTGGTTTATCAAACCCTGGAGTGTATCGTGGTTTAGTTGATTTGGTATCCCAATTTGATTCTGCTCTTAAAGCTCACATTAAGTCAAATTCACTCTTCAAAGGAATTTTGACGACAGTTCAAAATGATATTTTGCTAGCGATTCTGCAAATTTGTAAACGAAGTATAGAAAAAGAAGTTCAAGCCGCAGAATTCATTGCTGTGATGACTGATGAGACTACAGATATTTCTGATAAATCTCAAGTGGTAATTACATTTCGTTATATGAAAAATGGGATGCCAGTAGAAAGATTTTGGGGCTTCTTCAACCCAGTCGATCTATTGTCAGAAACTTTGTTCAATTTATTAAATGATGAAGTGAAACCTTTAATTGGTCAAAAGCCTTAAAAGTTAATTTCTCAGACTTATGATGGTGCAGCGGTGCTCAGTGGGGTTAACAGAGGAGTTCAAGCTAAAATGAGGGAAGTGTACAATAATGCGTATTTTGTGCACTGTTATGCCCACCAACTCAACCTCATTATACAAAAAGCTGTATCACAAAATACTGCAGTCAGAACATTTTTTTCTAGTCTTGCTGGAATTCCAAGCTTTTTTTCAAGGTCTTCTTTGAGAATGTCTGTTTTGGAAAATATCGCATCCAATAAGCATACACCTCGCCCTTTCAATACAAGATGGAACTTCAAATCTAGAACTGTCAATGCGGTATATGAGTTGCAGGAAGAGCTGATAGAATGCTTTAGCCAATTGGCAATCAGTCGTTCAACTGAAATAGTTTCTGCTGCTGTTGGCTTAAAAAGAATGATGAAAGATCCTCAATTTCTATTTTGGCTAAAGTTTTTTTCCTTATGTAATGCCCCACGTTGACATTGTTTATCGCCAAATTCAGGCTAGAAATATTGATGCTGTGAGGATGAATCAGTGTGTATCAAGTTTTGAAGCCAGTGTTCAGAAAATTAGAGACGCTTGCAACGCAATGGACGTGGGTGAATGCAACAGTGGTAGTAGTGCTCGAAGATCAGCAGCATTTGCAGAAAGAAGGAGGGAGGCAAAGGAAGTGTGTGACGTTAATTATTCTGTTCCAATGTCAAGAGCGTTTTCAGTTTACTGGCCACTTGGAATCAAGTAGGCTGCTTAATTCTAGCAATTTTAATCAGTTTTCTCTGCAGTTTCCTGTTGATATTGTAAACAACATCACTTCTCTTTATCCATGCCTCTGTGAACAGAAACTGATAAGTGAATTAAAAGGATTGTATTGCCGACCAGATTTAGGATCTTTCAAAGGCATCACTAAGTTGTTGCAGTCATTTAAAAGTCTTAATTTGAGGGAAACGTTTTGTGAAGTCACAAAATTGGTCAAAATAATAATTACAACAGGGTCATTTCATTTTAATACAGACCAAAAAATTGAATTTTGTAACCCTATGTCTCAGATTTTGATCAAACTTTCAGAAAAAGTAGTGTTTGGCATTTAAACAACAATAGAAAAAGAACCAACTCAATCGGACCAGTAGTTTTCCTGTAATCGCTATTCAAAATATGGCCATATTTTTAATGGTGGCACTAGAGTGAAAAGTGTTTTTTGCTAATAACTCCTGTTCTGATTTAGACAAAATTGGTGTCTACCCCCGTTATTTCAAGGATGAGGAATTCAGAAATTCCGTCAATAATACTTGTCAAACCCTTAGAAAATAAATTATTTAACATTTAAATTTTGAAAGTACCTCAAACGCTGAGGCCGATTTCGACTTGTCGACCTAAATTTTTTTTTCTAAGACTTGTTAGCTTACTACTGTTTTAGCAACCAAAAGGAATATGATGCCCCACAGGTATAACACATCAATTTTGAATGAAAATGAATAGTACTAGTTTTGTAGCATTTGATTTTATTCCAAATTGTTTTGCTAAGGCAAGAAAGAGTAAATTGATCTTGTGCTTGTCTGCCACTCCAATACAACAGCCTGTGAAACAGACTGCCTAGTATTAGATCAAATTGGGCAGAGCTCTTTACTTAATGAAGCACTCCAACCTATCTTTATACCAACTGCAGGTAACTGAGAGTTGAATAAGCAGAAGCAAACAATCAACAGTTAAAAAAAATTCAATGTGTTAGAAAATACTCATTAGTTACAATAATTGCTTATTTTGTCATTAATACAGTTACAATGAACAAGTAACATTATGACATAACCATTGAAATGCTTTCTAGAATACATGTACAAAGAAAAGTTAAAGTCAGTGCAGTTGGTTTTGCTTTCTTGCTTGAAGTGTAGGTAAACCAATTTTGAAAGTGTTTTTAGAATGCTGATAAAGAAAATGATTCAATAAATGCTTTACACAGTTACAGATAAATTTTAAAAGGCTAAGTTAATATTATATAATTTACTTAATGAAAAATGAATGACTGTTATATTGGTAAAAGTACTGGAGATAAGTGCCATCTTACAAAATTTACAGATTTAAAATTCAAAACAGATTTTCAATATTTTGATGACACAAAACTCAATTGCAATTTGTAAATTGTTTACAGCTAGCAAATTTAGAAAAAACATTGACTGGAGTTTAAAAAAAACGTGCTTTTGATGTACTGCTACACGAAAAGGTGACCTTAAACTGCTACACAAAAAGATGAGCTTAAATGGGTGCAATATCCTTCCTAATAATGTTTTAAAAATTATATTGTCTAAATGTAGATCCAGTAGCAAAGATGGGAAGTTATTGTGCAAGATTTAATAAGTGAGCTGGAGTAACTTCAAACATTGTTATTTAAAAAATAGTGATAAACATTATAGAATGCCAAATATTAAAGATTCATCTAAATTATTTGGAATAGGAAGTTGGATTTCGGTTTGAAGCTGAGATTGGCTAACTAGCTGCTGCTGAATTCATACATGCTTTAGTTTTGCAACTTTTTACAAAAAGTTTTTTGCTTGAACTATTCTCGCTATTCTTCTAGCATTTGAAGGCAGTAAATATTAAGTATTGATGAGTTAAATTGGCTTGGGAAATTAATGTTAAACAATGTATTTAGAACTAATACATTCACTCAATCAAAAAAGTTTTTTTGAAATCGGAATTTGTTATGTTTGCATTCAGTTTCAAGTGTTCGAAAAATGCTAGAACAGTAAACTATTCTGAACTGCCCATCGCTATTAAAAAAGTCCTTTCATACTTTTGAGCATTGCACCTTCAATTGTGTAACTGCAGTAAACCTTTTACACATATCCTCATTAGGCTACCTAACATGATTACTGGAATTGATTGCACAGATAGACTAATCGACTTCAAAAGAATGCAATGCTCAAAAAAAATTTGATCAAAAAAAAAACTTTTCAAACAACTTCAAAAAAAGTTTGATAAAGACATTTTTGAAAAATACAAAAGAAACAAAGAAATACCTTGAATCGGGAAATCAAACGTGCCAAAAAAAATTATTACAAAGTTTTGATAGATGACAGCAAAGGCAGCTCCAACTCACTGTGGAAAATTATTGGTGAACTTGCCAATTTGAAAAAAAATAAAAAGACATTTCCTAGTGAGATTGTCACCGGCAACCATGTGATAGAGAGTCCGCGAGAAATTGTGAAGCTTTCAATGTTTATTTTGCGACTGTTGGGGAAAACATTGGTAAAAAAATCAAATCTTATAAATCAACCCACTATTTATTACCCAATCGTTTTCCTAATTCATTCTTCTTTTCTCCTGCTACTCCCGAAGAGATTTATACACTTATTGGCGGTATAAAAACGAGAAAAGCAATTGGAGAAAATGATATAGACCAGAGGTGATGAACATGCGGCCCGCGAAAGAATTTCCTGTGGCCCGCGAACATTTTGGCGAGACCAGTACTTTTAAACATTTTTTTCTCGTCTAATCTTTGCGATGCGATACCAAAAGCTGAGCCCCTGATTTAATCAAGCGCGTATCACACAGTAATTATATAAACGCTCAATACAAGTCATCTGTTTCAGGATTCAGCAGTTCATCCATTGTTATGAAATAATAATAACATAACTCGAGTCTGTTGCAGCTTCAGCATAGTGCACCAGTTTACGAGTAACTATTCGAGCCAGAGCTTAGCTTGCCTTACAGTAGTAGGATTTATGTGAGTTTGCGGAAATGAATTGGTGAGGTGGCAGTACCATTTATCATATGCAAATTTTACTGCTTTCTTAAGGTATTTGTTATTTTGTTTTTTAATCAATATTTAATTAGCCGCTTGTCTTCACCGATGTCTTCAGCGAAAAAACGAAATATTGTAGATGAAAAACGAGTATTTCAAAAAGATTGGACCGATATCCGATATGTATATGACCAGGAGCGTATTCAGAGGAGGGCCATTGTGCCATCCTTCCCCCTTTTTGACTCTGCCTTTTAGTAAAAAAAGAACAAAACTAATGGTGCCAAGTGACTGAAATATGCCAGACTCTTTTGATGGTTTCTGTAGCTTATGGCCAGTGGCTAATCCAAGGGTTAGAATGAGAGGTATGCATCCTCCCATCAGCCATTTTCAAAATAGTTTTTGATGTATACAATTTTTCCATAACTTCGAACCTCTTCGAGAGCGATAAGCCTTACGCCTTAAGCACGCATAATCGAAAATGTGCGCGCCAAATGCATCATATTTGGCAAAGCACTCAGAATCAGGGTCAAAAAATTTAAACAAAATTTGCCTGAGAATTATTCAAAAAGCACTACAAATAGCCATTACAGCATGTAAATTTTCAAAAATTTTCCGAGAGAGCATGCCACCGGACCCTCCAAGAGCTTTTCTTGTTTCTCAATCATTTTCAAATTTGTTCTGCCGAAAAAAACGCTTTAAAGAAATATGGAAATTATGGCTTCCCCCTTTTAAAATTTCTCGCTACGCCACTGTTTATGACTAAAAAGTTATGCGGCCCGCTTGCTTATTGGTAAGTAACAAAGTGGCCCGCGACCGCAAATAGGTTCGTCACCTCTGATATAGACAATAAACTGATAAAATTATGCAATATCGTAATCTCCCCATCATTATGTAACATTTTTAACTCCTGCATTCAACAAGGAGTATTTCCTAATTCCTTGAAGTTCGCCGAAGTAGTTCCCGTTTTCAAAAAAGGAGATTCAAATTTGCTTACAAACTATCGCCCTATTTCAATTCTTTTCCAAATGAGTAAAATTTTTGAAAAAATGTTATTCAATAAAATCAGTGATTATCTCGAAAAATACCATTTAATTTCTGATAAGCAATTTGGATTCCGACAAAATTCTTCCACCTCTCATGCTCTGTTATATTTATGAAAAATTGATACAAAACGCTGATAAAGGAATGTACACTTGCTGTTTATTTCTCGACCTCACAAAGGCTTTTGATAGTGTAAATCATGATGTTTTGCTGCATAAAATGGAAAACTTCTATGGATTTCGGGGACTGGCTTTAAAACTGATGCGAAGTTATCTAAGCAATAGAAGACAATCTACGAAGATGAAAATGTGTAAATCTGAATTGTTAAATATTGAATATGGTGTGCCACAAGGGTCTTCCCTTGGGCCACTACTTTTTCTCTTGTGTATCAACGATCTGCCTTTGGCTGGTCAACTTGACACTATTCTATTTGCTGACAACACATTTTTGGCCATGTCAGACCACAACCTTTCTTAATTACAAGATAGAGTGAATACTGAACTGATTAAAATCGATCTTTGGATGAAAAATAACAAACTTCAATTGAACTATTGTAAAACTCATTACCAACTGTTTGACAAGCAACTCAATCGCTCATGTTCTAATATTTGCAATGTATTTTTAAATTCAGCTAACATTAAACGAATCAAATCCGTAAAATATTTAGGAATCTATATTGATGAAAACTTGAATTGGTCTTGTCACATCCATCATCTTTCGCTCCAACTAGCTAGTTATTCAGGACTACTATATAGAATTCGAAAATTTTTAGACCGGAAGACTGTGTGTATGTTGTATTATTTGCTTATTTGCAGTCGTATGCAATATAGTATAGTCACATGGGGCACGGCAAACAAAATGTTTATGCAAGAACTCAATGTGAAATTATACAATATAGTTCGTACAATAACGTATAGTAGCAAATATTGTCCGGTGACGCCTTTGAACAAAACCTTTAATTTTTTGAAATTAGAAGACATTAATCAACTTGAATTGGCTAAATTCATGTATCAGCTTCATCATAGCAAATTTAAAACTGCGCTCAACGACTGCTTCGTCGATATCGCCAATATTCACAGTCATAATACTAGAACAAAGCATAACTTGGCATATTTTAAACCTCGAGTACAAACTTCAGGCGGCAAAAAATCTCTGACCTATAGAGGTGCTGAATTGTGGGGGAAAATTGATCATAAAGTAAAAGAATTAAGTTGGTTATCATTTAAAAATACTGTAACGCAAATAGCTATTTAGAGTTATGCATCAATTTGACCTTCTATTGCTCTAAAATCCGAATTTTCTTTATTTGCTGTTGAAGTAGTGTGTCTTAATTTCTGCTGCCGAATCACTCATTGGGCTAAATGATTGTTTTTTTTTGTGTTAGTATGTGTTTTTTTTTTTTTCTTTCGTTTTTGGTTTGTTTTTTTTTTTCTAATTACTGTTGGTTACATTGCCGAGTAACAAGTCAGAAAGCATCTTGATTCAAAAACCTTCGGGTTCTTCGATGCTTCCTGGCCTGAACAAACTGACCATCTGTTGTATTATGTGTGTTCGTTTTTGGTCTTCAAGCAAATAAACTGTTTTCTATCTATCTATCTAATCGCAAAGCGGAGATACATGCTAAACTTTACTCAATATGTCTGTTCACAGCCGAGCATTATTTTACTGTTTAACTCCCAATAGGCAAAACAAATGCTTGCTCCTATTATATACATAGTATTTGAAATTTTATGTAATGCACTAGAAATCATCCAAATCTTGAAATGTTTTATGTTCTTTCATTTCAAAAAGTTTTTTCAGTGAATATTGTGTATTAAAAACATAATTTTTATACTTTTTTTGGTATTAAAATCTATGTGTTATATTTGTGGGGCATTATATTCCTTTTGGTTGCTGAAGCAGTACTAATCTGGCAAGTCTTCGAAAAAAAAATTTTTCAAAAAAATTTAGGTCGACAAGTCGAAATCGGCCTCAGCGTTTGGGGTACTTTCAAAATTTAAATGTTAAATAATTTATTTTCTAAGGGTTTGACAAGTATTTTGATGGAATTTCTGACTTCCTTATCCTTGAAATAACGGGGGAGACACCAATTTTGTCTAAATCGGACGATCAGAACAGGAGTTATTAGCAAAAAACACTTTTCACTCTAGCGCCACCATTAAAAATATGGCCATATTTTGAATAGCGATTACAGGAAAACTACTGGTCCGATTGAGTTGGTTCTTTTTCTATTGTTGTTTAAATGCCAAACACTACTTTTTCTGAAAGTTTGATCAAAATCTGAGACATATGGTTTCCACCTTAGTCTGTATTAAAATGAGATGACCCAACACCAATGACCACGTCGGAAAGCGAACGAAGCTTTTCAACATTGAAGATAATCAAGACTCTCCTTCGCAATACCATGTTGAATAAAAGGTTAAAAGCACTGGCAATGCTTACCATTGAAAAGAATATGATTTTGGAGATAAAAGATTGCAATAAAGCTGTTATTGATATATTTGCCACTTCTAAAAACAGGAGAATAGATTTAATTTTCAAGTAGTCATGTCTTTGTTGTCTTTAATAACGAATAAAATAGCCAATAATAATTGACACATATTTAAACGAGACGTTTTGGTTAATCTTTGTTGTCTTTAATAATGAATAAAACAGCCAATAAAAATTGACACATATTTAAACGAGACGTTTTGGTTAAGAAACTGTAACCATTATCAATTTTGTTCAATAGAATTTGTGATGTTATTCTACGTAGAATTCTATTTGAATAAGATTGATAATGGTGACAGTTGTTTAACTGAAACGTCTGGTTTAAATATGTATCAATTAGTATTGGCTATTTCATTTATTATTGAAGTATTCAAAATTTCCATCTACCATGCTCCGATGCTGTTTCAGTTTATCACTTTTTTTACGCAGTGCGCAGCTATCAGTTAGGTTTGCATGTCACTTCAAAGAATTGAGGTTGAATTGTATGTTTCATGTGTGTACGACAACACTGCAAGCATGCTCATTGTCAGCTTAAAACAGTATTTTTGTTTCAGCAGAGCGTGTAAAGTCTGCAAAGATATTTTAGTTTTGCTACAAGCTATATTGCGAATAAGTCGTAATTTGGTATATTTGGCATTCAGTTAAGCTTTGAGGTCTGCAGTTTGCTCACTTAATGCTTATTTTCAGGGTTTCGCGCACATTTTAGCATCATTTTACCTGCCAGCACAGATCAGAAGCTCAGTGTACCGGTACTGATACCTAAAGATCATTTTAACACAGATATTTCAGATTCAGATGTAGTTTTTCTAAAGCTTATCCTTTTTGAAATTATCCAATCTACCATACTTCCAGTAGCCAAGCTGATTTATCTTAGTCTGGCTGAATTGGAGTAAGACCCCAACTTGATGTAGCACTAATTGTTTAGAGCCAGTATAAACATTTCAACATGCTCTTTTTGTTTTCAGATATTAGCTCTTACCTTAATTTAGTCCAGGGATTTCAAAATTTAGGATTGAGGTGTAAACTGTGAATCAATATCCTCATAAACTGGCTTCGATATCAAAGCTATTTGGATGCTCGCAAGAACCAAAAGATGAGTTCAAGCGATTTGAAAGCTCTTCAAACATAGTGGTTCCGACAATGGATCTTGGACATTTTATTTTGGTCTTTCATTGATAAGCCCTCATTTTTCTTGCTGCGTGAAACCGCTTTGTTTACCAATAAACACGCTTTTCGCAATTATTTAGAAATTTTCGTACTTGCTGTTTTTGTGTGTATACTGTACTCCTAACAACTAATTTAACAATTTGAATTTTTGTTTAATGCCATCTTTTTAGCCATGTGTGTAAACTGTTTTCAGCTCCTTGTTTCGATTGTTGATACTGCTCATCACTCGTATAGTTTTAACTTTTGCGATATACAGTAATAGCTTCCTATGAAAAGATGACAACCTAGGGTAGTTAACAAGTAGATACATTCATCATCTAGTTGTTTCTTTGCCATGGTTTATTTGTGACTTAAGTTGTTGGTAAAGATATTGCTTGAAAACTAGTGGTAATGCGCAGCTTAACTAAGTGACAAGTAAATTGGTCTTTTTTGTGGCCAGCTTGTCGCTGCGCAGTTGCTAACATGTACCATTGCAGCTATAGTCTGGTTTTGCATATTTAAAAATATCCTGTTGCGAGAAACTTCGCCTGTGTAAGTAAATAAACGTTGATTGATGCTGTAGAGTAGGTGTGAATACATCATGTGTTGTAACAGCGCGCCTATTAAACATGAAGCGGGTTTGAGGAAGCAACAACTTGTTGCAAACTATACAGGTAACCAGACATAAATCTTTATATGTAATTTTCTTGAGCTCTAACAGTTTGTTCGCCTTTTGATTGCCAACGTATCTGCTTGTATTCGTTTTGTTAAAACTCAGTTACATAATATTTATGTATATATTTTGTGTTCGTGTCCATGACGTAACTTACTTGTATGTACTGATGACCCATTCTTTATTTATAAAACCATGCTTTTCGTGTTTTAACAGTGTAAACTTTTCAGCCTTGTTTAAAATATGGTGCAGTGACTTGATGAGCGTTTACTCCTTCACTGCCTCCGTGCGTGTATTTTCGAGGTAAAAAATAAATTCTGTTCTGACGAAGTGGATTACACGCTTAGGTACCAGCTTCGTTTGCAATTCTAACGTAAGCGTGTTGAATTTAGCGGGTTAAACCCTCTAACACTGTGCATGTAAATACTTAAGCTTATTAACAAGGTATAACGTTTTAAACCTACAGTTGCTTTGTTTGCGTAACTTTTGCAGCACCATGAATAATTTCGGGCACGAGCCGCCACTGAATGACCTAAAAATAATGTAAAATGCTACATCCTAAAGCATGATTTATCCGACCATTGGCCGATTCTTTTTACTGTTGCAAAAAATGCACTAAAATCTCCCCCTACTAAATCATTAACTAGAGATACAAGAAATTTTATTCTTGAAAATTTTTTACTTGACCTCCAACAAGCTTTTTTGATGTACATAAGTTCAACCCACGAAATAATCTCTCACACGACAGTGTTCATCAAAAGTTTACTGCTTTTATTGACATCTTTCAAAATACTTTAAATAATCATGTGCCACATAGACCAGTAACATGGAAAGAAGCTAAATTAGCAAAGAGGCCATGGCTTACACCAGCATTGCTGAAATCCATTAAAACAAAAAATAAACTTTATTTACTCAAACTACGCCATCCATTTAATGAGCCCATTGCAAAAAGATTTAAAAGCTACAAAAATTAGCTTGTACATCTGAAAGAACTTGCAAAGAAAATGTATTATAATAACATACTTGATTACAATAAAAAAATATGGAGAGTCATAAATGAAATACTTTCAAACAAACACCAAAAAAATAGCAATAACATTCCTCTAAAAATAACTGTTGAGTATAATTGCAACCATGAAGATCCCATTGCAATAAGTAATGTCTTTAACACCTATTTTGCTGAAGTTGGGTCAACTTTGGCCTCCAAAATTCCAGCACCAACCATCAATAAAATGCAGAACATGCACTCGGTTGTGGACTCCTTCTTTCTGCATCCTATCATAGAAACAGAGGTAGCTCTCCTATTACGTAACTTAAGATTCATCCAAATCTACTGGACTACATCCATAGGTGGCGGAACCGGTGGGGCCCTGGCCCCTCCACTTTTTTTTCAGGGGGGAGCTAATTTACGCGTTTATTTCTACAATATTGCCTTTGCATGAATGTATTAGCAACTTCATAGGCCTACCATCGAAATTGAAACCTAGGAAAGAGCTCAAATCTAGAGATGTCTTCTTTAAAATTTTGTTTGTGGGGTGGGGGAACAGAAATTTGAAGCAAGAGCCCAGGGTCAGAAGCCCACATAAATTAGACATACCACACGTGGACGGGCTAAACATGGATTATAGGCATAGGGCCGGATTTACGTATAGGCTAAGCAGGCTGAAACCTAGGGCCTCGGAGAAAATGGGGGGCCTCTTTCCGAACAATGAATTAAAATCTTGTTTTTTCTCTTCACCGATACTTTCAGTGGAAAACTGAACATCTGAGGACGTGTATATCTTTTCTTTTACTCTTCACTATAGTGATATTTTCAATGAAAACAGGACATCTGAGTACGCGAAGACCTTTTTTGCTCTTCCAATCAGTGTGATCAAATAGCCTAGGGCTTCTCATTGTCTAAATCCGGCCCTCATGAGCGTATTTAGGGGCGGGACCATTGTGCCATGCCTTTTTGACTCTGCCTTTTAGTAAACAAGAACATGGCTAATGGTGCCAAGTGACTGAAATATGCCAGAATTTATTAATGGTTTCTGTAGCTTATGGCCAGGGGCGAATCCAGAAGGGTAGGATGAGGGGTATGCATGCTTCCACCAGCCATTTTCAAAAATGTTTTTGGTGCATACAATTTTTCTATAATTTCGAACCTCTTTGATGGCTATAAGCCATACGCCTTAAGCCCACATAGTTAAAAATGTGCGAACAAAATGCATCATATTTGGCGAAGCACTCGATCAGAATTAGGGTCAAAAAGTTTTAAACAAAATTTGCCCGAAAATTATTCAAAAAGCACTAAAATAGCCATTACAGCATGGAAATTTTCAAAAATTTCCGGGGGAGCATCCCCCGGACCGTTTCTCAATCAGCTTCAAATTAGTTCTGCCGATAAAAATGCGCAGGAAAAATATGTGGAAATTAAGCCCCCCGTGCCCTTTTAAAATTTCTCGCTACACCACTGCCGACCCTGGTTGTTCGGTGAAGAAAGTCTGGTCATTGGTTTTGGGCCCCCCCACTTTAGAACTGCTTCCGCCATCGCTGCATGAAGCATGATGGCCGAGTGAGCTAAGACGCGACTGAAATCTTATCGAGTGCCACTGCTAGCCCATCGTAGCCCCTCACCCTTCCTCCTGGAACTCAATGCGAGGTCCCTCAGGCAGAAGTTTTTGTGCCCAAAAAAATACTTCTCATCTCCACGCAGAATTGAAGACCAAAAAAAAGGGTTTCAGATAACGAAAGCGGGGCCCCAGGCACGGGAGTGGGACCCCAGAAACGCGTGCCCCCCTCTCCCGGTCGGAGGGGATGGTTGCACCGGCCCTGGTCTTAACACTGCCACCAACCGAGTGGGGTTTAAGCTTTTTACGGAGAACATATTTTTGCGAGAGGTAGAATGTAGGGATTCATTAACTGTTTGCACTTAAAGATGGCGGAATTACGTTAAGTGCCTTTTCCAAGGGTGTTATATAACTAGCGAACTTGCCGGCTTATTGTCGATACTATTCCTTTAATGTCGAAGTCGAACGTATAGCAGGAAAACTGTGAATACTAATTTTTAGGCTAGGCAATCAGTTTGACTCGTCTCAGAGTCAGACCTTGAGTCTACCGCTCCAGAAACCGACGCTCTGACCATTTTGCCATCTTATGTTGTAGTGAATGTCAATAATAAATGTATATAGTGTGTTATATTGCCATATACTCACTTTTTAAGTTCGGTTGCAAATCTTTTTGAACTTACTCTTTTCCTTTCAAACACAGTTTTCAGTGGCCCCACCTAAATCTATCTTGGCCCCAAACTGCCCCCCACCCCACTTTCACTGCTCTGCTTCGTCTAAAACATTTGCTCACAATAGGGATCTATTGGTTTTGCTTCAATAACGTGTTAAGCATTAACGCGCATTACAACTGATGATTTGCATCGACTTTTCAAACATTCTGAGAATGTTACATAATTTCGATTCCAAGCACTTTAGGGGTAGATTTTAGGCATACTAATGATACCGTTAAAAATCTTCTGTTGGTTTTGTTGATGCTTTTCAACGCACTTTTATTTCTGACAAAAAATTTAAGAGATTTAGAACAAAATTGAAGTGTAGTGAAGTTTTATTTGAGATAATGTCATTTTATCCCAAGCCTATATTAATCCTACTTCTAATACAAATACAACTGATCCTACAGATACTTTTTGCTGACTCTGCTGTCTCCAACTATGATACCGCTACCGCTTCTACTAACTAGCATTTAAAAGCGAGATGCATATTTTTCTGGAGCTGTAGACCACCAGACCTTTCTTGTTCAATTCGGGCGTTTTTCGTTCCCCTTTCATATTTAGTCTAACGTTTCTCCATTTTTCAATTCACCAATAAATAAATTTTCCCCTATCGCCAATAAATATAATCGCTTACCATCCGTACACGATATCCCTATCGCTTAGATAGGGCCTACCTCATAACTTCATCTCTACGAGTTAGTTACCCAGTCCACATGACCAATTTATGTGGACTTTAAGCCCAAGCTGATGTGGGCTTGATGTCATAATCATTTTTTTAAGTTATGACATCAAAAATTTGATTAAGGAAAAAAAATAAAGCTGCTGTAAATCCCAAAACTGGACGTTTCGACAACATAGATTCAGCTGTCATCATCAGCAGTGCATACAAGGCAGTACAAAACTGTAAGAACTAGAATTTACAATTCTAACTACAAGTAATAGCATCACCCAGGCAGCAGGCTAAAATAAGCAGGCCTAGTAGGGGAAGGTGGGGTTATTTCGGACAAAATTTACTTTTGTGACTCTAGAGCAAGATTAAAACCGTGGAATTACGAACTCTTTGTACAAAATTGTAGATAGCCCTTTGACTTTAATAGGAAATTTTTCGTGAGTGCAATAGCCCCAAGCATGAGGCCATTACTTACAAAAATGCAAGGTGGTTTAGTACGTCCGAACTTGCCCAATAGTGGGGTAGATCCGGACAAGCAGTGGGGTAGTCTCGGACGTTGAAAAGAAGGCAAATTTATTGCAATGAAAAAGCGCTCTGCATCAATTTCCGCTGATAGAAAAACAGCTCGTTTCAGTTAAATTCACACCTACACAGTTTCAAAAGTTTACAACAAAGAATTCAAACGAAATTAATCGAATGAAAGAAAGAGACTATGCATGATATCAATAGTGTAATAAAATTAAATGTTCAATTGCTCAAATTTCAAGTTAAAAAGCGTAAAAATGGACGTCGAGAAGACCCAGTAATTTGTGACAGTGGCAATTTGAAAGCAACATCTTCTCGTGCTAAAATTATTTTTATATTTGATTTAAATTCATTTTCAAATTTGAAAACAATACGTTCACACGCTATTTCGTATGGTTTGTTATGTATGTCCGAATTAACTCCACGCTCAGCCCGACTAGCAATTGGCAAGCTCATCCTACACAACTTAATTTTTTTTAAATTAATCTTGTCTGCGTGTTTTTTATATATGCCTGACTAGTATCAACGCTAGACTTCATCTTAAACTGCTGCCATGCTAGCACAAAACCTTACGATTTCGTCTCATCTGATTTTACTTTTTTATTAAAAATCGTGAATATGAAGTTGTCCAAAAAACTACTTGATTTTGCTACCTAACCAATATGGCGATTGAAAGAGAAGATTGCGGTGACTACTATAGGTCACATGATGCTGCAAAAACAAAACCGAAAGTGGTTGGTCCGAACTAGCCCCATGTCCGAAATAACCCCACTTTCCCCTTTAATTATAACGTCATAGACCAAAAGCTAATGAAAAGATTGACGCAGTAAATTAACAATTAAATAAGTAAAGAGTAGCGGATTTGGAGTCAACGTTAAGCAATGGCTCATATTTTTGAATAAAAAGTGATTCAACAATTAATAGGCGTGCAGAATCACCGGCGCTACCAAGAATGTCCGGTTTAACAAAGTCCACTTTATGGTCAGGATTGTCCGTTAAGTGTCGGCACAGCTCGGATTTATCCGAACTGGAATGCTCCTTTTAATTAAGTCTGTTAATAAGATTACGTCTAGTTAGGTAGTTGTTGTCTTTTATTTCCGTACCGTCAACACAGGAATAATATATAAAAATAATATACAGTGTAATTGGACAGCACGAGAAAAGGGAAGAAGCAGCAAAACGATAAACGTTGTAACATGCATGAGGAGATAGCTAGAACCACAAAAACACGTTAACCTATATGCAACCCCATATTTCATCAAGGTCTTTTACTTATCCTTCTGACGAAAGTTATGTCCGATGTTCCTGGTGGTGTCGATAATCCGTAGAATAATTCGGTTCCATGTCTGCTTTTCCACTAAGGCGGACAGCTCTCTATATAGGTTAACCTGTTCTTGTGGTTCTAGCTACAGTATATAGGACAGACTAGACGTAATCTTAAGGAGCATTCTTAATGACATTCTTAATCTTAAGGACCAATTAAGGAGCATTCCAGTTCGGATAAATCCGAGCTGTGCCGACACTTAACGGACAATCCTGACCATAAAGTGGACTTTGCTAAACCGGACATTCTTGGTAGCGCCGGTGATTCTGCACGCCTATTAATTGTTGAATCACTTTTTATTCAAAAATATGAGCCATTGCTTAACGTTGACTCCAAATCCGCTACTCTTTACTTATTTAATTGTTAATTTACTCCGTCAGTCTTTTTATTAGCTTTTGGTTTATGACGTTATAATTATGGTGATGCTATTACTTGTAGTTGGAATTGTAAATTCTAGTTCTTACAGTTTTGTACTGCCTTGCATACACTGCTGATGATGACAACTGAATCTATGTTGTCGAAACGTCCAGTTTTGAGATTCACAACAGCTTTATTTTTCCTCCTTAAGCTATTTTCGTCCCGTATTTATTGTATTTCAAAAATTTGATTGTGATGCAGAAAGCCCACAGCAACAAGTTCACATAAATTGGACATAAGGACAGGGTAAGAGTGAAGAAGACATAGGCGTAGCCAGGGGGGCCAAAGAGGCCATGGCCATGGCCAAAGAGGCCATGCCCCCCCCCCTGAAAATATAAATCAAATAACAAATTATCGTTAACAAAATAAAAGTTTGAAACTTTTTGCGTCTCTGGTGTATTTAATCGATGTTAACTTCAAACACCTGTGTTGGTGGGGTAAGGGAGATCGGGCGTGGTTTTACAAATTCTTATGCTTCTAAATTTTATAAACATCGCCAAAGTTTTTCTGCAAGTTTTAAGCGAGTGATGTACAGACAACACGCTTATGGTAATTGGAAGAAATAAAAGTCTTGTTGAGTGCTCTGTTGTTATAGTACGATGCACAGTTGCACACTGCTGCAAAAACATTGCTTCTTTGATCAAAAAGTTAACCTACCGAAGGGGAGTATTTTCCTTAAAATTCCTTAATTGCGCGATGCGTCACAATTAAAGTTAAATCATATTCAAGCTTTTCTCCATAAAATTGTATCAAATCAATAAAACCGCATTTCTCAGTTTTGCGTAGAAATTTATATAATAGCGACGAGTGTAGATCACCATTCACGAATGACAAAATGTCGAATCCAAACAGGTAAATAACTTTCAACAAGTGAAATGATGTACCGGGTATTGCGTTCATACACAGTGCTCGATTCGTAAAAACACTTATGGGGGGGATGGTACAACTTTTTACGCAGACATAAGGAGGGATGGTCACTATACTCAGTACTTGCAAGGGAATGGTTTACGCCAAAATGCTTTATGGGGAGATGGTGTTGTTTTTCGGGGGGATAGTACCCCCCCGCATCCCCCCTCAACTCAAGTACTGTTCATACATGATGATAGATTAGTGTGTCTGGGTCAACAGCGTAGGCCTAGTGTCTAGGCGCACACACTGCGTTGGGGAAGGGGAGCACGGTGCCATGGCCTCCCCTTGGCCATGTAATAATTTGCTAAAACCTTACTTTTAGACTAATTTCTTGAACTAATAATGGTCGCCGCCTCCTTTCATTGGCGGCTTGAAGTTTCACCTTCAGACTTCCCGTTGTGCCCCCTCCCCTTGCTAAATTCTGGGTGAGCCACTGGCGTACTGTCTGACAATTGCTTAGTAAAAATTTACCAACAACTGCCCGTTTTCGAGAAAAAGTTAAAATTTTAGCATAATTTAGCGATCGGCTTAAGACTTAAACAGAAATTTCACAAAATTTATGTTTTCATCGATATGAGGGAAATGTGCTGCATTGCTGCTGCAAGTAAATAACGTAAGATTTAAAAGTTACAAAATTTGGCCCCCCTCAATTTTTTTTCTGGCTACGCCCTTGGAAGAAGACCTCACTTCATTTTAAGAATGTGCATTGTGACGCAATAAAGTTGGTATTGCTGAGTACATAAATGAAAGTTTTCTCGTAAAATGCGCGTTTTGGCCTTCCGTTTCCTATCACAGATAAAAGCTGTAATGCAGTAAGGATAAACACTCCCGCACATTTTTTCGCGAGCTTCTTGCAAACAATGCGATGTGCGATCAATTGTAGCAATGGAATGAGGCCTATAACTGCAAAGCAATAAGTCGCTTTTGGCTGCGAAAGCTTTTATGCTTTTCTTACGTTGACGCTTGCAGCAACGTCTTAAAACGTTTTTAGCACCAATTTTAAACTGTTTTTATCAAAAAATGGTGTCACTCCAAACTGGTGACACCCGGGGCAGGCCACCCCCCCCCCCCCCTAGTGACGCTACTGCTAGAAGGTTCCAATATATCAAATAATTCTAATCAAAACTTGCGATAAACAACGAAAGTTCTGGATTTTATCATGCCTCTCGTCACGTGTAGCAATTAATTCACTCACCAAATGACTATAACTGCAGAATAGGGTGTTTCATTTTTAAACTTTTTTTTCAAATTTTTTTGGATAGTGATTTTCTAATGTCAAATGAGCTAACTTCATAATTGTTAAAAAAATTTTTGAAAATTTTTTACGTTTTAGCTCCCCACACCCCCCATTTTTATAACGAGGGGGGTCCAATTTACGAAATTGCTGTAACTCTGGGCAGGATTATCACATCAAGCTGATATTGGTGTCAAACGAACCAGAATGGGCAAGTTTATATCCAACTTCAAGAGGAACAACGAGTCTAGCTTCCTTATTTTTCGAGTTATTTAAATGTGAATTTTTGCTTTATTTTGTTACACTTCTCTCCTATTTTTCTAAATGAAGACTCAAGTTTACACAATCACCTCATGTTTTTTCAAAACAATTACAAACAATGAACAACATCAACTCAAATTTAACTTAAACAACTAAGCCAGAGGCTTTCAACTTATGGGCCATGGCCCAAATATGAGCCGCATGGCACTGTTTTCAATAGGCCACCGAGCTTGACTAGAAAGCAAGGCTAGCAACCCTAATGATGCTGTTACGCTTATTTTATGTCTTTAACAAAAGTAAATGGGCCACGGCCATATTTTATCATTTTATTGGGCCATGAGGAAAAAAGGTTGAAAAACCCTGAATTATACAGTCACTCATTTCATCAAGTTCACTTAACATGGTAAGCATGGTAATATATATAACCCTTCATCTTGTGGTCAATATCGTCCGAATGTGTGAGCTTTTTTTTGGTTAGTTCGTCCTTCATTCGTCCAATCAGCTTTTCACAGCAAGTGCTGTAGTTCCGAAAAGCTTTCCAGTCATTCTTACTTCCTTTGGTTAGGCATGGTGATGATCTTGATCAAGCATTCAAAAATGCTGTAAGTGGACGATTTGACCATAGCAGCTCTTTCGTATGTGGTGTCCATAGCAGCTATTCCAGATAGGTCTATTTCCGCTTGCAAAACTCCAAGTGCTGCTGTTTTGGGGTTCATCCAAGTGGAAGCATGATCTATGAAACCCTTTTTAGCTGGTAATGCCGTAGAAGCTTTCAAGTAATCTCGTATATTCAAAACAACTCTCTATATTCAATTGCAGTAGGCTTGAAAAAATCTCAAAAAATGAGGGGACGTATGCATCAAAAATAAACTGGACAACTTGTTCTAATGAAGCTTGTTGCTCAGAACTTAAATCGTGTATGTCAAATAGCTTAAGGCGTAAGTATCCACTGGCTGTAATCAACCATCTGGCATGGCCAATAACCACTGTTCCCTGTAAGTTTTTAGCAAGTGCGAATTTGCCCAAATATAAATTTTAACAAAAAATTTGCCCAAAAATTTAGAGGTTTAATGAGAGTTTGATCCAATTTTTGTATCAAAATCGAGTTTCTAGAGTACATAACACAATTTAAATAATAAATAACTTGATCCAAATTTGGCCAAAAATCACCATTCCAGTCACCAAGTTTGAAGAAAAATTTGAAAACTTTTGCCCAAAATTTCTTAGTTTTTTCAAATTTCGCATCTTAAAGGGAACAGTGCCAATAGCTTCCTGTCCATAAAAAAAATACTTTTTCATATTGCATCTTCCCAATACTTTTTCTGGAATGTTCCAGAATGCAGAGCTAAAGCAAGTGTGTATGTGATTAGCTTGCACAGAGTTTCATAATACTATCTCTCTAGCCTTTGTGCTTTATGTTTCAGTGGTCAACTTGGCTGTTTTAAGTTTCAGACTTAAATTTATTCCTTTTGGAATAAAAAAGCAACAATCAGACAAAAAGGCTTCTGCTTTTACTAAAACTACTGTAGTTTTAAAAATTCGGTTGCAAACTTGCAACTCACAACTTTTTTGAAAAAATAATGAATAATTGGTTGGCGGTACAGAACTTGAGTATAGCTTTGAAAAAAGCTGTTTTCGCGTTAGGCTTCAAAAAACCCTCTGTCATAACTCTTTGAGAAAAGCTGTTGTCCCAGTAACTCTTTTTGAGTAGCTTTGAAAAAGGCTGTTGTCCCAGAAGCTTTTCGTGACGCACTCTTCAGTGGGTAATCGCGTCAAAGTGGAAACGAGAAAGCAAGGTCTGGCGATTCATAAATGTCAGTTTCGGACGGCAGCGAAGCGGTAGTTACATCAACGAATCCAATCAAGCGCGGGCACTTCTGATTGGACAAGTCGTGCGAACCTAAATTCTACTTGAATAGTTTAAGAGTATAGACAAACTCTTTCTGTTTGCATAGATTAGGTCGCCGTACTTTGATGTAGCTTGCTTCGAGCAGACTAAGATGGAAAGGGTTGCGCGCAGTGTCCAGAATAGAAAACTAATCATCGTTGTAATTGGCAGCACATTGATCGTTTTCTAATAAGTGTTGTCCAATTGCCGATTCACATCCTTCCGACTAGCAGGCAGCATTTGTCTGGAGACAAATACAGTCCGTAAAGCCACGGATCCATAACAGTTTTCAACAGCGATTCGGAGGTTCCTTTCTAATGTCAGTGCCGCCTTGCCAGTGTAGGTGACTCGGAGGTAGACAGGACACTCATCAGGGCCAAACCGCTGGGGCGTGAAAACTGCGTGATCTTCTTGGATATTGTTTAAGAACAAAATCCTCAGGGTATCCATTGTCCAGTAAGATTTCCTTGATCCGGTTGATTTCTTCCTTCAGTTTGCTTTTGGAGCAGATCTTCAAAGCACGATGAGCAAGCGTTGACACTAAACTGGCTTTACGTTTTATCGGCGTGAAGGATTCCCAGCGTAGGTACTGGGCTGTGAACGTAGGTTTGCGATAAGCTTTCGTTTCGTAGCTGCCCTTCGTGTGTTCAACGTGGACGTCGAGGAAAGGAAGAGAGTTGTTCTTCTCCTTTTCAAAAGTAAACTGAAAAGAGGAATGTAGACCGTTAAGTCTAATTAAAAATTCCTCTGACTCTTTTTCATTTTGAAAGATGACAAAAGTGTCATCGACATACCTGAAACACACGGCAGGTTTGGATATTTCAGAAAACAGCTTTTCTTCATAATATCCAACAAAGATGTTGGCTAAAGTGGGGCCAAGCGGTGAACCCATAGCCACTCCATCTATTTGCCTGTAGATGGTGTTGTCAAAACTGAACTCAACCGTACTTGTGGCACTGTGCAACAGTTCCACAAATACCTCTTTTGGAATACAAGGTTGAGAATCAGTGATGTTGTACAGCGTGTCTGCACATATCGCGATGGTTTCATCTAGCGGGACGTTCGTAAACAAGCTGCTTACATCGAACGAACACATAAAACTATCAATCTGCCCATCCAGTTTTCGAACGTAATCGGCTAACGTGAACGAGTCAGAAATGCAGTGTGCTGTGTAACGGTCCAATACCGGTTGCAGCTAGCTGGCTAACCACTTGCTTAATTCATGGTGAGCCGAGCCGGTCATAGACAAAATGGGACGCAATGGAACTTCCGGCTTGTGCGTCTTCGGCAGTCCATACATCCGGGGTCTCTGGGAGCCTGTAGGACGTATAAATCGATAAACTTCTTCAGGAATAAGCTTAGCCTTGAATAATTCAAGGAGTCGCTTCTGAAGTTGGACAACACTTATTAGAAAACGACCAATGTGCTGCCAATTACAACGATGATTAGTTCTCTATTCTGGACACTGCGCGCAACCCTTTCCATCTTAGTCTGCTCGAAGCAAGCTACATCAAAGTACGGCGACCTAATCTATGCAAACAGAAAGAGTTTGTCTATACTCTTAAACTGTTCAAGTAGAATTTAGGTTCGCACGACTTGTCCAACCAGAAGTGCCCGCGCTTGATTGGATTCGTTGATGTAACTACCGCTTCGCTGCCGTCCGAAACTGACATTTATGAATCGCCAGACCTTGCTTTCTCGTTTCCACTTTGACGCGATTACCCACTGAAGAGTGCGTCACGAAAAGCTTCTGGGACAACAGCCTTTTTCAAAGCTACTCAAAAAGAGTTACTGGGACAACAGCTTTTCTCAAAGAGTTATGACAGAGGGTTTTTTGAAGCCTAACGCGAAAACAGCTTTTTTCAAAGCTATACTCAAAAAATAATGATATTTCATTCTGGAACTGAATGCAACTGTATTGTGACTCGCAGCGCAATAATTGTAACGTAAACAAATAGATGCACTGATGAATGGACTTCCATTTAATCACTTTTCTCATCTGTAAACTAATTCCTGTAACATCTTGGAAAATTTTCATCAAAAATTAATCTTTATTTTTATTGTATATGCTAAAAAAGCACTGAAAATTGCTCAAAATTAACAAAATTGCTTAGATCTCCCAATCTAAAGGAGTCAGACCTGTAGTTCCTCTGAAAGTTGGGTGTAAACTTGCCTATTCCGGTTTGTTTGATGCCAGTATCAGTAATGTACGATAATCCTGACTTAAGTAATATATAGCATTTTTATGAATTTGACCCCCCTCGGCTCAAAAATGGGGGGTGTGGGGAGCTAAAACGCTAAAATTTTTCAAAAAAATTTTGAACATTCATCTAGTTAGTTCGTTTGGCATTAGAAAATCACTATCCTAAGAAAACTTTTTTTCGAGCGAAACACCCTACTGCAGAACCAGTACAAAATAGACGAGTAAGACGGTTTTATCACCGGATTATAAACTCAAAAATACATCACTTGATTAATAACGTGACAGTGGGCCGTTTTAAGAACACTACCTTTCCCTGCAAAATGCTTAGCTTTTTATTACAACTGAAAAATTTGTGAAAACCGCATTTTTTATTCACCAGTAAGTCTATTTTTATGCAAAACTTTCAAATACAGAAAAAATCGCTTCTAACTGCTAAAAATTAAAATGAATTTTCACAAATTTTGCTTCCAAAGCGAGACTTAATTTCCGAAGAATCCTTTTTGCTCTGGCGAAATGATGATTTGATAGGAAAAGTTGAAATGGGGAAAACCACGGTGAACTTATAGCTTTCAGTAACGGACAAAACAAACTTTTTATTTACTACTAGAAAAAAGATCAAAATAGTGGGCCTGATTAGGAGCCGGGCCTTATTTGGTACAGGGACCTTATTCTCCCATGGAGTCGTGCGAATACAAGTATGAAAATGGCTGGTCTTTGGAAAATTTAAGACTGTGATTTTTCATTCAATTCACTGTTGCACCAGCTGTATCCTTAATGTTTCGGTTAACAATAATCTGATTTTTTGAGCTTGAAAAATTAAGTATGTGAATAATGTATCGCTTGTAACGACGAGCTAGACCAGTGGTTCTCAAACTTTTTTAAAAAAATTACGCAACGGTCCCCTAGCAATTTTTTTAATGGCTCACGGTCCCCTTGAAAAATTAACACAAATGAACACAAAACAACACGTTGATTTTTTATTGTATCAATGTGACGAGAGCACTTGCTTCTTTGCAAACTTATTCAAGGAAAATGAACAATTTACTAGAGTCAGACTAAAATCACACATTGCAGTATCCTTCTCTGAAACCAATACTGCTGCCGCCACCCACCAGGTTTTTACTTTTAAGCCATCCGCAAAAAAACTTGATCCTTTTTGCTACTGCACGTTCTCCATCATTCGCAGACTTCACGCTAAAGGAGCCATTGCACTAATGTGACATCAAATTGCTTCTTGTGATATCATAAATGCCTATGTAGCCTGTAAGGTTTCATGACAAATTGTGTTTGTTAAGTTGATTGGAAGAAAAGTTGCCTGAAAACTTAATTTTACACAAAATTTTTTATTCAGGATCGTCGTTTTAATTTTTTTGGAAGGTGCTTCGCGGTCCCAGAAAATTTGTCTCGCGGACCCCAAAAGGACCGCGGACCCCAGTTTGAGAACCACTGAGCTAGACGAATGATGTTACACCATTCTTTCTCAGTGTACAGTACACACTAACATTCATTTTGGAATGCTCAACGACTGCATGCGTCGATTCACACACTCACACTTCGTCTGAGTGTGGTCAGTTTCAAGAAAATTTAAAGTGATCTCCTCAAGTGGCAATGACTGCACTCTGTGCATAAGCACACTTGCAACAATAACTGGTTTCTATTTTGTCCACTGCATGAATCCTAGTGGAAAGATACACTTTTCACTGTATCTGGCAGAGGAAAGAGATAGTGCAACGACGTAACAATTTTGCCAATTTACAGCAGGGAATCGAACCGAACCGGAACCGGAGTTTTATAAACCGGTTTCGCGCTATTTTTGTCGAACTGTAACCGAACCCGAACCGTATTTTTCAAAATCGCTTAGAGCGAACCGAACCGAATAATTTGAGTACTTGCGAACCTTAACCGAATCCAAACCGATTGAAAAAGCGGCTCGCTCCGTGAAGTCACTCGCGTCACTTGGAAGGTGGTTCCAATTCAAAATAATACCGGTAGTCACTTATGCTAGTAATCTATGCTTGGTGAAGAAGTCTTTTACGTTTGATATACCCGGTCCCGTAGTACACGCGTAACAGACTAAACAAACCGCTTTAAGCCTAATTTAACGCTACCTGTGGATTGAATAGGCCGCCGGTGTCAAAGCATAGTAACATTTTAATCATCTCGAAATTGACTTTACAAGTATTTTATGCATTATATTGGCCTGTCAATGGGAAGAAAAATTGCTTAGCACGTTTCATTTCTTAAATTGTGTTACTAGAATTATACCATTTTTTATTGCGAACCTGAACCGAAACTTTATAAACCGGTTTTCAAATATTTTTTACTGGAGCAAACCCAAACCGAAGCGTTTCAATTTATCTGAACCTTAACCGGAACTGAACCGAAGTTTGAAACCGCTGTTGAACCCAAATCGAACCTGAACCGGAAAAATTAAACGGTTCGACTCCCTGATTAACAGTGTTTTCATTTCTTAGCGCGCTGTTCTAGAAGGTGCTAGACCGATATGTTGTTTACTGAAACTTTCTCGTGACACGCCTACGTAAAGTGATATTGTGATGTAATAATACTGCTTACTTCGAAAATATTCGAGGCGGCTCTTGATATTTCGTAGTTTTAGCCAGATGTAGTTGTGTGCTTGTGACGTAACAATAATGTTTTGCATGTCACACGATTTCATTTCTTTCTTCATGTTTCTTTATTGGAATGTTGCGGAACATTCTGGAAGTTGACTTTTGAGTATAAATAAGCGTGTTTTGCTGGCGTTAATTATTCGAGGATTCTGTTCTAGAGTGAGTATAGTATCATTCCTGTATTTGAGCGTAATCACTTAATCAGTCGTGTGTAGAGTTAAGCTAGTGTAGTATGCAGAAGAGTGTAGCCCTAGTTGAATAGTGTTTGGGGGTGAGCGGAAAAGCTTGTGTTGTTGAAGCTTAGGTGACGGTGAGTGAGCACCGTAGCTAAGTGAGGTAAGCTTGAGTCGTGTTATTATATTCGTTTGGTGAAGAAAGCCATTTGGTCTTTTCTGTGAGGTCTGTTTATAGCAGTGCTACTCAAACGCCGGTACGCGGTCAATTAGGAGAATTTGTAAATTGAGTAATTTGTAATATGTTGATCAGGACGTCTATATAATAATTTTTAGGCAACGATAATGATCAATCTGCTTTCCCAGGTAGCCTATAGACTGTTTGGTGGGCCGCTACAACGACGTACCAGTTACGTCACGAAAAATCTTATTTCTTAATTTTTATCTACCATTTCTACAAAGTATCGCTACGTTTGATGCGAGATGATCATCCTTTTTGTGTGTTTGTGCTGTGTCCACGTGCTTGACTATATCTGCTGCGTCCAGTAACGAGTAGAGAAGTGAGAAGCTCAATCGATCGGCCACACTCTGACTTCAAAATATCAGGTGATTGTAGAGAGTTGAGCATGTTTTTACTATTAATTAAATTATTGGAACTTGCTGACGAAGGTTTCCAAACTCTTTTGAATCAAACTCTCTTGCAAGCTTCTTGCAATCAAAATAAAAGCAGAATATCGGTAACTGACAGCTCAGGTTTAACAGCTCAGATGGCCAAGTGGTAAGAGCGTCGGCCTTGGGAGCTGTAGACTTGGGTTTGATTCTGAGTCAGGTCAAACCAATGACTTTAAAATTGGTATTCACCGCTTCCCTGCTTGACGCTAAGCATCAAAGGGGACAGTGTGGAGAGCAAGCTGGCAAGTTTACTTGTTGTGCCGTTGGGAAAGGCACTTAGCGGGATTTTCCCATCTTGGTGGGATGGACAGATGGCTGGCAACTCCAAAGCGAGCTCGTATAGCACATTGATCGCTTTCTCGTGATAGGCGGATAAATATGCCACAAAAATAAACTGAGTGACATGGCTATTAAAACACTGCTTCCATGTAAAGCCGGCTTTTCTACCATGAGCTGTTTAAAGGGAAAACACAGAAACGCGTTGGATATCCATGCTCCTCTTCGAGTAGCATAGTCTTTCTTTGAACCGTAATTGGATAAGTTGGTTGAAAATAAGCAGGCACACACTAATTTGCTCAGAATTCGAAAGACAATTAATAAAAGTGTTTGCGACTTGCTTTTACTGTGTATGTGTTGCAAAAGTAATAATGACTTTGTTCTTGTTTTTTTTTCCGCAAATTGACCGGTACGCCAGGTGAGGGAAGGTGCTCAGCCGGTACACGGCATAAAAAAGTTTGAGTAGCACTGGTTTAGAGTACACATTACGTCCTCCGTTCTATCATCCAATATTTATCGATCATCTTGTCAGCGAAGTAGTTCTTTGTTCTTCGTGGATAATTCTTCACCTATTTCGTGACAGATAGTGACTGATGCAACTGCCAATTTCCGAACTGCTTCTTTTTCCTTCTAACTCTCTCCGCAAATAACCAGTGTCCAACTCCAGAGACTGCTTCATAGATTGTGAAGGTATACACACATATTTTAGGCTTGTAGCACGTAGAGCTATAATAATAAGAGCTAGGAAGCTGTAAAACAGATTGCAAGTCAAATGTGGTGGTCACAAGAGAAGGATCTCTGACTGCCTCTTCTTGTCTATTTTTTTTTCATGTTTGCGCATCTCTTTACGTGCTTGTCATATTTATTTTGCAAGTCTTGTTTTTGATTTTCTTTAGCAGTTTAAAAATGTCACACTGTAGGCACTTATTCTTACGACGTTTGTGAAATCCGATGTTATAATCGGCACAGAACATTTTTTCTGCATGTTTGACACTTGACAGGAATAAATTGCTGTTCTTCACATTCCTGCTTATACAGCTTGTACGTTTTGACAACATTTAGCCAGTCCACATGTCCAATGGTAGTGGGCTTTAGTCCTACGGTTTTAGTCTCTTCATCATAATCAGTTTCCTGATGTCATAATTTCTTTTTTTAACTATGACATCAAAAAGTCAATGGTAATTCAAAAACTAGGAACCGCGAGCCTAAAACCCACTAAAATTTCACATGCGGGCAGGCCAATTAAGTCCTGGCTCTAAATGCTTCCTATTGGTGTCAGCACGGCGATAATGACTTTCCAATAAAGTCCTTGACAAATTGTCGCCCTTCCGCTGAGAGCTAGTGCTTTGGTTCATGATGTTCTTGCATGTCCCGAAAAATCCAGATATTATGCTGAGATCTGCCAGCAAAAGCACGAAGAACAACATTGTTGGATATACACAGTGTGGCCAAGAAAATCTCCTTGCACACCCTCACTGCTTCTTCACCACAGGCAAAAAGTGAAAAATATGTGACACATTTCGTTGCTTCAAGGATATTGCCCATCTTAGGTCAGGTTCAAAAGTGGTCACATTTCCCAGTATGAAGTTTTTCCTTCTGTTGCAGTCCTCCAACGTCTAGTCATGCCGACAGAAACTTTCTCTCTGCTGTTCATCAATTTTTTTCTCAATTTTGTTTGCTCTTGTGATCTGCCATAGGCATGCTGTTTTTTCTTTTTGTACTTTTTTTCCCTTGGTGTTGATATGTTTTTACCCTATTTTGAAAAGTTTCCTTCTTAGATTTCTTCTCACATACCTGGATTGGACTTTCGCCACCGCGTGTCTCTTATTATCTCTGGTAATACCTTTATTAGCGGAATCTGCGGAAGATGATGCAGTGCTAGCAGGTGCAACGTAAGGATCTTTGCATGAGTCCTCATCATGTTAATGAGGATCATAAGTGCAAAGTCTGTTGATTTCAGGTTCATCCTTAGAAATCTCATTATCATGCGCAACTACAATCACGTCCTTGTCATTTAGCGGTCTGGTGGTTTTGGTCTCGTCTTCCAAAGATTCACTACTACGTGTGAGTTTGTTGATGAAGTTATGAAGATTGCAACCTCGCAATCTTTTTATCATCATCATAAACAGCAAATATTCCACTTAACAAAGTCGTTCGTGCAAATAAGAAAAAAAAACTGACTTGGTTATGACGTCACCCCTCTACCCCCCACACACACACTAAAAATCTCTTCGGATTTAGACGATTCGGAAAAATGGTCCTAAGTCGAAGTGGGGTACATGTTCCCCCTAGACTCTCCATGGCCACGCCACTGAGTCAAATTGACGGTTTCCAATTCTTGAACCCAAACCGAATTTGAACCGTCAAATTTTTGCTTCTGCGAACCTTCAAGCTTTCCAAAGCTTAGCATTACGATCTTGGAGGTAAACTTTTGCTTTTCAAGGTTAGCAATTATGGCTTTCGTGGTGTGGTAAATGACTGATTTCGCAGTTACCTCAATGATCGTCATCAAAAAGTGAGAATCTATGACAAGTTATCGCATTCAAAACCAGTTTCACATGGAGTGCTACAAGACTCCCTTTTGTTTTTAATTCATATAAAAGATGTTTTTATAGACCTAGATTGTGAAACTATTTTGTATGCTGACGATGCCACTATCCTAGTACATGTTCAGTCATTGCCTGATGTATTTACTGCTGCAAATAATCCTTAGAAAAGGTTTATAACGATCTTCTCTTTAGCAAATTAATCTTAAACATCGCCAAGACTAAATTTATGATACTTACCCCGCAGCCACATCGATTGTTTTGAAACCCTAATCAGGTACTTAGTATCAATAACATTCCGATCTTGAAGGTAAACAACTTTCGATTCCTGGGCGTTCACCTATCTCATAATCTTAGCTGGAAATGCCATATTGATTCGGTTCGTAACAAACTTCGTATAACTTATGTCTGGGTATAATTTACAAAGCACGTGGCTACTTAAATACTGGCTGCCTATATCAATACTTCATTCCCTTGCAACAACCCACTTAAATTACTGTATTACTACATGGTGTAACAGCAAATTCTGCTCTAACTTCAAAACTTCAAGGTCTCTACTACAGAATTCTTGCATTGATTTTTTACCGTCACCCTCAAGAAATTATCAACGATATCTACAAAAATCTTGCCCTCTTAAATAGGGTGACCAGACGTCCCGTTATGAACATGACAGTCCCGTATTTTCATTTGATTGTGAGCGTCCCGACTTTTTCGCAAATGTTCCGTTTTTTATTACTTTTGCACTTAGTGTGAGGACATATGCGAAAATTAAAGAAAAGAATACTTGGGACAATAAACCCTAACTTTTCGCTGTGGCTTACAAAATAGCAAAAAATTTATGCTTCCTGGTAGCGTTGGATTTAAATCCTAAAAACGCCTTCGTTCAAAAGTTATTACAGCTTTTTTAACACCATGAAATGCAGGTGCACATTGTCGGATTTTCGTTGGCAGTCCTTTTTTACAGATTCGCTTTGTCCGTGTCTTAAAAAATGTGTATTTGCTTCAAAAGATCGCTTCATCGGAAAAATACTGTATAATTAGCGGAATTGATCAGCAATAAAAACTTTTAAAATGAAACACTTTTGGGCTATTGAAAGTACGAGGCGAAATTGGTAAAGCCCTCCTAGTTACTGCATCGTTGTTGATATGTCGCACTTTGCTGCTGAAAATTGCACTTACGTATAGCAACGCTATGATTTTTCCGAGTAACTTATAGGCCTACTCTTAATATCAATCATAGCTTCCTCCTTGACGTGTTTTCTTTTCGAATTTTTGTGTATCTTCTACCGTGAGTTTTATTTTGATTTTTTTGGCAGAGCCTTTGAACCGTTATTTCGCTTTTGAACTTCCGATCAAAAGCCATTTCTGGGCATCTCACTGGCTCTGCGGCGTCTTTCATTATTTTATTTTTCTCAGTTGATCTGGCTTGCCTTATTTTGTTACTTTTTGGCGACGAAATAAACGATGCGATACGAACCTGAACCCAATAATTCAAGGCATTTTTAATCTTAACCGGAACTAAATCTGCGAAATCAAACAACGAAAAACCTGAACCGAAGGTAAACCGATAAACTAAATTTTGCGGAACCTAAACCGCAGCGATATTTCAAGCGGTTCGAAGCCCTGCTTTTTACTGAAAGTCATTCTGAATTTATGATGCCAAGCTTCACTCCATAGTGCCGATTTTAAAATCATTGATTTTGAACGAAAAAATTTCGCAATATTTCTTCGGGCAAGTTAGGTAGTTGCGAGAATGCAAATCACCATGCACCAGCAGACAGCTAACATTACAACTTGCACATAACACAAAATGAAAACAACAATTCTTTGGAGCAAAAAGTGTTAACTGATTAATAAGCAATAGAACAGCAGTTTGCAATCACTTTTAGATGCACTCACAAGCTTGTATTAATACAACCATATTGTTTAGCTTTGCCCCAGTCGCATGTGAGTTTACACAACGAACCAACAAATTTTAATTACGTGCTCAACGAACGGTCATTTTGTTTCCGAATGATTGATAAAATGTACCAGATCTCGAGCAAAGTGAAGCAGTTTTTGATTTCAAGCACAACATATCCAGTCTCAAAACTGAAAGCAGGACTTGCAGCTGTTTAAAGTCTTTATAATTGAATAAATAGGAGGATACGCAATATTTTGTCACACACTTTATTTTCAATGTAATTGAGATCACAGAATATATCGTTCCTTTTTTTTTCTTTTTGTATAAAATGTGATTAATCCCGCGAAAGTCTTGATCTTGTGAAAGGCCGAGTCCTCACGAAGTAATATATTGAAAGCAGTATTCCAACTGATTTATACGCGCAGAGCCACAACATGGAGAGAGGGTCACGAAGCCAAGAAGAATCACTAGCTGATAACGGATTCACCACCAGCCAGGTCACTAAATAAGTAATCACGTTCTTACTACATGTGTACGTTGTGCAAAAAGTTAATAAGCTCAACCTTATTAGCTACAGATTTTGCTGACTCAATTTCTTACCCAAAATGTCAATAAAAAAGTAAACGGCTTCGACTAACAACGCAATTCTGATCGCTCTCCTGTTGTCTTTATTTATGACCGCCACGACGAAGAAGAGAGCGCACAAGGACAAGCACGCTGTGCCGTAAAAACGCACTGGAACATCGACCAGAGCCTACAAGAAATCAACAAACATTTGATGACGGCAGCATTAATTTGATGATAAAATTAAATAACAAACACTCAACTTGTCAAAAACTTATGCATAAGATAGGTGATTGTGTGTTTCAATCTCTACTGTGTATGTTATGTAGGCCTACAATAAAACATCACCAGAATGAATGCTTCTTAACCATAATTAAGAGTCGTTCTGAGGATAAAATCTCCCTAAAATTTGTTCTTTCTAGTTTTAAAAACGTTAAAACAATTTTTCGAACATGAATTCAGAAAAACACGGGAATTTTGTGAAGGTATTCGCTAATACAATATAAGAATAATTTTAACCGAGTATGAACATATAAGACGCATGACGCGTAAATTAAATTATCATTATCTACCGCACAGTATATAAGTCACTTTATACCAGAGCCGCAGATAACTTTCGACTCGTAATGACGTCCTACGACTGAAAAATGATCTTCCTCCCACTCTAATCAAGATGGTAATCGCATTGTTTCAACCGCAAATAAAAAAAAACAAAAAAACAAATCTGTATTAGCCTACATTCGCAGGGCCTATCTCTGCGGCTCAGCGCCTGAGTAACACAGCTCCGAAGAAACATCGCAGTAATGGGAAGCCGTTGGCGACACTGTGTTCGATTTGACCGGCTCGGCAATCGAAGCCCAGCTCCCCGCATCGACAGCGACGTCTTTAACCTTGTTACAACATGAAGCTTTAAACACTTAGATATTGTTACAGGTAACGCGCTTTTTGACAAAAAAGCTATCAACTTCACTGGAGCGTATTTTATGGGGGGCCATTGGGCCATATTCCCCCCTTTTGACTCTGCCTTTTACTAAAAAAGTACAACAATTATTGGTGCCCAGCTATTTTCAAAAATGTTTTTGAAGTATACACTTTTTCCGGAATTTCGAACCTCTTCAATAGCGATAAGCCTTACGCCTTAAGCACGCATTATCAAAAATGTGCGAACAAAATGCATCATATTTGGCGAAGCACTCAGATTAGGGTCAAAAATTATAAACAAAATTTGCATGAAAATTATTCAAAAAGCACTAAAATAGCCATTACAACATGCAAATTTTCAAAATTTTTCTGAGGCAGCATGCCCCCGGACCTCCCACGAACCTTTCTTTGTTTCTCAATCAGCTTTAAATTAGTTCCACCCAAAAAAATACGCTTGAAAAAATGTGGAAATTTTGGCCCCCTCCTTTTAAATTTCTCGCTACGCCACTGCAACTTCATCACATCAGAGCAACTTGCTTGCAGTTTTTTGTAAAAACAAAAAAACAGCAGGGTAATCAAAGTGAAAGTTTTGGATAGAAGTAAATATAGTAATTAACTAATTATTATCAGCAATTGCGTTTAATCTTCAAGAATGATGTTCACTTGTTCAAGTATTTTGGGTTTTTTGTCTCTTAACGTTTCTCTCAAAAAATGTGAAATTTGTTGGTGTTTACAACTTTTTAGCGCTTCTTTACAGACTTCTCACAAGTGTCGCAAATCCACCAAACAGACTTCAGGCTGAGAGCAACTGTTAAAAAATCCGTTCATTAGGCTTAATTTTGACATATTTCTATTATCCAAAGAAAGCGCTTTGCGCAGCGCGTTTTCTGACAATTGCGTAGCGAGAGATTTTAAAATGAGGGGTCAAAAACTACAAAAGATATCAAAAGTGCCTGGCATACATCAGTCACTGAACAACACTAGTTCTTTTTTACGGAAAGGCAGAGTCAAAGGGGGCGGGGTATGGTGCAATGCCCCTCCCCACTAAATACGCTCCTGCTGACTGATAATGTTGTCCGTTAATTGCAAGTTATCTTGAACAATTTTGCCCATTTTGCTCCTCAATTTATTGCTTGTAAAATCTGTAAAGCAGAGATTATTATTTTGACCAGGGAAAGTGCAACGAACTTTAGAACTCCGTGGTGGTGAAAACAATGCCCCAAACCACAATGTCACGCAGCTGTTTGTAGATATGTGAACGCACATAAAGTTGGCCGAGTGGTTGGTGCATTGGGCTCCGAAGCTGGCTTCGCGGGTTCGATGCTCAACTAGGTCATCTCCATGATGCATGTACTTCACTACCACAAAAATCCTAAGCTGCAATTAAGTGGCTTGAAATAACAAAAAAAAAAAAAAAAACGTTCAGATTAGTACCGGCCTAAACCCGACCCGATGTAGAACTTGGTTCAAAGCCTTTCTAACGTCGGAAAAGCACAGAAGCCTAACTTGGTCTAAAACACTTTTTGTGACATAGTTTTGCTTTTTCAAATAAACTTTGTGGTTTAGACAAGGAAAAACACCGCGCAGATAAAAGGCAACGGAACGAGGTTATACTGCAAACTGTCATGCACGTAATTACAAATTTATCTTGTTATTGTGGAGATTATTACTTTAATCGTCTCAACACTTAACACTATCTGCAGCACTAAACCACGGAATGGAGTGACTTGAGACGGCGCGCTGAAGCACTGAGTTTTAAATAATTTTCGTGCAATGTTTGCCCAATGGGCCCGAACTGGATCAGAAATTATTTCAACTTTTGGTTCGAACCCAGGCCAAACTCGACCCGAAAAGTCCGTCCCGACTATCAACTCTCGGTCGTTGAAGAGCATCGTAAAATATATTTGCACTTGCTTCATAAACGTTGGATGAGATTGAAAAAAAATTGCAAAAACTTCTCACCAGAGATTCGCTTAAATCGTTGAAGTGATTTTCATATTCTTGGAATTTCTTTACTCCATCAAAAGCGATGTTCAATTTGTATTTTAAATCATCCGCTACTTGGCGCACCAGAGCACTAGGGTGTTTTAAACTCGGCGTTGCAGAACGATAGAAATGTTGGGGATATAAAACGTTGACCTAAAAATTCCTTTGTCGAACAAAAAGTGAAAACGTCTTTGGACAATCAATGTTCATGTACAATTACAGGCACATGCTAAATCATTCTTATTTCATGTTGATATCTTCGTCAAGGCATACCTTTTCAAAAGAAACTTTCATTCAGTAGACGAATATAGCATTTCCTCGAGCGAATATAAGAATAACAAGGCTTCGAAGAGTCTTGGGATTTCAGTGCATAAACAGTCCGTCATATCACAAGTGCAATTGCGCAAGTAGGCTATGTGTACAAAACTGCAGAAAGTGAACGCTGTTTCGACCAACCAGGTCTCATCAATGCAGTTGGTGTGACCGACATTTGCTAAAGGCAATATATACCTGAGAGGGAATTTTTTGCTTGTGGTTTGTAACTATATCAGTAACCACAACCAGCGAAAAAAAACTCTCTGCCCAACCCGTTCGCCCCTGAAAAAGCGGGGAATAAGGCAGGCACTGTGATGTGTGCATGCAGCCCAGAAAACACAGTGAATGTCAGTGCTAAAGCCACAATTCGTATCGCAAGAGTAATTGCGCAAGTGCTGTATGTATACAAAACTGCAGATGGTGAACTCTGTTTCAATTTATTAGATCTTTTGAGTGTAGATGGTGTGACCGACATTTACTCAAGTAATATATACCTGAGAAATTTTTTGTCAGTGGTTTGAAACTATACCGGTTACCAAAACTTGCAAAAATAACTCTCTGCCCAACCCGTTCGCCCGTTTGGGCAGAGAGTGTTTTTGCAGGTTTTGGTAACTGGTATAGGCCTAGTTACAAACCACAAGCAAAAATATCCTTCTCAGGTATATATTGCTTGAGTAAATGTCGGTTACACAAACTGCACTGATGAGACCTGATAGATCGAAACAGAGCTCACTGTCTGCAGTTCTAGTGTATTATATGTTATCACTTTTCAGTTAATGGTAAATGGTTATCATTAGTAACTTAAGTCAAATAAAAAATCAGCAATTTTAATGATAAACAATTCTAAAAAAGCGAATCTTTACCATATCTTACTTGCTGTATTACGCCAAATCGTGTAACTAGTGGCGCGGCCCATCTCCGCGGCTTAGCGCCTGAGCAACACCGCTCCGAAGAACGTCACAGCGGTGTGTAGCCGTTGGTGGCACTGTGTTCGATTCGACTGGCCCAGTAATCGATCCCTAGACCTCCCACACCAATAGCCATGAATCTCTACGCCAAACAGACGGTTTAAATGGCGTTTTCTGAAGTTGAGCTAAATAATGAATAGTGATGGTGATTGGTGAAAACATATGGTGTAGACCAGGGCCTTTCAACCTTATTTTGCTCATGGCCCACTAACATGGTTAAATATGGCAGTGGCCCATAAATTTGAAAAAAAGCACAAAGTGAACGTAATAGCACGAGATGAGTAGTGAATGCTGATATGTTGCGTTCTAGCCAAGCTCTGTGCCCCACTGAAAACAGCGCCGTGACCTTTAGGCTAAAAACCTCTGGTGTAGACCAACACTGTATTAAGATTCTAGAGTAGACGCAGATCTAAAGCGCTTTTCAGCGCAATCAATAGTTTTATTGAAACAAAAAATTTTGTTGCAGGTTCATTTTTTATTTTTACATGAATTTTCACTTTAATCGGATGATGATCCCAAAACTTTCCACTAGTCGCCGACCACCTCACAACTTTAGGCGCATTCACATTTATTAGTACTATTCAGATAAGCTCTTATCATTTGAAGGAACAAAAATGAAAAAAAAAGAGAGACGCTTCACCATTGCAATGCATTCCACAACAACTCACCAAACCAGTAATTCCGAACAAGATGCATGTCAACCACTGAAATCCTCGTAAACCGTACGGGTAATCCCCTTGCTCGATAACTATGTGGTTTAAGTGTTCGTCGCCTAGCAACTGGGAAATCTACCGCACAATAAAAAACTTATTACGTCAACGTAAGTACCAAGCATTATGTCAATTCACCGAATTAAGCCTCAGCTATCACAAAAAAGCTTGAAACGCAGTTCGGTCAAAGACAAAAGCCATGCAAGTATGCACGTTGGACATGGTTGATTTAGTTTTTGGTATTGCAAGTTCATTGACTGCTTTGGAAAAGCTCTCGCAGTTTCACACATTCGATTCACTCGCCAACCCCAACAAAAAAAGGAAAAATTGGTCATTAATAACAATCCATTAAACTAAAATAAAAAATCATTTTTTTCGTGCAACATCACCGTTAGAGATGTCAAGTTCGCAAACGCTGCTTTGTTTTTGATGATCTTTATTTGAGCAAGCGCTTTGTAAAGAGCTTAAGGAGGAAAATAAAGCCTCAGTATTATCGACAACAAGCTCAACTTCAAATCTCACATAAAATCAATTGAACATAAATTGGCTAGAGCCGTAGGAATAATGTCAAAAATAAAATACATTTTTCCTCGTAGTGCAAAACTGAAACTCTATTATAGCTTGGTCCATCAACATCTTCTTTATGGTTTACCCGTGTGGGGTTCCACTTTCCCTAGTAACCAATCCAAATTGTGTACATGTCCAAACAAAGCGGTCAAGATAATTGGCGGAGGAAAATTCAAAGACCACGCAACTCCTTATTACCACTAGCTTAATATTCTAAAACTACCAGATTTATACAAACACGAATGTGCCAAACTTGTCTATCATTTCTTTCATAACACCCTTCCTGTTCCCTTAGCTAATCTTTTAACAAAAACTGGTTACATCTCCTCCCGCATGACCAAATCCACCCACAAGTACAAACAAACATTATATCTACTTTTGTACCCTACCACCAAACTCCAATATACCTTAAAATATCAGGGCGTTAAGTTTTGGAATATTATTCCTTCTCAAATCATAAACCTACATTTCGGTGCTCTTAAAAAGAAACTTAAATTGCATCTTCTTACTCAATACAATAAATAATTAACTAACTACAACTTAAATTGCTCTAACCCTACTAGTCAAATGTCGCTCGCTTACCCATAACATAGAACATAACATAGTGATTAATTTTTCTTTTTTTCTCTTTTTCTTTTTACTCCTCTCTTGGGTGGCTGCTGACTCGATGACCGTAAGGTCTATTCGCAGTCTTCCTATTGCAACTACGGTAACATCCGCTTTTTAAAATTGTATCTATCACAGTATTAATTGTTTATTTTTTGGTTATTGTTGATTGCAAAAATAAATTGAGTGTCTGTCTGTCTGTCAGTATCTAGTAAAACTGTACGTTTCGACATCATAGGTTCAGCTGTCATCATCAGCAATAACTGCAAGACAGTAAGAAACTGAAAGTCCGAAACGTCCATTTTTTAAAATTACTGAGGATTAATTTCTCCTCCTTAAGCCATTTTTGTATCGTATTCACTGAATTCCAAATTCGTAAATTGTTTTGCGCCGGACAGATATAACAATATTTTTTCTTAATATAGTTTTCCAACGTCAAGAGGCTTTTCATCGATCAACAATAACTGTTGACAATGACAGGTGGACCCAGGTATTCTTGTACCAAAAGTGTAAAGATGCAATCACACTGACTTGAGTCTTAGACGTCTCAATGTTTAAGGAGACCTTTTTTATTTGTTTTATTGTTAAGTCATTACGCAACATACGTGATGCTAAAGTAAAACAAATCAAAAAGTTTTCTAAGACATAGAGAAGTCTTAGTCAGTGTGACTGCGCTTTTATTAGAGCAGTTTGAAAAATACTTTTCTTCCGAAAGTAAAAGGCAAAGCGTTCTACAAAATGTTAGATCTATAGCTATTGTTCTAAGGTTAACTGATTACGAATCTCTTGTTTCTGACGATTTTGCAAGAAAATACGCACGTTTATATACATCACACACTATTCATTTTTCGCAATATGTATGCTTAATTACTAGCAATTTAAGTGGTTACGAATCAGCAAATACCATTTTTAAAACAAATTCATCACTGACCAGATTTCATCAACAACTTTGATTAGCATCTGACCTTTGACCTCGGTATTTTTCCTTCCACATTCTCTCCAAGTCCCAGAATTTTCCTGTGCTTTTGTCTGCTCTGTACAGAGTGAGCTGTGTTTGACATCATTTGGTATTGATCTGGTGAAGTTTCGCTATTTCTTCTTCAAAACATTAATCACAATTAACAACTAATTACACGAGTGTGTATGAAAATACCTGAAGATGAAAGCAACTGACTGGAGCAAATCCAAAGGATTCGCAGCGACGAACAAGGTCAATGCGGACAGCCTTCGTAAGTTCATTTTTGAATCTATGTAGACACGGCAGACAACAAATACAACAACAGCTCTGCCACACACATTGCACATCTACGCAGTGGTGTAAAAAGTAGTCCAGAAATCTACTTAAGTAAAAGTATTGTTACTGATGGCGGAAGCTACTTGAAGCAGAGTAGAAAGTGGGGGATGTAAAAAGTAACCAAGTAGAAGTAAAAAGTACCAGCAATTTGAAGCTACTTAAGTTAAAAGTAGCGTTTGCAAAACCAAGGCCATCAAGCTGAGCTTTGGAAAAAGATAATTTGCTCACTTTCAAACTTGACATATATTTTGCCGATGCTTAAGTATATTTAGGATAATTAGCACATTTATTTGACAAAAATAAAAAATATTTCTTAATGAAAAATATTTCTTAAGTAGTCTACTTAAGTAAAACTACTTCGTTGTTTTACACCACTGCATCTACGTAATGGTTTTTACCTCGCTGAAAACTCGGCGTTTTCATCTTAACTCTTAAACTCGAACTCAGATACTAATGAGACAACTAAATCTGATGCAACTTCAATATACTGCGTAAACATATGAAGAGGTATTATGGAAGGCTTAAAAAAATAACACTGTATATAGACAAGTTTGACTTCATTAATTGCGTATTATGGAATAGGTAAATACTTCAGGCCTCTTGCAACAAAAATATTGTTGACATTAAGATTGAAATTTTATATCTTACAGTACAAGTTATAATCTCCTCATTTTTTATTTAAAAATTTTTACACTGTATTCGAAAATGTGACACTTGTACTCATCTCAAATTCACACTTGACTGAGAATATTTCAGAGCCGATCTGAAACAATTGAGCTGGAGACTAATAATTCTTTCTAGAACTTAAACTAGACTCTGAACTCGCAGCATCCAGTCTCACATCTAAAACCATTTCATCAACATCATGCTGTCATATATTTCTGGTTATTATAACACTATTTCATCAACATCATGCTGTCATATATTTCTGGTTATTATAACACTATTTCATCAACATCATGCTGTCATATATTTCTGGTTTTGGTTTGAATTAGAAGGAAAGAAAACTTTTGGCCAATCATGGAAATCATGGATCCTACTGCGTCACTAACCTGGGTCATAAAAGGATAATTTTAAACTTATTCATATCAGCCCCAAATCTGTCGCTTATAAGGAAGCAACAAAAAAATTTAATGATGTCCAAGCTAAAGCGTGATGCAATAATGAACAACATCAACCGTAAATATAAAACAAATAACTAAAAATTATTTATATTTGTTTATAAAATATTTTTCAGATACAAACTTGAAAATAAAATGGGTTCATCACATCCACATTGTTCGATGATCATCTGCTGCTTGAGCAGAAATAATGATGTTGGAGTTCTTTTCATCAAAATGCTATCTTGTATTAGACAAATAAGAAACCAAGTAAGAGAAAGTAGTTGGTATGGACGGTTTTGTGCAATCTCTCGCTTTACTTTCACTTTCGTTTAATAGCCAGCTGGGTAGTGAGTCTAGTCGAGCATAATATCAAACACAAATAGGCAACTTTTTTCATTATCAACTACTTTTGATAAACAGGATTTTACAAAAATTGTCGTTTTTTTCAATCACCACACCCGATTATTCTGCCAAAAACATAGCTTTCATCAAATTACATCTTATTGCATTTCGTCAATCTTTTATTTTGCATTAACTAAAATGTTTACATCAAGGTCTGCATTATCCCCGCATTGCTTTGCTAAATGTTCGCTCAAGTTAATGCTAAATCCAGAGCTGCCGCAAAGCACTTGATGGACGGTTTATGGTATGTTACAATAATTTCCATCTCAATTTTCGAGCACATCAGGAACACTTATATGCACTGCATGCTTAGCTGATACTTGTGGACAATGAGTAACTCGTATTGTAACCAAAACCAAGTTAGCTATGTAAGAAAGATATTTTCCGTACAACAACAATAATATCAAATCAACTTAGTTTAACGTGAGCTTCTTTTAAAAAGTTAATACAGCACGGCGTTTACTTATTGTTATTGTGACGTATTTGAAACGATAAGAAAACCAAAAACTGGCTACAGAATATGGGACAAAACATAGGAGGAAAAATAAAACAACAGTAATTCTTAACATTGTACGTTTCGATATTATTTATCCTTTTTAGGCTGCATTAGCTTTTTTCAACCGGGATTTCGCGAAGTCTGACGTTCCAAAATGCTACAGTTTCTAGGGTTCAGCAAGAATCAGCGAGGATTTTTTAACAATAAACGAATTTGCAAAAGTTTTTGACATAATTGGTCGCACATGAGTAATTATTTCACGTATGATGCTGATGCAGCTTCTTTATTTTGCAATGTAAGAGCAAATCACGTTTTTCTCATTTTCCTCGAAATTCTTAATTTTGTTAGATAGGATTCGGCCTCATTTTTAAACTGGGTGCAAAGCTTACTGAGTGCTAAAATACTAAAAGCATTTTGGATGCTATAATAAAATGGCAAAGTATACCCCATGCTAAAATTGCCGATTACCGGTGCTTTCACGCTTTTCTCTCCAGCGACTGCGATTGTTCTGATTTCGTCTCGGATGGTTGTTTTCGGTTGAGGGATAATATTGAAATTATTTTTGTAGAAATTGTATTAGAAATAACCCCCACAGACAAAATGAGTTTGAGGTATGGCAAGTATCAGGCAATTTAAGATCACACTATTGACCGATGAGTAAATCACAGAAGTTTTGGACACCCTTGAGTAGACGTAGGTGTTGTGTGGGAACAACAACGAGTACAACAAGATGGAGCAACTCCCTACACTTTTGACGTCTCATTAAAATGGCTGTGGTAGCATTTTAGTGATCGTCTCATCAGTAAGAAATGTGTTCCTACATGGGCCTCACACTTGCCAGCTCTTCCCCTAGAATTCCATATATACCTGGGGTTATCTCAAAGATACGTCTACAAAAATAATTTCAAGACCATTCCTGAAATGAGACAGAGATGTGAGCTCAAATCAGCGCAATCGCTGGAAAATGTGGGGTCAAGTTGAGAATTGACAATTTTGCATGTCTGGTACAGGTGAGCGTACAGCGCAGAGTTGGACATTGAGAAGAACCGCAATAAAACAAAGATGGTTTGTCATAATTCATTAAAGCTGAGTAAACATGCTGGGCACGGCATCAACTTTACGCGTGCCAAAATGAATAAAATGCATAAAAAGTGAGCATTTTAATGAAGCTTTCACGGATAGCAATTTTGAGGGGTCACTCTGTACATAACTCCTGGTTTCGGCTTGTACTTGCAATGCTACTAATGAGGTCGATGTACAATTCTTGTAGAGTTGTCCAACTAAACAGTCAGAGTTTCGATCAGAACAAGTTGGCCAAACTTTTATGACGATACACTTTCAGATTCTTAATTTTCTTTTTAACATTTTTTGATCAAAAATCGAATTTAAAACAATATTGATATCACATCATGCACACGTCATCACTCTTTTCAACGTCATTGCTTTGATTTTCACCATAAATGTTTTGCAAGTAGCAAGGGCGTTAAATTACACTGGTCAACAGTAAAATTTAAACAAAAATGCCAATCAACTTTTCTAATAGAATATTTTCCGCTGATTCCAAATCTGCAGCCAGTTTTTATCCATCACGTCAGGTTTAAAAGATATTTTAAGTTTTTTTATCGTGCTTAACTTTTCACAACGTAATTGTCACACCACAATTTACCTTTGTCGCAAAACAAAGCATTTGGTTGTGACATCACAATTTTTCGTTTGTGAGTAGCCATACGTCATGAATCTCTTTGATGTGACCTTTTCAATAGCATGCAGAAGATTTACTGCATCAGGTATTACCAATCAACTTGAATTTTTCCAAGCCTCAGATCATCTACTATTATGATTAGTTTTGACAGCTCTGTGCTCAGCAACATTTTCATTGTAATAAAGCCTAAATCACAAACTGTAGTTTTTAAGACCTCATTTTTACACCTTTTCACTTTTCTCAGATCTGTTACCAAATAGAAGGGTTTGATTGAAAAAAATCTCGTTTGTGACAAAATAGATGCTACCTGCAGTAGTATGAAATTACGTGGGGGTTTTGACTGTTATTTCCAAGGAAATTATTGGCTGCTAAAACTGAAGTCATATTTTTGATTGTTTGCAAAATATGTCACAATAAACTTCTATGACGTTACAAAGATTTTGCCTATGTCATAACAATGTAAATATTGTGACTGAACAAAGGTATTTGGTTTTAAATTAAAATGAAAAAATCTAAAAAACCTGACGTGCAAGACGAATGTAGCTGGCAGATTCGAAATTAGCGTGATTGATTTCATAAGATTATGGTGTTAAAGTCTCTGCAATATTTAAATATCGAAATTTTGTTGACCAGTGTTGTTTATCATAACTTTTCCCAAATTCTGTATTATTAGGATATTTATCTCGTCTCGGTCTACATGTAGACAGTACTGTTCTAGTGAAAACGCTAAACCGTGGTGTGAGCAGGTCAAACACTACTTTTTAACAGCTCAGATGACCAAGTGTTAAGAGCTCTGGAGCTGTAAACTCGAGCTCCATTCCAAGTTGGGTCTAAACATGACTTTATAATTGGCATTCACAGCTTCCGTGCTTGACGCTTAGCATTACAGGGACAGTGTGGAAAACAAACCGGTAAGTATATTTGTTGCGTATTTGGAAAAGGCACCTAGCGGAATTTCCCCATCTTGGTGAGGTAGATATAGATGGCCAGCAATTCTTAAGCAAGCTGATTATAGCGCTTGGGCGCTATCTCGTGATAAGAGGACAAATATGCAACCAACCACAAACACTATATTCTCCGCTCATGCCGTCGCTCAATCTATTCTTATCAATTGCTTGAAGAAAACGTTGCAGTATACATATCAGTTTTCTATGCAAATGGCAACTTCATGTTGATAATCTGGACATGTTTCACTCAAAATACAAATCAAAATTACTCATTTAGTTGCAAATGGCAGCTTGAAAATATCTCAGCGATTTGCTCAAAAGCTTGTCTCACCGCAGCCTCACCACTGCTGCTTCGGTAGATGTGTCATTTCCTTTCCAAACATTATCGCTAAGCATTAACAATCAAAGCTCAAGCTTTGGCGCATTCCGCCTCTTCCCTCAGCTTCTGCTTCAAATTTCCTGTTTTTTGTTTTTGAAAGAGAAGCGGCCGAAAAATACAGTTGGAACCCATAGAATCAAAAGGAATCCAAAGATTGACAAACAAACTTTTTCCAAAAATATATTTGCTTAAACTTAAATCTACATACTTTCAAAGAAGCGAAGTTTTTAAGACCAAAGGATAGATGCTATGTGATTCAGCAAAGATCTCCATTCTTCGGGGATCTCGTGTACAAAAAAGAAAACAACAAATCTTTACTATACTCGCGGTATTACATCGAAGCGTGCAACGCGTGGGGGTGCAATCTCCGCGACTTTGCGCTATTGTGTGTGTCATTGTCACTATCGTGGTTGCAGTAGACTTGGTGAGCATTGCTCTTTCACTGCTATCCTCAGTGTGTCTTTCTCTTTCTGCGTGCGAAATAAATTGAAACTAATTGACTTAGCGCCTGGGCAAAATAGCTTCAAGCCTCCAAAGAAACGTTGCTGCAGTGGCAATGATTCGGATTTGACCGCGCCCGGGAATCTAAGCCCACGAATCGAATTTACATTATTTTTTTTGAATTAATGCATTGAAAAGACCGTCAATTATTTCTTATCATGGTAAAAAAATTTAACATGGCATTGGTTAAAGAAAATAAATTCCATCGCAGTTTTATGTAAGCACACAGCATGCTAAACTAGTGATGTAAATCGTTTTTTTTTTGCCTTTGTTTTTTTTAAAAAAACGTGAATTTTTTACAAAAAAAAAAACATAGCTAAAAACACCTTGTTTTTTTTGAAAACGAACTTGTTTTTGAAAACAAATTCGAGTCCGATTCTAAACTAAATATGAGTATTGGCCGCCATGATGTGCATTGTTAAGTCTTCTAGTGGTGATGGATCTAATGGGGAGTAGCCTACAAGAAGCGACTTTCCGCCCCCTAAATCCATCATGGATTGCATGCTTGTTGTTACCGATTACCAGAAAGGTGTTGCCAGTTTTAATTTCAATATGCAAAGAACAAGAAATAAAATAGAACAATCGCAATGGATACCGTAAGATTAAAAATTATGGATAAGCGAAGGTCGATAGTACACATCAATGCACTGTATTTCCCCGTTCATCTAATGAGTGTCTGTAGTTTTTCCAGTTTTTGTAGAGAAGATAGGCTCCGGCCTAGTTTACACTTGTTGTTTTTGACCCTAACCCTAACTCTTCCATAGCCCAAGGCGCAAGCAAACTAAGTAGGTCAAATGAAGGCTTAAACCCTAATTTAACCGCAATTAACATTCAATAGTACAACGTTGTGGTTGGGCTATATTTTGGGGAAACTTAAAATTTAGTACGGCAGAACAGTGGAAATCGCAAAATAGGCCCAGAAGCTTTAAGCTAGATACGCACTACTCCACAAACTATAAAACAGCAATATCACTATACGACCTACAGTCATGTTCAATGTGTTAACACGATTTGATGCTGCTTGCTAAGCTTGATATTAAAAACAAACTTGTTTTAATTTTTCAAGAAGGAATGAATAAAAAAAAACAAAAAAAACGAGGTAAAAAAAATAAGTGCAAAAAAAACGTTTTTTTACATCACTATGCTAAACCACAATTAGTCTGCATTTTAAGTTTTTGCTTATGTTAAAGAGCATCTTGAGTCTTTAATACCATATAAACCAAAACATTTAGGGGGTATAAAAATAAAATGTCCGAATTTTGTTTCGGTTGCCCAAATATCAACCTCCAAAATGTTCCTGGTTGCCCGCCAAGTTTTTTGTTGTAGGTTGAGGCTTAAAGTCCCTGAGTAAAGCCTCTGCTACCTGGCTTTCCAATCCATCTCTTACTGTAAGGCTATTTTCACTGCATTCTGCAGAAGCATTAGCAAGCTGAAGTTAAATGCAAAAATAAAAAATACTTGGTCCTATTTCCCACTTCGCATGCAGTACTTTATACTATTACTTCAATTTGAAAACCGCTAATCTCCCGTGCAAACTTTCATGACGCATGGGAGTCTTCTAAAATCGGGAACAAAATTGCATTAGCTATGTGCTATCGGCTTATAGTGATGATTGAAAGTGAATGCAGAACCTTTTCTCAGTTTTTTCATCTTTGACAAATAGCTAAGCGCAGCATGCATTGTACTGGCTTGTTACAAACAGGACCTTGTGCTTCCTGTAATTCCACGATGTGAATCATACCACAGTATTTCATCCAATCATTACTTCCTGCTTCAACCTTTCGATGCTGAGAGCTTCCAAACGTCAACCGAGAAGGCAGTTTAAAACTTACAGCGTAAACATCAGAAAGTAAATTGATTGCATGAACTTTTCGTGTTACTGCCTTCACGCAGAAAAAGAAGCTGAAATGAGATAGATCGAACGCCAAACGATCTCATAACCTTGGTTACCGTTGAATTTTTGACCAAACACATAAACTCGATTATTTGTTTAGTTACAATTTAACCTGGTAGCAGATGCGAAACAAAGCGCACCAAGAGAGCAACCCAAATTTTACAAACCAGGCAACTCTCAAGCGAAAATAAGAAATATAACACTGCAATTTTGGTCGTGTTCGCTTGCGTGCATATGAGACATGTAGCCACCTTGCACAACGATCGACTGTAGCGACTAGCGATAGACCGGCAGCTGAGAGGGTTTAGCTTACCCCATTTAGGTACCAATAACCTAGTGTATCACGATCTACTACCCCATGAACCATTTGCGAAAAGTGATTTCTGCCGTCAGATAGGTTGCGTTTGGCCGTAATGGGGCCCAAAGACCCAAAAAAATCCGCTAGCGTACCCCAACTAGGTACCACATGAAACTTCGTGGAAACGAAAACTTACATTGCCCAGGTAACGAAATGATATGTAAGAGACATTTTTTCGGCCGATTTAGGTAGGTAGGTAGGTAATTTATTTAGGTAACCCCCGGTAGAACCCCTAAAGTTCGAGTTATGACGTCACAGAGGTACGCTAGCGCACCCTAACTAGGTACCACATGAAACTTCGTGGAAACGAAAGCTTACATTGCCTAGATAACGAAATGGTATGTGACAGAAATTTTTTCGGTTGATTTACCCCCGGCGGAAACCCCCGAAGTTCAAGCTATGACGTTACGGTAAAAATATGCGTCGGTAGATCTTGACTAAAAATCGCGCAAAATTTATTGGAAATGAAAGCTTACATCGCATAGATCACGAAACCCTATCTCATTGATCTGTTTTCGGTTGCATTACCCTCGGCAGAAGCTCCCAAAGTTCGAGTTATGACGTCACAGAGGTACGCTGGCGTACCCCAAGTAGGTACCATATGAAACTTCGTGGAAACGAAAGCTTACATTCCCCAGATAACGCAATGATATGTGGCAAAAATTTTTTCGGTCAATTTACCCCCGGCAGGAACTCGCAAAGTTCGAATTATGACGTCACGGCGAAAATATGCGTCGGTAAATCTTGATGAAGAATCGCGCAAAATTTATCGGAAATGAAAGCTTACATTGCATAGATCACAAAACCCTATCTAATTGACCTGTTTTTGGTTACATTACCCCCGGCAGAAGCCCTAATGTTTGAGTTATGACGTCACAGAGGTACGCTAGCGTACCCCAACTAGGTACCACATAAAACTTAAGGCAACGAAAGCTTACATCGCACCGATGCTGAAATGGTATAAGACAGAAATTGTTTGGGTTGATGCGCCCCCTCCCCACCCAAACTTTTGATCTCAATTTGTAACAATACAGTGGTGAAATCCGTGTTTTATTTGATACTTGTGCCTCTCACTCGTTGAAAGAGAATAAGCGAAAGCCACGCGGAGCTGTGGACTGTCCATACGTCATTGCCGGAGCAGAGCAAAAGCCTCGACAGAGTTGTAAAGAGCTGTTACAAAATGAAGTGTTTAAAGATCAGTTGGTATGTTTAACGTATTTACTTGGTATTTACGTGGTATTCTGGACCAGCATTACCTGAGCGTTTGCGAGATGAAACAAAAGGATCAAACGTATTTACTTTTGATAAAGCTGAAATTTTTGATCAAAATGCATCGGACACTGTCTCAACTTTCATAGGCGATGATGCTTCATGTTGGAGCAGCGGCAGTGAAGATGAAGCGTAAAAAACTACGGATAAAAATATTAAAATCAGAAGGAAAAGCTAGCCTGTAGAGGTTTTTTGTCTTGTGGACGCTTCTTGTGCTTAATCGCGTTCATACTTAGGTTCAAATCAGTAACTGTGATTCTTTTCGTGTTCGTTTCTGTGCTAGTTTTTAGGCTACCTTTTCAATATATTTATTTTGCGCTGACTTTGCCGCATTATTACCAACCAGTACACTGAAAGTTTTAAGAAATCAGCTTGCAGGCCTACTTGTTTGAAAATAAAATTCACGTAATTACTAACAACAGAAAAGTTTTTGCGGGTATCTGAACAAAAGACGTGTGCCAATTTTTTTTCAAAGTACCGATAAATCAAATATGATGCCTTGTTCCTGAGTACACGCTAGTGTATATACTACAATCATATTCAAATGTGAATTATGCGCTTTTCTTTTCCATGTAACGATGGGGCTTTTATAAGACTCTAAGTGAGATCATCACTCGAAATTCGGGTGCTTCTGCAGGGGTAATGCAACCAAAAACAGGTCCATCAGATAAGGTTTTGTGATTATTGCGATGTAAGCTTTCAGTTTTAGTGAATTTAATGCGGTTCTCAGTAACAATCAATGGACGTACATTTTTGCCGTGACGTCATAACTCGAACTTTGGAGGTTTCTGCCGGGGGTAATGCAATCGAAAAAATTTCTGTCACATACCATTTCGTTATCTGGGCAATGTAAGCTTTCGTTTCCACGAAGTTTCATGTGGTACCTAGTTGGGGTACGCTAGCGGATTTTTTGGGGTCTTTGGGCCCCATTACGGCCAAACCCAACCTATCTGACCCGGCAGGAACCACTTTTCGCATATGGTTCATGGGGTAGTAAATCGTGATACACTAGGTTATTAGTACCTAAATGGGGTAAGCTAAACCCTCTCAGCTGCCGGTCTACGAGGGTAGTGGGAGTTTTTCGAAATGTGTATGAGATGCTGATTTGATTTTCTTTCATCAAAGCTAGCGACAAGTCAGCAAATCATGCTTCTTAATCCTTTATACTTTCAAATCCTATTATTTTTTTAGGGTTGATGTTCGCATGATAAGATTTCTACGAATTTCGTCAATAGAACCAACAATAATAATTGAGTCGATATGCCATTGTTTTTTGCTACGGATTTTTGCAACTAGCTCTCATTTTTTCGCTTAGGCGCTATTTTTCGCGACATAACGCAAGATTTCAGCTTTAATAGCTAAGACAATGGCACCAGAACCGGGACGAAATTTCCACTCAAAAAATTGTTACGTCTTTTTTTACGTTTTTTTTTTTTTTTTTTTGAGATAACGCTGTAAAATCCATTTTAGGTAGGCAAAAAACGTGTTTGAAAATTTTAATTCGATATTCTGAATTTTAAATTTGCAAAAAGTCGGCTGCAATCAAGAAGTGCAACTAGCTGGCAGACTCATCGCAGAGCATTGGCCGATATCAGCTTCATCACCAATCCAGTTAAAACTTGTAAGCGTTTGAAACCAAATTATTTGTTAATTAGCCATGCAGAAATGTTAATGATTCAGCAAATTTGTAGCTTGTTTTATTGCATTTCCTTCTTCCGTACTTCCTGGCAGGGATTTCAACTTCCCTGTTGCTTCAAAGGACAGGCTTGGAATAGATATAATCAGTCTTAAATCAAAATTTACTCAATACAAACTTTCACTTTCTGTTCGCTCACATTCAAGTAAGTTGTGTAATGTAAAAAATGAAAAAGTACTGAATGATTTAAGCAGGAAAAGTAAAGCCACAGTAAATCTGAAAACTGGACGTTTCGACAACATAGATTCAGCTGTCATCATCAGCAGTGTATGCAAGGCAGTACAAAACTGTAAGAACTAGAATTTACAATTCTAACTGCAAGTTACTGTATGGCTTACATAACCCAGGCAACAGGTCAAAACACGCACTGTAATTATAACGTCATAAAATAAAAGCTAATAAAAGAATAACGGAGTGAAATTAACAATTAAATAAATAAAGGGGAGCGGATTTGGAGTCAAAGTTAAGCAATGGCTCCCCTATATTTATTTCATCATTGATTTAACTCCGTTAGTCTTTCATTAGCTTTTATTTTATGACGTTTTGATTACAGTACTTATTTTGACCTTGTGTGACGAGAAAGTGATGGAAGAGCTCAGCGTGAGCCAACGGGACGATTTCTGACCACAGATTCGCCAACGCCAAGAAAAGTGGTTTCCAAGCTTTCCGCAATAAATTTGTTTATTGCTTCTTCAATTAAGCTAAGGCTAGGAGGCTGCTGCTAGTTACAATTCCGCCAAACAGAGATGTTCTTACGAAGTTGCATAACGACAATCTTGTAAGCGTGGTAAATGGAAACTTTGGAAAATCTTTATAACAAACAATATAGCCAATGCCAATTGAAACATGTTCGAATTAAAGAAGTTTCGGATAAAATGCGCTAACCAGTTTCAAGCTTATTATTTTATTATTATTATCTTATCATATTAGTATTATCTTATCTTATTATTAATAAGATTGAAAATGGTTGGCACATTATAACCGAAACGTCTTTAACTAGAACATGTTTCAACTTGCAGACTATGGTACTATGCCACCTTTTAAAGTAATCAAACGCCACTCACATTGACAACCTCTCATTGTAAATCGCTTTCTACTCTTTTCGATATCTGTGGTTGATTCTGTCATGCAGCAATCACTCTAATTTAAACGTTGATACTTTTGGGACATAGCGCAGGTTTACTTTATTGTCATAAGCCTCAAAGTCATAATAAAACTACTGTGATAAAACAAACCTGCACAAGGTCTCATTTACTGTGATCGACCTTTAAGCTGAATAAATTACTGGTATTGTTTCTTCCATTGACACCGTATGAAAATGTTAGACAACTACTAAAAGTTTTCACATCAAAAGCTTTTATTTCAACTCCTAAAACTTGAAATCTTGAATGAATAGAAAGTGAAAAACAAATGAGAAATTAACAATCGAAACTTCAAAATTTTACCGCAATGCAAGGTCAAAAAATTGCAAAGCGCATAGTTTATGTCGAACTATTTTTCACCTAATACAACAAAATAACGTTGGTCAACTATTTCTAAAGTTCTAACCACAAAATGCAGCTCATTTGCGCTTCTAATACGTATACTTGCACTTCTTCATCCTTTAAAACACTATTTTCCCCATCTTACACATACCGTTTAATCGTTTATGCGTAAAGCGGGTAATTCCAAGATGGCGGATCGAGAGCTTCAAATTGCTACACTTTTGAAATAGCCGTTTGTTCAATGATGAACGCGCAATCTAGTTGTTGCATTACATATCTCTGACTTTGACCTGTTGTCTGGGTGATTTTATAACTCCGTGTTTCTTAACATCGAGTCCGCGGACTCAAATGAGTCCGTGAAAGGATGAGGATGAGTTCGCGAAACTTAGGCCCCGCGGACTCAAATGAGTCCGTGAAAGGATGAGGATGAGTTCGCGAAACTTAGGCCTACAGTTACGATAAGCTATAGGGTTAAAAAGCAAATTTACGACTACGTGGCCAATCGCAGCGTGTAATCGTTCCGTCTGACTCCGCAATTGCGAGTTTATTATCAGCGTTTACGAATTGAAAGTGATATACCGCGTACTACAAAACATTCGCGAGCTTATTGTCAGCATTTACGAGTTAAAAAAAGTAATATATCGGGTGTTACAAAAAAGGATATGGTAAAGTGGCAAGTTTTAAAATGGTCTGGAGAAGACATTGACACATTCTTGAACATATACAGAGCCTTTGAAGACATTGACACATTCTTGAACATATACAGGCAATAGTCCATGAGCTAACAAGGTTGAAAACCACTGCTATAACTTGTAGCTAGAGTTGTAAATTCTAGTTCTCACAGAAGCAAAGTAAAGCCACAGTAAATCTCTACTGTGGCTTTACTTTTCTCCTTAAGCTAGTTTTTACAGTTTTGTACTGCCTTGCTCACACTGCTGATGATGACAGCTGGATCTATGTTGTCGAAACGTAGTTTTGAGATTTGCTGTGGCTTTACTTTTCCTCCTTAAGTCATAAATGTCCCATATTTATTGTATTTACTGAATGATGTTATGGGAGACTAATTGCACTTTTTTTGAAATGAGAAATGTCATCATAAGTTACGCAATACTTTTATTTCAACCAAATTGAATTACAAGAGTGTGCAATAGCCTACTGTTACCTGCTAGCCAAGGGATTAAAGTGAAAAAAATATAGCCTATATTCAACTAAGACTCAACTAAATTTCGTCCTAAACAAGTTGTTTTCATGCAATTAGCTTGATTTTGGATATTTCACAGTCACACTGGTTCATGAGAAATAGCAAATAATCGTAACAGAGAAGGCTGGTCACCAGCAGCTTATACAATTCTACAATCGATCAACTTTCTCACAGCTCCTTGCTTTCTTGCGAACTTTGTTGATGTAAAGTCGAGAATCTGCTGAAGAATGAGCATGCAAGTATGCCATAATGTGAGTGAACCTTAAAACTCTTCTTCGTACTTTGAAAATGTTATCGGAATTACTCTGGCGTGCCATTAAGACTGCAATATCTTTAATAATTAATTTGCTTTCGGTTACGTCAGCGACTGTGGCTTATCAATTTCCTCCAACGTTTATACAAAGTGTTCAAAAATGAGGTTTCATGACCAGCAAAAGAATTGCAATTACAATGCTAAGCAAATTTCGCAGCTATTGACTGCTACAATAAACTGATCATAACATTTCACATCTCGCAAATATCATCATGACATTAACGCAAACGTAAGCGAAAAAACAATGTATCAACTACGCGGTTCTTTCTACCATTTTGACAAATCGCAAAACTCAAAAACACTGTGGTAAAATGAAAGCTGATGTTCTATCTGTTTGCTTTGCTGCTCGATCTTGACATAAGCTATCGAGCCTATTTTTACATAATACAAAATAAATGAGGTTATTTTCAAATCATTTCTCGAAAATTCAATGATACATTAAAGAAAGGCGGCAAAATAAATTGCGATCGGCTTTAGTCATAGAATAAACTAGTCGCGAAGTTCTGTGTATGTCGCTCAACGACCCATGATACTGCTCGACTATTTCGCTGACTAAACTTTCTAGAGCGCAACGATCTAAAAAATGCTTTGCTTGTGTTCAGCCAGAACAGAAAACAGCAGGTAAGTTAGTTTGTTTGAAAAAAAAAACAATAATTCACCCTGTCCACATGTCCATTGTCCAATAAAGTGTGGCAAAAGCCCATGGGCTTCTGCATCACAATCATAATCAAATTTTTGATGTCACAATCACTTTTTTCACTTATGATCTCAAAAATTTGATTATGATGCAGAACGCCCGTGGTCTTTTGGCCCACTTTAATTGGACAAGTGGACAGGGTAACTATAACTTTACCACAGAGCTTATCATTGTAGCGTTTCTATGGTGTGCCATTCTTCATTTGGTTGTTATAGTATGGTGGTCGGTCAGTCACAATTTTTGTAAGACATGGCTATACTCAAGCGTTGCCTCACAAACTTTTTGTGGGTATGTGAGACATTAATTACGACCTTTAACAGCTCAGATGGCTGAGTGGTAAGAGCGTCCGCCTCTGGACCTGTAGGCCCGGGTTTGATTCCAAGTTGGGTCAAACCAATGACTTTAAAATTGGTTTTCACAGCTTCCCTGCTTGACGTTCAGCATTCAAGGGACAGTGTTGAGAACAAACCAGCAAGTTTACTTGTTGTGCCGTTGGGAAAGGCACTTAGCGGGATTCCCCCATCTTTGCGTGGTAGACAGATGACCGGCAACTCTTAAACGAGCTAGTTACAGCGCTATGATCGCTTTCTTCTAATAGGAGGATAAATATGCTAGTAATACAATATCATGATTAGTTCACAAACTTTGAACGCATAAACATGTCACGGAAGGAAGAAACGAAAATGTCTCATGTTTCCCTTCCTTTATTCTTACCTCTCAAACTTTTTGCTGCTTTCTGCTTGTCGAGCAGTAAAATATTAGTTACAGCAAAAAGTGACACAATACGGAGCTGCCAGAGCAGATACGCGGGGCTGAAGTGTCTTCATTCACAATGACAAAATTTTAGTGTATGCTAACCTTACAAGTTACTATAACTATAAACTGCTAACTCAAATACGTCGTAACACTGAGGCAATACAGTATGTCAACAATACAAAATACATGCTGCAGGTTGAACTTTGCCTCAATACATTGGACAAACTGGTTTCAGTCGTCATCACTAACTGCTGCCATTTTTTATTGTTTTCTTTTTCCTAGACCAGTACCTCTGCAATAATGACATAATATTCAATGCAGCTTATTACCGTCGTTCGTGTACAAACCACTGCAACTTGTGATTCATTACAACCGCATGACGCTCAGAGAAGGAAATGCGTTTAGCTCTTGATTTATTTCAGCTTCATGCTATGCAGCATCAGCGTTGTCAACAAGCTTTCTACTAAAGCACAATATTTTATGAGAGGAAACGTTTTCGTCATACACGAAGTTTTGTAATCTTTAATGTGCACGCCTAGTTACGCTTCTTCAATCTGCAATATCACAAAAATATTCTTGATCGGGTAAGCCAGTGTTCCCAACCTGGGAGTAAATTACCCCCGAGGGGTAATATGTGATTCTTCGGTGGGTAATGTAACACCATTGTCAAAAGTATATGCCTGAAGGCACGTTTTTTGTTACTCTTCACTGATATTTTCACGAAAACAGGATACCTGCTGACGTGTAGACCTTTTTTTGAAACTCACCGATTGATAGAACTGAAGTAAACTTCAGTAATAGATTGTTGTAAGTAATTGAGGATCAGTCACATCAAAAGTGGGTATTGAAGAAAAAAAAGTTGGGAACCGCTGGGGTAAGCATTCGTTTTTTACACGAATGATTGCTAGAATGACTGATAGCTACGCGTAATCAGCAATCACATTAACTGTTGTATGATCGTTTTCAATCACATTCACTGCAAATGTATCAAAGTAAATATTTCCAAACAGCAAGGGTGGAAACTCAAGCCTAAACCGAAACCTGAAAACCCAGTTTTAAAAGAAATTTTGGAAACCCAAACTGAAACTGACACCTACTCAGCCAAAATTTTGAAAACCTAAACTTGAACCAAAACCGTTTTTTTCTTGAAACGTCACAACCGAAACTGAAACTAAAACCTGTTCAAAATTTTCTAAGGTTTTGGGTTTTAAAAATTGTCATCATCATCCTTACCAGCCAGTTCCTTTAACTTTGAGCGTCGAATGGAAAAGCTGTGAATGCTAATTTTTGAGTATTTGGTTTCACCGGACTCGGAATAATACCCAAGTCGACAACTTTTGAAGCAATTGCTCTTTTCACTCGGCCATCTGAGCTGTTACTTATCATCGTAATAAAATAAAAACGCCAAGAAGTAGAAGATATAAATAATTCGTATTCACAGTAAAATAACTTTCTCGGATGAAACTTAAACCGAAACTGAAACCCAGAAACCGAAGCTGCGCGTAAGCAAAACTGAAACCGAAACTGGAACCGATTTTTCAACAGCCGTGAAACCAAATCAAAACTGAAACCTGACATCTGGATTTCAACACACCAAAACTGACACCCTAACGCCAAGTAGCCAGGTTTCCACCCTTGCCAAACAGGGAAAAAACAAATTTTCGCTTAGCAAAAGGCACTTTACTTTCTGGTCACAAGTTCGCAGTTTAGCTAGTCATTACAACTACATTGCTAGTTATAACTTTTGTTTTTATAAGTAATGAATTGCTCGCAAGCACATTGTGTCACAAAAACCTTGAAAATGATGTGAGTACGTAGCGTGACATAGATCAACGGATTTACGTCTCAAATGTTTGCAAGATAAAACCTTTTATTATTTGCTTGTTTAATTCGCGACGGAGTTGAAGCCAAAGCAGTCTTTCAACGCACTGATGGTCTATTGCAGGAATTTTCAACCGGGGAGCAATTAGCGTAGGGAGCCACGAGACATTAACCGAGGGGTTCAAGCGCAAGATTTATTAATAGTAATTAACCACTTTAGACCAGCGGACGGCTGTAGCTACTATGAATGAAATACCGACAAAATAATTTATTGCTGAGCAGTTGGCCACTTGTGTGCCAGTCTCTACAAAGGAGACACAAACCATTAGAGGTTTGGAACCACTGGTCTATTGCGTGTGCAACAAATTCAAGCACACGGAAAAGAACGAGACACGTAAGAGTTAACACAGGCTTGGAGCATGTATTGTACATTCTTCAATCTATTTATTTTGGATGAAAGTGAAAAAATGAAGTAAAATTAAAGATAATTCATATATAGAATTTCAATTAATGAATTGAACTTGAATCTAACTCACCAAGATCTAAGGCCAAATCAAACGTAATCAGAAAAATCTGATGTGGGTTCGAATCCCACTCGTAATCAGATTTTTTTGATTACGTTTGATTTGGCCTTAGATCTTGGTGAGTTAGATTCAAGTTCAATTCATTAATTGAAATTCTATATATTGATTTATAAGCTTGAATCACTCTCTTAGCCTATAATAGCTAGACTGGATAGACTTCGGTATACAAGCCTTCATTGCTTAACCTTCATTAATGTGGAATAATTACCAGTTGTCACAGTCATAATAGCTTAATAATGGGCTGGCTTCCTATAGTGGGATGATGAATTAATCTTAACATATATACGAGAAATTCGGCTGCTCCGGCATCAGATTACGATGGGCGAGTGGTTAAGGCCGTGTCTCCGGTTAAGACTCGCCGCAACCATTGGGCTGGTGATACATCACTAGTCGGTGCGGGCGTGGGTTCGAATCCCACTCGTAATCAGATTTTTCTGATTACGTTTGATTTGGCCTTAGATCTTGGTGAGTTAGATTCAAGTTCAATTCATTAATTGAAATTCTATATATTGATTTATAAGCTTGAATCACTCTCTTAGCCTATAATAGCTAGACTGGATAGACTTCGATATACAAGCCTTCATTGCTTAACCTTCATTAAAGATAATTCAATGACATTTTTTGTTCAATGGCCTTTCTACGTTTGAACAATAATTTTAAATATTCAATAGATGGGTAGCTTATCGATATTTTTGAAGCTTAAACTCAAAGTAAAAACCCATAAAAAGAATAATTTCATCGGGGTGTTATCGCGATCCTCCCGGGATAAAAGGAGCCAGTGAAAAAGTACGTCATATTTTTGAAGATTTTAAAGAAAAAATGATAAATCATTTTGAAGAAATAGTGGAATCACTGATGCGTATTAAAGACTTTGTAAAGTAGTTGAACCTTTTGAAGTCTATCTCAACAATTTAATCAATTGCAGCCAATGCAAGCAATGGTTTCCAAATACATGAGGTTCGAACCTGCAATTTTTCCATACAGGTAACCTATGTAGTATGCAGCCATAATTGTTTGTACTCCAAAACTGTATTTTGCGACGTCAGTGCTGTCACTGCAGTGTCAGTTCTTTAAAATAACAGTTGCGAAAATTCTTTAAAAAGTTACAACGCAAATTAACAAAAATAACTGAGCGCAATTTTTTTCACATAAGCTGTTTGCAAGGGTGGAAACCTGGCTACTTGTCGTTAGGGTGCCAGTTCCAGTATCGGTGTGTTAAAATCCAGATGTCAGGTTTCAGTTTTGGTTTGGTTTCACGGCTGTTGAGAAATAGGTTTCAGTTTCGGTTTCAGTTTTGCTTACGCGCAGCTTCGGTTTCTGGGTTTCAGTTTCGGTTTAAGTTTTATCAAGAAAATTATTTTATTTTGAATACGGATTATTTAAATGCTCTGCTTCTTGGCGTTTTTGTATTCTTACTTCTTGGAGTTTTTATTGCGATGATAAGTAGCTGCTCAGATGGCCGAGTGAAAAGAGCAATTGCTTCAAAAGTTGTCGACTTGGGTATAATTTCGAGTCCACTGAAACCAAATGCTCAAAAATCAGTACCGGTATTCACAGCTTTTCCATTCGACGCTCAGCATTAAAGGAACTGTACTGGTAACGACGGTGATGACAATTTTTAAAACCCAAAACCTTAGAAAATTTTGAACAGGTTTTAGTTTCAGTTTCGGTTGTGACGTTTCAAGAAAAAAACGGTTTTGGTTCAAGTTTAGGTTTTCAAAATTTTGGCTGAGTAGGTGTCAGTTTCAGTTTGGGTTTCCAAAATTTCCTTTAAATCCGGGTTTTCAGGTTTCGGTTTAGGCTTGAGTTTCCACCCTTGCTCACAGCACTCCCGCAATTCTGCAGTTGTGACGTCATAAGTACGGATTGGCAAGATGGACCAGCATAGTAGTTTAAAACGCAGTTGAATAAGTTTGAAATCATCAAGTTATCATCGAAATAATTTCTCGAAAATTGAAATTGCGCTAATTTGAAGGGCGTGGTCGCGGAACTAATTTCTAACCTCGTCACCGCTGGTGTAATCTCACCTCTGCTGGAGTAATCTCATCTCTTGTGGTGTATTCTGTCCAAATAGCTTAACAATGTGAAGGTTTATTCAAAATTGTGAACGTACATGTACAAAAGGTGTTATCTCAAGGGTTCCTAACCTTTTTTCGTTAAGGAACTCTCTCACAATTTGTCAAATTTACGAATCCTTTAAAATTTTAAGACTGATGCTTTAGCTTTTGAATGATGTTTTAAAATTTTAACTTTTCGTTGTCTTTAAAGTCTTTCGTGAGACCCGACTGGGAATAAAGCCCTAGTTCTTCGGCAAACAAGCGCATGCTCTTAATCGATAAATCCAACAAAAATTTACCTTTCTATCGGTTTTATATTTTGATTTTAAATGAAGTTATTTCCTCCCGTAGTTCAACTCCACCTTAAACTTATAAAATACAATTCAAGGCGTAAGTTCTTGTGAATATACAAGCTTTGGTGCAGCAAAAAATGATGGTAGGCCTTATATCAAACGTCCAAACTACAGAATGTATTGCTCGTCTGCTTGCCCAATCGACACTTCGTTTACAACAATTCATAACTGACAGTCAACAGACATTTACAAAGTTGCTTCTATTGCAATCAATCAACGTTTCATTAAAACTGATTTTTTTTGTCGGAATCGTTTCTGTGATATTCGTGGGAGTGAATGCGAATTCAAGAATTTTTGTGCTCTACGTTACAACTAAATGACCTCATTACAGACTACCATTTAGCAGCCTTGACCATATGTATTGTACAACTTATCAGCCCTGCGTCGCATTGTTTACGAGCAGCACTGTTTAGACACGATGACTAGGTGAGTAAAAAATACTAATAATTTAATTACGAAGTGCGAAGTGTTAGGGATTTATGATTCGCTTCTCACCACTGGCTAGTAACAACTTCGGAAAAATCGAACAAGTTAATGCTTTTATCGCAGTAAGAAAATGCAGTTAATAAGCGTTTATTGCATGAAACTTTTAAAATAATTTCTGTGCCGCAAAGCGTCAATAAGAGTTCCCGAACCGTATTCTTTTCCACCGATGAATCAATGCAAAATCAACATAACTGTTTTTACAAAGTAGACCCAGTGCGAATTTACCAAAAATCACAATTTAAAAATTTTTAAAGGTCAATCAATCAATCAATCAATTTTCTGGACCCGCTTATCCTTGGGGGGTCGCGGGGGCAGCAGCTCAAGTTGGAGCCTCCAAGCATCTCGATCCTCTGCAACAAAGGATAGATGCTTTGCTGGTATGCCAAGGCGAGACCAACTAAGATCTTCTACGTAATCTCGCCATCGAGTTCTGGGACGGCCTCTAGGCCTTCGACCAATCGGTGTTGAACAGAGCAGTTTTTTGGCTGTTCTTTCCTGGGGCATTCGTGTCACATGTCCATACCAACGCAGTTGCGATCTTTCTAGTCGGAGAAGCAGCGATTCGATGTTTAGAAATTCACGAATATCTGCACTTTTAACCTTGTCCAACAAGGTCAAACCGCTAATTCTTCGCAAGAATCCCATTTCGGCTGCTTGAACTCGAGACCTCACTTTCTCATTCATGATCCAACACTCATGGCCATAAGTCAAAATAGGAACATAGACCGATCTGAAAATGGATAGCTTTGCCTTGGTGCAAAGCTCCCGTTTCAGTATCACAGATCGGTGGAGCTGGCGCATTACTGCACTTGCTTTTCCGATGCGGATATCCAATTCGCTATTTTGTCTGCCGTCACTTGTGAATGAGACGCCGAGGTACTTGAATTTCTCTGACTGTTTTAGTGGTACTCCATCAATTTGGAGAGAGCACTGCTTTGGTTGTCTGGACAGGCACATGGTTTCTGTTTTTGTTTTACTGATTTTCATTCCGGCAACAGAGCATGCATCCGAAAACCTGTCAAGAGCTTGCTGGAGACCATTTTGGGTAGAGTCGAGTAGCACGAGATCATCTGCAAATAACAGACGTTGTACAGTGCATTCACCGATCTTTACTCCGCCACAAGACTCACTGTTCTTAACTATTCTATCCATATAAATAAGGAACAGAATAGGTGAAAGAGAGCAGCCTTGCCGTAGTCCCACACTTACTCTGAAAGGTTTCGTCGTTGCACTGTTAACACGAACACAGATCTCAGAATGCATGTGCAGCGACTTAATAGCAGTTAGTAACTGGCCATCAATGCCATACTGCAACAGCACCGCCCAAAGCTTGTCTCTAGGAATGCGATCATATGCTTTTTCAAGATCAACAAAACATGCATTGACCTCTTTTGCATATTCCCACGACTTCTCAAAGATTTGCTGCAAGGCAAAGATCTGATCCATTGTGCTTCGGCCAGGACGAAAGCCACACTGAGCATCTGTTAGCTTAGGCTCGACTATTTCACGGCATTTCTTTTCAAGGCATTTGGCATAGACCTTACCCGGGACACTGATGAGAGATATGCCCCTATAATTGGTGCATTTTCTCTTGTCTCCTTTCTTGTGGATAGGTATTATCACACTAGTTTGCCATTGCTTTGGTGCTTGCCCAGTACTACACGCCACCTTACAAACACGAGTCAGCCAACGAACACCATGTATGTTCATTGCTTTTAACATTTCAGGTCTGATATCATCCTCACCAGGTGCTTTTCCAGTTTTCAATGATTTGATTACTGCATTCACATCTGCTTCGGTTATCTGAATATCTTCCCCAACCTGTTCTTCGTGAATTTGTATCGGTGTAGCATCAACTGGGTTTAAAAGATCACTAAAGTACTCTCTCCACCGATTCAAAATAGCATCTTGATCTTTCAGAGTCACACCATTTGAATCTTCGATAAAGAGAGCGGCTCGAGATCTTTTTCCACGCAAACGGCGAATGGTCTGCCAGAACACTTTGTTTGCCGTTTTGAAATCATCGTCTAACCTTTCTCCAAATTCCTTCCAGGCCCTTTCCTTAGACAGTTTAACTTTTGTGGCTGCCGTCTTACGTGCTTCAGAGTACTGCGAACGAAGTTCAAGTGATGACTTATTTGCAAGCCAGGCCTTATAGGCCACTTTTTTCGCACGAATAGCTTCTTTAACTTCTTGGTTCCACCAAGGAGTTCTTTTCTCGCTACTCTTCGTCCCTCCAACACGCTTACGTCCACAACAGTTAGTAGCGGACGTAATGACTGCTGTTCGAAACAAACACCACTCAGTTTCAATGTCTTCAGTAGAGGTCGGAAGTTCTTTGAACTTAGATGCAATGTTGTCTGCAAATGCAGTTCGTACCTCTTTGTCAGCCAATGATTCCCATTTGATTCGATAAGTTTCTCGTGGTCGAAAAGTCTTTCGTTTTTTCAAGGGTTTCAAAGCTTTCAAAGTGCAGACAACTAGGTGGTGATCAGTTGACAACTCAGCCCCTCTTTTAACACGGACATCAGACACGGTAGAAAACAAGTCCGCCGAAACGATACAAAAATCAATCAGGGAGCGTTGTCCCAGAGAGCCTCTGTACCAGGTGTACTTATGAATTCTTTTGTGCTGAAAAAATGTGTTCATTATGCACAGCCCATTGGTGGCACAGAACTGCAATAAACACCTTCCGTTCTTGTTAATGTCAGGGTCACCATGTTGCCCAATAACACCTTTCCAGGTTGCATTGTCGATGCCCACATGTGCATTGAAATCGCCCAAAAGGACAAGGGATTCTGATGAAGTCGCTTTTCCCAATGCAACCTCAACTTCCTCCAGAAAGGCTTCGTACTGTGATTCTATGTTAGGTGCGTACACCTGCAATATACACAGAGATCGCTCCTGCAGCCTTAGCTTTAGAAGACAAACCCTTCCTCCTAGTGGTACCCAGTCAACGACACATTCAGCTATGTTGGGGCTCACAAGTAAGCCAACACCAGCTTGAGCAGACATTACTGCATCAACACCTGAGTAGAAAATTTTCCACCCATCGTTCAACTCGACAGTTCCAGAACCCCGGCGCTTTGTTGATGAAATTCCCACAACATCAAGGCGATACTGTTGGGCTTCGCAAACAAGCTCCTGCTCTTTTCCTGTCAGTGACGAAACGTTCCAGTTCCCGATAGCTAGATCCCGGCAGTTTGGTCCAACTCGAGTACGTTTTCTGTGCGCTGCCCCCATTTGCCTCCCCAAACGCTTAGCGACTGCGTTGGTGGGTTTCCGGTGACGGTCAGCTTGTGGGGGAGACTGTAGCTTATTTTTCGAACGAGTCCCTCTGCCTAAAACTCGAACGCGGACCTTTTTATCCTGCGCGCCGTCCGATGCAGCATGAATATTGTTATTACAACTTTCCATTTAGCTACAGCATTGGATTGCTACTTGGTCTGTTTCTCTCCTTCGACCTTACCGCCATGGGTGACCCTGATGGAAGTGATTAAACACTACCGACGGCGTTGCTCTAAGGATCATTGAAAACTCAAACCTCCCCACCACGTTAAGGTGGCAATCCATAGGAGAGGATTTTTAAAGGTAATCAAATTTATTATTTTCAGCATTTCACACATTCGCTGCCGAACTTGGGTAGTGGAACCAGAAGTTCGCTTCGATGCACAACGCCTTCTCTTTGTACTTTACGAGGAGAAACTGCCTTCTAATCTATGGCATAAAACCAGAAGCTAGAGAAAATACTGATGAAATTGCAAAAGATTTTTTTAAATCAAAATTAGAAATAACAATCAGTGATGGTGAGATTGATCGCTCCCATCGAATTGGAAATCCTAATGGTCCCATTATAGTGAAACTTGTGCGACATAATCTCAAAAGTCTGATCTATTCTCGCAAAAAAATGTTGAAAGGACAAAACATGTCAATTACAGAATCTTTAACTAAAAAAAGAATGCAGTGCATCCAAAAGATGAAGATTTTACGCCATGAAGCAGTAATAACTTCTTATTGGACAGTTGATGGTAAAGTTTTCTACTCTCTTCCAAATGATCCGAAAAAAAACATTTTGCATCATTACAACCAGATGATATTACTCAAAATAAAGATGCTGTTCACAATAGTTCAGGTTAGTTCTGATACCTGGATGGATTGTTTTTTTTTTTTTTACTAGGCTGCCAATTCCTGTTTTATTGCTACTGGTACTGTGCCCGCTTTGAAGTTTTGTGCTTGCTTGTACCATAAGTTAGTTTTTGTTGATAAATTTGTGCTTAATTTTTGAGTGTATTATTATGACCACACAAGATTGCAGCAATTGCAATAAAGCGCTTAAAATAAATGAAAAAGCCATTCTATGTGACCTTTGCAACCACTGGTTGCACTAAAAATGTTCAAATTTAACTTCCTCACAATATATTTCATTGAGTACCTCTGATGAACCATACTATTGCATGAGATGCATTGAGAAAAATTTTCCATTTACTGGCATTAATAATGTAAAATATGACACTCTCTTTCATGCTAATGCCAGTGGTAACCTTCATTCATCAGAGCCCATAAAATATATAAGGCAAGAGTCAAACCAACAACTCCTTTATGATAATTGTGCGTCAAGTGAATACATTAACATTCAATCAATTAAAAGCAAATTTAGCCATGGTAATGGTTTTTGTATACTACATGTAAACATTCGTAGTCTAAATAAAAACTTTGATGCATTAGAGGAACTTATCCTTCAATTTCAAAAGCCACCTGATATAATTGCTATATCAGAGACAAAGCTTAAACAGGACTTCCTATCCACTCTACCTGGATATACCTTCCTTCAAAATAATTCGAAATCAAATGCTGGTGGTGTAGGTCTTTTTATTAAGAATTCGATAAATTACAACATTTTTAATCAAATTCAACTATATTCTGTTGATTGTGAGAATCTTTGGGTGGAGCTGGAAATGGGCCACAATGAAAGGCAAGTAGTCGGTGTAATATACCGTCATCCAAATACTGATATTTCTCGATTCCAGGAGAATTTAGAAAATCTTCTAAGTGAGCTAAATAATAAAAAGTTAAATTACTACATTTGTGGTGACATTAATATTGACTTATTGCAAATCAACAAGAAAAATTCAATTAAAGGCTATTCTGATATGCTATATAGCATGGGTTGTGTACCTCTAATAACATGCCCTACTCGTTATTCACGTAATACTGCTACTCTTATTGATCACATCTATACCAATAACTTAAATAAATCAATGCATACTTATGTACTAGTCAGCGATACTTCTGACCATCTCCCACTTTTAGCTCTTGTAAAAAACTCCAAACCTTATTACAATACACCTCCAACTTCACTAATAAGAGATACTTCAAACTTTACTGTAGAAAAATTTTTGATAGATCTAGAAGACAATTATCTGATTTTGAAAAAAAAATTTCGCTTCAAACAGCTCATGATTTATTTCAGAAATTTCTAAACATTATCAAAGAATCTCTTGAAAAACATGCTCCTCTTAAAAAGGCTAGTCGTAAGCAGCAAAAATTGAGGGAAAAACCTTGGATTACCAGAGGAATTCTGAAATTCATTAATCATAAAAATAAGTTGTATCAACAGTCTTTAAAGGGTGACAATTACACCAAAAAAACGTATAAAGTTTATAGAAACAAATTGACACATATCAAAGAGCTATCCAAAAAGCTGTGCTACAATGAGTTAATCACTAAATCCAAGCACAACTCTGCATTGATTTGGAAGTCAATAAATAACATAACTCAAAGAACTAAAAATTATGACTTGTTTATTAACAAAATTACTGACAAGAGTAATCATCTGGTGTATGATTCTAAGCAAATCTGTGAGACCTTAAATAATCACTTTTCTGATATTGGATTTAGAATGGCACAAAACATTTTCCCACCATCTAATACTTGCAAGTTTACAAACTTATCCTTGATTAACAACAGTTTAACATCATTTTATGTAAATCCAATCAGTGCTAATGAAGTATTAAATCACTTAAATGAACTAAAACTATCTAAAAGTGTAGGAAGTAATGGAATACCAATCAGGTACATAAAAATGGCATCATGCATCATTGCCCCCACACTAACCAAATTGTATAATTACTGCATAGAAGATACATTTCCTGATATTCTAAAAATAGCGGAAGTCAAGCCTATTTATAAAAAAGGCCCTAAAGATATCTGTGAAAACTACCGACCTATTTCCTTGCTGTCACCCTTTTCGAAAATTTTTGAAAAATGTATCCACCACAGATTAACCCAGTATTTGGAAAAAAAAAGTTACTTAATGTTATTCAGTATGGATTTAGACCCAACTGTTCTACATCTCATGCTGTCTCTGAAATTTGTGATGATTTTTTTGATAATCTTGACGAAGGATATACGACTTGTGGTTTGTTTCTAGATCTAGCCAAAGCATTTGATACAGTTGACCATAATACATTGTTATCAAAATTAGCTAAATACGGTATTAGAGGCCTACCCTACCAGTTACTGAAAAGTTATTTAACCAATAGGAAACAATACACAGTGGTTAATGGGAAACAGTCGAGTGTAAGAAACATTACTTGTGGTGTGCCGCAGGGTTCCACGCTTGGGCCACTTCTATTCATTATTTATATGAATAATCTTCCACTAGCGAGTAACTTTCGCACTCGACTCTTTGCTGACGACACTAGTCTAACCCTGTCAAATAGCAATATTAAACAATTAGAAAAGGATGCAAACACTGAAGTGAAGAAAATAAGTGATTGGATGTGTCTAAACAAATTGTCAATAAATTACACTAAAACTGAATTTTTGCTGATTACCAAAAAGAGAAATAACGTAGATTTTAATATAACTATGAACAACCGTAAAATTAAAGAAAAAGTTATGTTAAGTACCTTGGAGTAATAATTGATGATGCTTTGTTGTGGGAACCGCATATAAAACGGGTTTGTTCCAAAATATCCAGAGGATCTTTTGCCATTCTCAAATTAAGGAAATATGTAAGTGAAAATATTTTAAAATGTGTTTATTATGCGCTGATAAATTCCCATTTACAGTACTGCATAGCTTCGTGGGGTCAAGCATCACATAATGCTCTCCTACCACTAAAATTAATGCAAAAAAGAATTATAAGAATAATGACTAACAGTGGCTGTAGAGATCCGTCTTTACCTCTATTTGCTAAATTAAATATCTTACAAGTTGATGATGTTATCAAATTAGAAGTTGCTAAATTAATGCACTCTGTTCTTGGAAATGATAAGCCACAGTTTAAAAAGTTGAAATTAAGTGCTCAAATTCATGGATATCAAATACGTCATTCAACTCAATTGAATTACTTTTTACCCCGGAAACGCATCGAAACAGGTAAAACAGGTAAAAAATCTTTCCAATTTTATGGTCCTAAGATCTGGCAAGAGGTACCTAGTGATATCAAAACCCATTCTTTTGAAAATTTCAAAGTTAAATACAAACGATATTTGCTTTCATTTTACGATACGCAGATAAATTAGGTTATAGGTTGTATCAATCAATCAATCAATTTTCTGGACCCGCTTATCCTTGGGGGGTCGCGGGGGCAGCAGCTCAAGTTGGAGCCTCCAAGTATCTCGATCCTCTGCAACAAAGGATAGATGCTTTGCTGGGATGCCTAGGCGAGACCAACTAAGATCTTCTACGTAATCTCGCCATCGAGTTCTGGGACGGCCTCTAGGCCTTCGACCAATTGGTGTTGAACAGAGCAGTTTTTTGGCTGTTCTTTCCTGGGACATTCGTGTCACATGTCCATACCAACGCAGTTGCGATCTTTCTAGTCGGAGAAGCAGCGATTCGATGTTTAGAAATTCACGAATATCTGCACTTTTAACCTTGTCCAACAAGGTCAAACCGCTAAGTTGTATGAATGGTTTCATTAACTATGTGCAGTGTCGGTGAATAATTATAATTAATCAGTATTTTCGCATTAACTAACTCCATGTTTATGTATTGCTTTGTCTCTATTGATTGAGTTGTAACTGTCAAGTTATCAGTGTATCATATTGTATTCACAGTCCATTCTGTGTTTGTCTAAAACAGAGGTGACGAACCTATTTGCGGTCGCGGGCCACTTTGTTACTTACCAATAAGCAAGCGGGCCGCATAACTTTTTAGTCATAAACAGTGGCGTAGCGAGAAATTTTAAAAGGGGGAAGCCATAATTTCCATATTTCTTTAAAGCGTTTTTTTCGGCAGAACAAATTTGAAAATGATTGAGAAACAAGAAAAGCTCTTGGAGGGTCCGGTGGCATGCTCTCTCGGAAAATTTTTGAAAATTTAGATGCTGTAATGGCTATTTGTAGTGCTTTTTGAATAATTCTCAGGCAAATTTTGTTTAAATTTTTTGACCCTGATTCTGAGTGCTTTGCCAAATATGATGCATTTGGCGCGCACATTTTCGATTATGCGTGCTTAAGGCGTAAGGCTTATCGCTCTCGAAGAGGTTCGAAGTTATGGAAAAATTGTATACATCAAAAACTATTTTGAAAATGGCTGATGGAAGGATGCATACCTCTCATTCTAACCCTTGGATTAGCCACTGGCCATAAGCTACAGAAACCATCAAAAGAGTCTGGCATATTTCAGTCACTTGGCACCATTAGTTTTGTTCTTTTTTTACTAAAAGGCAGAGTCAAAAAGGGGGAAGGATGGCACAATGGCCCTCCTCTGAATACGCTCCTGGTCATATACATATCGGATATCGGTCCAATCTTTTTGAAATACTCTTTTTTCATCTACAGTATTTCGTTTTTTCGCTGAAGACATCGGTGAAGACAAGCGGCTAATTAAATATTGATTAAAAAACAGAATAACAAATACCTTAAGAAAGCAGTAAAATTTGCATATGATAAATGGTACTGCCACCTCACCAATTCATTTCCGCAAACTCACATAAATCCTACTACTGTAAGGCAAGCTAAGCTCTGGCTCGAATAGTTACTCGTAAACTGGTGCACTATGCTGAAGCTGCAACGGACTCGAGTTATGTTATTATTATTTCATAACAATGGATGAACTGCTGAATCCTGAAACAGATGACTTGTATTGAGTGTTTATATAATTACTGTGTGATACGCGCTTGATTAAATCAGGGGCTCAGCTTTTGGTATCGCATCGCAAAGATTAGACGGGAAAAAAATGTTTAAAAGTACTGGTCTCGCCAAAATGTTCGCGGGCCACAGGAAATTCTTTCGCGGGCCGCATGTTCGTCACCTCTGGTCTAAAACTACGTGTTTGGTTTTTAAGAAAGTAAAAAACAATAGTAACCTGCACTGTACAGCAATAAAATTCTAGGCAGCGTGTGTTGTATTGCTGTTGGTGGAGAAATACTGATTGGCTAGCGTCTATATACGCATTAATGTTGATTGGCTTGTTGATGTTTATGTTTTGCCGTTGACGGCAATATAGACGCTTCCAAATTCTATGATATTTTAACAAGAATCATAAATGCTTGGGTTTGCTTTCTGTACTGCAAGTAAATTAATTGGTCAAATTCGTTTCCAGAGGATACATAGTAGTGTGCTGAGAATTTATCATACTGCTAAGCTGTAAGTGTGGTCAGTTTTTGTATTTATGGTATTGTGAATGTTCGTTTGCATAATTATGTGTTTTGTATTAAGTGCTTGTGAGGTGGCAGCTGACGTGGTGACTCTTTAGTCTTTTCGCTGTCTCCTTGCCAAGTGGCCGTATTTATTATTTTTACCGTTTGCATTAAATTGATATCCACTTGGTCAATAAAGAATTGTTGATGTTGTTGTTGTTGTACTTGTTTTTTCCAAGAGACTTCGGTTTCAAAATCAGAAAACCAATTTTGTCAAAGTATCAAAAACAAAAATGTTCGCGTGCTAGGTTACTGATTTTTTTAAAGCAAGCTTGGAGCAGACTAATTCGGTTTTTCCTACTGTTATTTTTTCTTTCACTGACAATGTTGTCAGTTAAAACTGAAATGAAATAGCAGCTTACCTTCTTCGTAAGTCGCAAGAGCTGGGCATTCCGCAAACAGTTTCGCAAATTGCGCAATTGCGAAACTTGAATTGCGCCTCAAGTAAATTTTTTACCACTTGCGAAATTTGCGTTGCGCTTTAAATTTTTTTTGCTTCTAGCGCAATTTGTGTTGCGTTTCAAGCTAAATTTTTGCCCAATTGCGCTATTTGTGTTGCGTTTCAAGCTAAATTTTTCCCCAATTGCGCAATTTGTGTTGCGTTTTAAGCTAAATTTTTCACCATTTGCGCTGCGCTAGCTGTTTTTTACCACTTGTGCAATTTGTATTACTTTTTATTGCATCAATTGGTGCTGTTTTTTTTTATCATTCTTGTATAGAGCATGATTAAAATAAAAGTGAAACCGCGAATTTTTCCGGAAAAGAAAAACGCGAATTGGAATGATTAGATGTGCCTTTAAAGCAAAGTTATCTTTTGAACTGATACGTACTGAAGAATTGGATTAGTGTTACGCTCACTTGTTTTATTTTCTAACAATTTGCTTTGTTATGTCATTTCCCAGCTTAACTAGGACCTTTATATCATCATAATGTTTTGCCCATTGTCGCCATTTTGTGATTTTAATATTTTTTGGTTAAAATTAGTTAAGGCGTAAAAGGAGACGAGCGATTAGTTAAAAAGGACGGTGAATTATGAGACATTAGTTTTGAGTAAAGTTATTGAAGGAACAGCCGGCCCAGGGTGAATTTAATTGTTTTTGCTTTTTAGCTAGTCAATAGGTTTTGTTTTACCGCATTTAAGTTACACAATATAAGCTCATTAAATTGTAGCTGTTTGGTAAGCGGTAAGACGCTAGCTAGCTGAATAGAACTACCCCTGTTGGCTTGTGCGGCCAACATTCGTAAAACAAAACCTAGAATTTTTGCCTATGTTTGATGCAGTGGTATGGCTGGCAGTCAGAAGACATCTGCTGAAGAAGAAATTAATGACGCGTGTGACCAGTCCATGCCTAACCTGGCCAGAGAGGATGCCCGAAAGCGTTTTGGCGGGTATCGTTCCTATTTAACGAAGCTGATGAAAGAGATAGACTTTATTCTCAGTAATGAAAGCCCAAGCAACCCTACAACATTAAGAGAGCTCATTAACTTAAAGAAGAAAGCCGACTCTGCCCTAGCAGTATATGTAGCTGCAGTTAAGGAATTTAGGGCAGTTGGTGACGAATTAGAGGCTTCCAATTTGAGGCAGAAGAGCCAGTTAATGAGTGAGATCGGAGCTCGTTTTACCGCGTTTGTTGCAGCCGCCGCTAAATGTGGCTCAATTTATGATTCATTGACTTCTAGCAAGCGCCGTAGCAAGTCCGTATCTACAAAACTTTCGATTGCGAAATCTTTGATAGATGCAGCTGAGGCTAAAATCAATCTTGTAGAAACCCAACGCATTGCCACCCTTAAACGTGACACACTGCTGAAGAAACAAGAAGCCGAAATCCGTCAATGCCAAGCAGAACAAGAAATGGAGAAGCTACAACTCGAGACCGAAGCTGGCTTAGAGATGATCCAAGCTGAGGCAGCCGTCCAGAGAGCTTGTGCCGCTGTAGCCGCAGAGGCGGACACTTCACCGATGCCGTCTGTGACTGAGGAGGTGGCGCCAGCCATGTCTACCGCGGAAAAGGTCAGTAAATTTATTGATTCGATTTCTTGTGACGATCGTGTTTCGGATGGGCGTTTTGCCGCTCCCGGGGCTGGCGTTGCACGCTTTGCTGGGGAAGCAGTGGACGATCAAGATGAGTTCACTCGCTCCCTCAGAGAGATGCCACTGCTGGCTTCGGGGGGGCGAGACGATGGTTGTATGGTGGTCGATCCTTTGAGTAGTGATAGACGGGAAATTTTTGTGAAATCAGGCTTTTCGCATTCTGCGAGCAGACTGAAGCGTAATGCAGTGGCTGAACCTTCTACCTTGAATAGGCAAAGGGAGGTAGGTCCCTTGGGGTATTCGAGCATATCGGAAGATGGCACCGCAAGGGCTTTGCCTTGTAGTATTTCTTTACCTCGACCCGTTTCAGCGATAAATTACTTACCTGACCAAGTTAATCGGCCCCATTCTATGCTAGACGCTAACAAGCTAGACAGCGCTGATATGCTGGATCGGGCACGGCAAAGCTGTGGGAAATTGCCTGGAGGTACTGGAGACTCAGTCGACAGTTTGGCTAAAGCGTTTGCACGAGCTGGGCTTGGAGTTGTACCGAAGCTTGCGATTAAATTTAATGGTGCCAGTGGAGACTATTACCGCTTCAAGGCGCACGTGCAGACACACCTTGAAGATAGTCATTTGGCTCTTAACCCAAGTAGGGCGCTTCAGTTTCTCTTGGATTCCACTGAAGGCGATGCTCTTGAATTGATAAAGAATTGCACTATGACTCGGAACAAAACTGTTGCTTTGCGCCAGGCCTTAGACCTGCTGGAAAAGGCTTTTGGCTCCAAAGACGTCGAGTTCAGAGAGCTCTTGAGGCAAATCCGTGATGGACCATTGATAAAGAATGAGCACAAGGCTCTCTTGAAATTCTATATTGGTCTGCAGGGTTGCAGAGTTGCAGCCGAAAACTCAGATGCCCTTGAGGAACTGAATGCCAACTCGACAATTGACGCTCTGTTTCAGCGCCTTCCGTGGGATCTACGTAAGGATCTGCATTCCCGAGCTGTTAGAAATAATTTAAAGGATAGAGTACCCTTTGACTTTATAATGGATTTTGTCTTAGAAAGGGCTGAGGCGGCAAACTCTCGTTGGGGCCGGCTCTTAAGCACGCTCAATCAGGCACATTTTCTGCCGAAAACGCGCTCTGTGAGGTTGAATACCTTTCAGGCCTCCAATATCGAACCGGCTAGAAACAATGATGCTAAGAGCGGAGTGAACGTTAGTAGTTTGCCCAGGCCCAAGAGTTGTTTATGTTGTAATGCTGAGAGCCATTTGTTGCACCAGTGTGATGCGTTCAAGAAGAAGGATCTGCCTCGGCGCCGAGCATTCGTTCGAGAAAAGCAATTGTGTTTTAATTGCTTGGGCGCAAATCATCGGGCAAGGCAGTGTCTTAGTAAAGGGCGTTGCTCACATTGCCAAGAAACGCATCACTCGCTTTTGCATAAAGCAGCTACTAATCCGGCATCCCCTGCAGAAGTTGCTCAAACAAACTCTGAGTCATCGATTACAGCTTCACTTCACTGTGATAAGACACTCTCTGCTGGTATTGACACAGGGCCGGTAAAGGTGCGCAAGCTTTTGCAGGTTTTGCCTGTTTGTGTAAGTGACCACGATCGCACTAGGTCTCGGCAAACTCTTTGCCTTTTGGATGTGGGCTCAGACACTCACGTCATAACACGAAACTTTGCCAAAAAACTTGGTTTAGAAGGCGAACCTATTACTTCCAGGACGCAATATGCAGACGGCTCAAGTTCAGGAGAAAAGGTAACCGAAAGGGTCTCGTGTCAAGTACGTGGTGTTATGGAAGCCAGCAGCTACCTACTTGATGACGTACTGGTGGTCGATACTATTGCAGACCTAAAGAGCCGCTCGCCCCAGCCCAGCGACATTGATGAAAGTGAACATTTGAGGGGAGTGGAGATTCCTCTTATCGAAAATTCAGCAGAAGTAGAGCTTATCATTGAAGGAGTAGACCCCCGATTTCATAAACAATACGAAGTTAGGGAAGGAGGTCTTTCGTCTCTGTGGGCTGTTAAGACTATTCTGGGGTGGACTCTATTGGGTCGTAGCTGCAATGCAGATTCACAGTCACATGCAGAGCTGGATGATGAGATTCATATTCAGCTCTTGGTGACCGATGAGCTAGAGACGGCTATGAAATCAATTTGCTCCTGCGGTCCAGAGTGGGCAGATCTTCACTCTGATCCGGACGCTCTTCTACCCTCTTTGGATGACGAGAGAGCGACTGAGATAATGAAGCGCACGTGCAAGTTGGTTGATGGCCACCAGCAAATCGGGTTACCATTTAAACGTGGTTGTCCCAAACTTCCTAAGGGCCAGGACCTGGCTAAATCTCGTCTTGTGAGCTTGAAACGCCGTTTCATTCGAAACCCTGAAGCGCATTCTCTGTACAGAGCAAAGATTGATGAGATGATAAAATTAGGTCACGCCAGGGAGGTAGAAGACACTATCCCTTTGGAAGAGGAAAAAAGAACTTGGTATATCCCTCACCATTACGTGGCCAACCCCAAGTTCAGAATGGCATTTGACTGTGCGGGCTCAGTAGGTGGGGTATCACTAAATAATCAGATTTTACAGGGACCTGACAACACTAACTCACTGCTGGGCGTTTTGTTTCGTTTTCGCTTTCACGAAGTAGCGTTAGTAGGAGACATACGCAATATGTTCCATCAGGTGAAGGTCCCGCCGGCTGATCAATCGGTGTTGCGGTTCTATTGGTGGAAGAATGGAGATTTAGACTCCCCTATTTTGACTTATCAACTCACAGTTCGCTGTTTTGGCCTTACTTCTCCCAGCGTCAGCGGGTTTGCTCTGAGGCGTACTGCTGAGGAAAACCGTTCTAACGCGTCAGCGCAAACGATCTCGGCCGTTCATCGGAATTTTTATGTCGACGATCTTTTGGTGTCGGTCCCCACCACCAGCGACTGTGTGAAATTGGCACGTGAGATGTCCCTTTTGTTGCGCTGTGGAGGATTTGAAATCGCGAAGTTTAGCAGCAACGACTCTGGAGTATTGCAAGACCTTCCGAAGGAGTGCTTGACAGCTGCCCTTCAAGAGGTAGATATTGAATCAGATGCTTTGCCTTCTCACAAAGTTCTGGGGTTGGCGTGGGATCCTAACCGAGATTCGTTCTGCGTAAAGGTTCGCTTGCCTAATTCCATTAAGTGGACCAGACGCTCACTTCTGTCTACCTTAATGAGCGTCTACGATCCCTTGGGGATGGCAGCTCCCTTCTTGCTACCAGCTAAGGTTATGATGCAACAGCTAACTCAGCAAACGGTAGATTGGGATGCCGACATCAGCGAAGAACATCGATTCCAGTGGAAGAAATTTTTAGACGCTCTGCCATGTCTAAACGAGTTAGCCATGCCCAGGCTATATCGGGGACTGACGTGCTCCGCTAGAACTGAGCTTCATGTTTTTGCTGACGCTAGCAAGCTCGGATTTGGAGCAGTCTGCTACATGCGCACCTTTGATGGGGCTGGCTACGCCGTAACATTTATGATGGGAAAGAGTAGAGTTGCACCTATTCCTCGTCAGTCTATTCCAAGATTAGAACTTTGTGGCGCAGTAGCCGCTGTTAAGCTCCTCAAAATCATAAAGCAGGAGCACAGTTTCAATGTTGACGAAATCATATACTGGACAGACTCAACCACAGTGTTGAGTTATGTTCGCTCTACGTCCAAGCGGCGTCCCGTTTTTGAGACCAACCGCATAAAACTGATCCGAAATCTCTCGGATCCTAATCAGTGGCGGTGGGTCGACACAGCTAGAAACCCTGCTGATTCGTTTTCAAGGGGCGTGCACCCATCTCGTGTGCAAGGATCTACTCAGTGGTTGGTTGGACCGGAATTTTTACTGGAAGAGGAAAGGGCTTGGCCTAAACAGCCTGTAGCAGGAAGCGCAGAGTCTTACTTTGAATCTGGCCATGTAAATGCAGTCACCAACGAGGTAGTTAATAATTCACGGGCCGGCCAAGAGATCTGGGAACGTGACAATCCGCTTAAGCGACTTACGACTCGTTGCAGTTCTCTATACCATACTGTAAAAGCGACAGCGTGGCTGCTCAGAGTCAAGTCGTGGTTGCGGGAGAAAGCAAAGGCCCGAGCCCGCGACTGCCTTTCGGTGATGACTCCTTTGAGTCAGGAGGCTATCGGTGGTGAAGAGTATGAAAACGCCTTCACGGCAATTTTGCGACTTGCACAGGAAGAGGCTTATCCAGGCTTAGTCGAGGCTTTAGAAACTTATTCCGCTCATGAAGTGTTTTCCCGAAAAGGAGTTATGTTGCCTCATTGTTCTCCTCCCATTGCGGCTTATTGTCCGTTTGTTGCAGATGGTGTAGTACGCATTGGGGGAAGGTTGCAACGGGCAGATGCCCCAGTTGACTTTCGCCACCCTATTGTCTTGCCGCGTCGTCACCATTTGACTGGTCTGGTGGTGGAGGATTTCCATCGACGCAGTGGACATTTTGGCGCTCAGTATGTGGGAAATCTTCTACGCGAAAGGTTCTACGTCGTGGGAGGCGGCCGCACTATTAAATATTATATCAGGACTTTATGCATGAGCTGCAGGAGTCGTAGGGCACGTCCGGGGCAGCAGCAGATGGCTCCATTGCCTTTGGAGCGAGTCACACCTAAGCATCAAGTGTTTCATAATGTAGGCGTAGATTTTATGGGCCCGATTTTGGTTCGTATGGGCAAACGTACTTCATTCAAACGTTATATCTCCGTTTTTACGAGTTTGGCCACGCGTGCTACTCATTTAGAGGTTGCATTTGATTTGAGTACTAGTTCCTTTATATCAGCACTGCGACGCTTTTTGGCCGCTCGTGGCAACGCGACTCGTGTGATTTTTTCTGATAATGCTACTAATTTTGTGGGTGCTGAAGCTGAGTTAATGCGTGGGTTGCGGGAGCTCGATCGTCGTAAGGTAATTGATGACTTGGCTACCCGTGGAATTGTTTGGCGTCATTCTCTTCCGTTAGCCAGTCACCAAGGTGGTGTGTTCGAATCAATCATTCGATTGGTTAGAAAAACAATGACCGGATTGATGGAAGATCGATATTGGCGGACATTGAGTGACGATCAATTGTTAACATTGGCAAAGGAGATTGAGCACATTTTAAATTGCCGTCCGCTTACTCGCTCCAGCTTGGACCCAGATGATTTGTCGGCAATCTCACCGATGACGATTCTTACCTCATGTCTGGCTCCTGCGACGTCCCCTGATGTCTTTCATGACTCAAATGGCCTTCGTTTAAACTGGAGAGCAAGCCAGTTGTGGGCGGAAAAATACTGGAAACGGTGGAAAGCAGAATACCTCCCGATGCTACAGAGACGACACAAGTGGTTGGCTCCCCACACCAATTTCGCGGTGAACGATCTGGTATTGATGGTTGGGGAAGACTCGCCTAGAAACGACTGGCCGAAGGCCATTGTTACTGAAGTTATGCCTCACGCTGATGGCAAGGTCCGGCGGGTGAAAATCCGCACGGCCAACGGTAAAACTTACGAACGTGACGTGAGAAAACTGTGTCGCTTAGAGGGCGATCTTTGATTTGTTGCCAAGCATGGTTGATTTGTTGCATGCCTGTATAGTTGTGTTTTTGAGTTCGCTTTCGTTTATTGTAAAATCGTTGCGTGTTAACACCCGATCGATTTTAGGGCCGGCTATGTTACGCTCACTTGTTTTATTTTCTAACAATTTGCTTTGTTATGTCATTTCCCAGCTTAACTATGACCTTTATATCATCATAATGTTTTGCCCATTGTCGCCATTTTGTGATTTTAATATTTTTTGGTTAAAATTAGTTAAGGCGTAAAAGGAGACGAGCGATTAGTTAAAAAGGACAGTTAATTATGAGACATTAGTTTTGAGTAAAGTTATTGAAGGAACAGCCGGCCCAGGGTGAATTTAATTGTTTTTGCTTTTTAGCTAGTCAATACCATGAAACGGGGTGAACAGGAACACGGGGGTGAATAGGAACAAATTTTCAAACTGAAATATTTTACATGTTTTCATAATTTTGTTTTTATGATTTTGCCGACTTTTGTTGTATTTCGAATAGGTATTATTATGGAGAGTATATTTGTGGAAGTGTTTACTTCAAACTCTTGTAAATGTTTTATTCACCTTTGATTTTTTTGAGAAGCCATTTTTAGTGTATTTTGAAGTAGTTGAAAACTTTCATTCCTTTACGACGCTGATTCGAGTTAGAGAATTGAGTCACTGCTCTAGACCTCCACCATAGTAAGTAGTTTCCGAGTAACGATAATATCAATAATAATCTTATCGATTTTTCCAGCTATAAAATATTTTTTCTTTTCACAAATATTTTTTGACATTTCGGGGTGAATAGGAACGGGCCAAAAAGCATGACTAGAATCCACAAACCTGACCCCCGAAGAAACACCTACAAGAAATATGCTGCGGAAGCAATTAATGAAGCATTGGCGGACCAACAACAAGAAATGTACTTTCGCTGTACTCAAAAAATCAGGGGATCCCTACTGCTGTGCTTTGTCGAAGGGCGAAAAAACCCAATATGAAAAGTCAAGGACCAACTGCCTTTGAATCAAGAGATTGAGAAATACTCGGCAAAAGGAGTAGCTGCGTGTGATTACGTAGCTTTTGCATTTCAAGGGCCAAATCGTATCTGTGTAGAAAGATGGATGCTTGATCGAATCTATGGTGAAAAGTGGCTCTCGTGGGATGTGGTCTAAACACGAAGACATCCTTCTCTACCCGTTTGAGGATGTTCCCCCAAATAAATCGAGTTCAGGCACTGAAGATGCGCCCTTTTTCCGGGCTTGTGGAGGTGCAATTTCACGTTTACATTTCAACTTTGATTTTGTTCTCAAAAGTGGTAATAAAACTTCGTTTGATTACAGTTTTGTGGTTATTTACTGCTCTACTACGCCCATTTGCGGTAAATTTGTATTAGTTTAACGCCACAAAACATAATTATGCTTCTATCTGCAACATTAGCGAGGTTTACTGGGAACAAGCATTCAAAAACAATAAGTGTTCCTATTCACCCCAAAGTGCGGGGTGAATAGAAACATCAATCATTTGGTTCTAACTTTCAAACATGATTGAATTGCAGCAATTCTTTTATTTGCACTTTTAGCCATTGCTCATACGCACATTTTGACACCTTGTCTACGAAAATCGCCTAAGTACTATTGAAGTTGTGATCAAATATCTCTCCAAATTGTTCCTATTCACCCCGTTTTACGGTAGGTTTTGTTTTACCGCATTTAAGTTACACAACATAAGCTCATTAAATTGTAGCTGTTTGGTAAGCGGTAAGACGCTAGCTAGCTGAATAGAACTACCCCTGTTGGCTTGAGCGGCCAACAATTAGGATTAAGTCGAAATCTGTGTTCTAACAATTTCAATAGAATTTTAGCTTTTGAAGCAACTAATTTCACGGCAGACAAAAGATGTGCTGATTAAGTACTCATACTAGAATGGTGTGATGACACTAACTGAGACGTTGAAACCTTTTGAGACATTGTACAGGTTTGTTTTATTATGACATCACCTTTGTACAAAGTCATTAACATATGATGTGATGTTTTTTCATATTTTTTGTAGCTGTGAATTAAATAAAATTTTAAAGCTTTGTATAATTTTTGAAATTTGACTCGCTCAGGAATCGAACCCAAGTCTGTTTTATTCGTGAAAGGGATGGCCCAAGGTCACTAATGGTCTTATGCAGAAACTGGACTTAAACCAGACTTCAGCTAAAATTTGCTAAGTCTGGTTTAAATTCTCAATTTCGTATGCAGAAAGTGGCTTTAACATTAAAACCGACTTAACTATGAAGTTAAGTCCGCGACATCTAAACCTCCTCCCTTGCTAGCTTAAGTCCAGTTTTACTACTAAAACAGTGCTGCTGCGAAGAGGGAAAACATTGGCCCAACGGTGAAATATTTAGTGCAAAGGTTTATGCCAAGCTTTTGTTATGAAATGTTCTTGAAATAAAACGATAAAATAACAGCGATCTATCTGGTACAATTGACGAACCTATTTGCTATCGCGGGCCACTTTCTCACTTACCAATGAACAAGCGGGTCGCATAACTTTTCGGTCATAGACCTTAATATTATGAGACCTGTTAAAAACGAAAAAATTGTTCATCAGCAGTAACGAACAACCAAAAGTAATACCGTAAAATTCCATGTTCAATCTTTCGTTTCTTCGCTGAAGACATCGAAATAAATAGCTAATTGAATATTGATAGAAAAACAGAATAACAAATACCTTAAAAAAGCTATAAAAATTGCATATATTGTTACTACAAGCTCATCAATTTATTTCTGCAAACTTACATAATCCCTATTACTGTAAGGCAAGCTAAGACCACCAAAACAGTCCGAAGATCTGCCTGCAGTTGTTGCTAAATCACTTGACGGGTGGGTAGAACGGACCAGGGTGAAAGTGACGCCAAATTGCTTCCCCTCTTTACATCGGTAAGCGTGGATCCACGTATTTAAAAAATATGACACGACGGTGCCAAGCTCAGCAGCAGTGAAAAGAGTATTTTCCGTTGGCTAGGAATTTTGCGGCTAAAACGAGCGTCGCTGACAGCAGAAAATTTTGAGCGCTTTGTGTTGCGGCGGGAGAATGAAAAATTTCTCCCCCAGTCTTGTTCTTTCGGAAATAAAAACATGTTTAAATTTTTATTTTCATGAAAGCTTAGGTCTGGGCGTTAGCTCGTAGATATTTGTTCGTACCACTATGTTTAGATCAAGGGTTCTTAACCGGGGATAAATTTAAATTTACCCCCTGGGGGTAAATTTTGCCTCCCGAGGGGGTAAATTTTCTGAATTAAAGACTAAAGAAAACTTTAATTTTCAGTATAGTGGTACACTGGGGGTAAATTATACTCTTTTTTCGGCAAAGGGTAAACGAGACAAAAAAGATTAAGAACCACTGGTTTAGATTTTTGTTTTCGATTGCTACAGTATATTGCGGTGCAATAAACGCATATGCAGTTTTGGTTCGCTATAGCAGTAAATCTTCGAACGGAACAAGATTAAAAAAACTGCCAGACCAAGGTAGATGCTAGGGGCACAGTCTTGCTCTCAGCCCGCACATCATGCTATTATCAACAGCCGCTCATTCGCGAGCCTTATTTAAGTGGCGATCGATAAGGCAAGATGACGTGGTGAGATAATAGCTGCTCCTCTGCGCCACTCTTACAAAAAGTTCCTGCTGTCTAACCTTACTCTGAACCAAGAACGAGTTGGGAAATAAGCCTTAGGTAGCGAATTTAATTGCGCTTTAGTTTATGATAAAACTTCCAGTTACAGTTTATCATTAAAAAATGTTGTTTGCGCAATTTGCATTTGCATTGCACTTATCCGCTCCAAAACTTTAATTGCGGATTTTTCGATTGTGCTTTGCCGTTTTAAAATTCTGCTTGCGCAATTTGTGGTTGCGCTTTCGCAGTTAAAAAATCTAATTGCGCAATTTGCGGTCGTGCGTTTTAGTTTCAAATTTTTGGTTACGAAATTTGTGATTGTGCTCTTTTTCTTCAAAAAATCGTTTGCGGAATTTGCGTCACGTTTCGTTAATTGTTTTTTAAGTGCCCAGCTCTGTTAAGTCGTTCATTTGTTAAAGCAAGAACTGAAAACAAGGGTGCCCAACTTTTTCCTCAACCGCCAATTTTATTCAAGTTCAATTTATATCCGCCACACATACAAAATATTTTTCAAAATTTGAAGTAAGTTAAAAGGCGTCTTTTCAAAAAAAAGGTCATCATGAGGTGTTTTTAAAAAGTCAGTAGCTCAGTATCAATTTGCTACAGCCTGGCCACACCTGACTAAAAACAATAAAATATATAGAGTTGCTTGGAAAATCCATCTTGACCTGCTACTCCACCAACCCAATCCAAATAGCTCAAACGGGATGCAGAAAACACATAAGCTGGATACCGGAAAATCTCTATTTGAGCGCCTCGGCGCTCTAGCGTTCAACCCTTCCCCTAAAGTGCTGTTCAATTAATGACGCTGCGTTTTTAGAAGAGTGATCAATGCATGGCATTTTCCTTCGAAACTAAAGTACCGAAGGCTACACAACGCGGATTCAAATAGCAATGGTCTGTTATTACTAATACATCCATCTTTTTTGGAAGTTGATATTGCGGTACATTGTTATTGAAAAATTATTATTTTGTCATGTAGAAAACCTTGGATTGCTAATTAGCATCATGAATGCCAAAGTGGTGGTCTATTAAAGGTGGTGTTCAATTAGACGGTAACGCTCTCTTTTTCATCCCTAAGGTGGTTTTACGGCAACCTAAGCCTACATAGCTTATATACACAACGACTCACTAGAACAGAGCTGATGAACCTGTATGCTGCTAAGCTGCTTTTCATTTTTGTTGGAGGACGCCTCTACACTTAGTCAAAATTTGATATACGTAGTTCGTTTGTATGGTAAATATATGGATTGAACTTGAATACAACGAGCGGTTGAGGAAAAAAAGTCGGCCACTCCTGCACTAGAGTGTTTTTGCCATTTTGATAACTTTTAAGGGTGTTATTTGGTTTTCAGTCTCACGCATTTAATCTTCCATTACTTGTGGTTGTGGATATATTGCAGCATATCCGACTCGGCGTAGAAATCAAAGCATTTTTTTAGAAGACAAGCTCGTATAGTTTCGTTAGTGACATTGTTCGGTAAATTGAAATAGACTGTTACAAATTATCCTAATTTGAAATCTCGTTCTCCTTGGTTCTTTGTTTTTTCTTGCTCGGCAATGGTAGCACTGAGCGTGAATTATGAAGGTTGGGTGACGTCATTACGCCGCAGGCAACATGCGTGAAATGACGTCACGCAGATTGAAAACAGGTCTTGCTGGAGTAAGTGCAGTTCGCACAGAATTGGTTAGTTCACTTTATCAAGTCGGTCGCCGACGGTCGACAGAAAAGAGCGTAGAAGAGTTGTAGACGTTTGACCTCCTAGATTTTAAGTAGTATTTTAACAAATGAGAAATAGCTATATAATAGAATCTAAGCAGAATGAGATTAAGTACAGTATTTTGCAAACTGCGGTTTTAATTGCTACAGTATGATACACAATTGACTTCAGCAAACGTTCAGGGAAGATTTTTGCTTGTGCAAGCAATTGATTACTTTCAGATATACGCGAAAGACGTATCTAGTGCAAATTTATTTTTAGATTTGAGTGTGTAGTTGGAGCGATGGCCGTCAGAATTGCCTTTTCTTACAAGTACCGTAATGGTATCAAGGTTTAGATAGGTGGCACTTCACTGCTCAGTGCAGTGCAGCTGCCTTTTTCATCAAGGCAAATTGCCAGTAGCAAGGCAAATTGCCAGCAGAAACTGGAACCTATTTTTCAACAGCCGTGAAACCAAACCAAAACTGAAACCTGACATCTGGGTTTAACACACCGAAACTGATACTGACACTCTAACGCCAAGTAGCCAGGTTTCCACCCTTGTCGCATATTTATCCTCCTATCACGAGATAGCGATCAATACGCTACACGAGCTCGCTGAGGAGTTGCCGGCCATTTGTCTACCACACCAAGATGGGGGAATCCCGCTAAGTGCCTTTTCCAACGGCACAACAAGTAAACTTGCCGGTTTGTTTTCCACACTGTCCCTTTAATGCTGAACGTCAAGCAGGGAAGCTGTGATTACCAATTTTAAAGTCATTGGTTTGACCCGATTTGGAATCAAACCAGTGGCGCACCCAGGAAAGGGGTTTGGGGTGTCGACTTCCCATTTCAAAACCGAACTCTTCTTTTTAAAGTAAAGTGTTCAAACTGTAGGACCGGCCGTTAGCTCAGTTGCAAAGCGCACGCCATCGGTGCGGGAGGTCTGGGGTTCGACTCCCGGGCCGGTCAAATCGACACAGTGTCGCCAACGACTCGCCACCGTTGCGACGTTTCTTCGGAGCTGTGTTGCCCAGGCGCTAAGCCGCGGAAATGGGCCCCGCAACTCGTTACACGCTTCGGCGTAATACGGCGAGTATAATGAAGATTTGATTTGATTTTGATTTGTGTTCAAACTGTGCTAGTGCAGTACGAGCTGTTGTTTCAAAACAGCCGTGACAGAATTTGCCCCACATCATACTGAAGCCAAACCGGCTGGTTGGGTGGTAAAAGACGCTGTTATCAGTGCGGGCAGAGGCGGATCCAGGTGAAGATTCGGGGATGTATCCCCCCACCAGCTATTTTCAAACATGTTTTTGATGAAAACAATTTTTCCATAATTTCGAACCTTTTCGATAACAAAAAGCCTTACGTCCTAAAAGCTTAAGCACGCATAATCGAAAATGTACAAACAAAATGCATCATATTTGGTGAAACACTCAGATTTAGGGGCAAGAAATTAAACAAAATTTGCCAATACATTGTTCAAAAAGCAGTGGCGACTCTAGCTTTTTATGGCTACTCAGGCTCGACATAAACAGTGTTAAAAAAACGGTAAAAAAAGCAATAAAATTGCAACTTACACAACAGTTAAATTGTTGCAAAATACTTTCATTCATACATAAAGTTTAATCTTCTTAATTTGGTGGCAAACTCATACTGAGTTTGTTGTGTAGCTCTTTGTTATCAGCTTATCCATTGTGAGCCACAGAGGAACAGACATTTATGACCAAACAAAAAGCCTGCATTTACTACATGGCAGCATGATGGCAGGCGTCTTACGAAATCTTTTTTCTATTCCTCTCTCCAATTGTAGCTCGGGGTTAATTCTCGAGGGCCCGAGTTCCACAAACAAGTTAAGGAAAGAATTGTGTGAAACAACGTAACAAACGTTTGCATTGTCTGACTCAGGCAAATGCGATCGAGCCCGAGTAAGATGTAATAAGGAAAAAGGCTTTTGTCTCGTTTGTCTCTTTCTTTTCTCCGCAATGCGGCTCGGGCTATTTTCCTCTAGCCAGAGCTTATGACTAGACAAATCTTTGAGCGAAAAACGCAACTGCTACCGCACACTTCGTTGTTTTTTACGATGACTGTTTCTTTCAACGAACTTGATACGAATTAAGTTAAAAAAAGCTTTAAGCTTACTTTTTAAAATTTAAATAATAACAAGCCTTCCATCATTTCGTAACTTAGGCTCAGCCCGAGTGCCGGAGTCGCCTCTGATCATTTTGTAACTCGGGCACAGCCCGAGTGCCGGAATCGCCACTGTCAAAAAGTACTGAAATAGCCACTACAGTATGTAAATTTTCAAAAATGTCCAGGGAAGCATTCCCCGGACCCCTCCTATAGCCTTTTTTATTCTCAACATGCTTCAAAATAATTCTGCCGGAAAAACTACGCTTGAAAATATGTCAACAATTGGTGCCCCTCCCTTAAAAATTTTCTGAAACGCCGCAGACATGAAAACATTTTGCAAACGGCTTTTTACGCTTTTTTGAGGTCTAACGTCTTTGTATTTAGTTAACATTCAACCTAATTCAAAATTACCCCCCACCCACCAAAATTTTCTGGATGCGCTCCTGAGTGCGGGATCGAGTTTTTTTTTAGAACCCCCCTTTAAAACATGCCGGGTGCGCCCCTGAATCAAACCCAAGTCTACAGTTCCCGAAGCGGACGCTCTTGCCATTCGGCCATCTGAGCTGTTGTACGCATGACTGTTGATTTCAAGTAAATTGTTTAGAGCAGTGGTTCCCAATTCGTTTTAAACCTCGCACCCCTTGTACAGTCAACTTCACTCACGAGCTGTTTCTGTACAGACAGTGGCGTAGTGAGAAATTTAAAAAGGGAGGGGGGCATAATTTCCACATTTTTTTAGGCGTATTTTTTTCGGCAGTACAAATTTGAAGCTGATTGAGAAACAAAAAAAAGGCTAGGGGGGTCCGGGGGCATGCTCCCTCGGAAAATTTTGGAAAATTTACATGCTTTAATGGCTATTTTAGTGCTTTTTGAGTAATTTTTAAGTAAATTTTGTTTAAACTTTTCGACCCTAATTCTTAGTGCTTCGCCAAATGTGATGCATTTTGTTCGCACATTTTCGATCATGCGTGCTTAAAGGCCCACTGCACCCAAATTCATCGATAGTTGTAAATAGGTATTAAATATATTTAAACATTTTCGCGAAAATTCGATCACGATATCTGGTCTCGGAAACGAGAAAACTGGTAAAATATCGTTAAATTCGTGACGTCATTGGGTACCAACAACCAAGAAATAATGCGACTTCTAAAAGCTTTCGCACAGCGAAAGCTTTCGCACTTTGCCGAAAACTTTCGAAAGCTTTGCGAAAGCTTTCGCAGTGCGAAAGCTTTTAGAAGTCGCATTATTTCTTGGTTGTTGGTACCCAATGACGTCACGAATTTAACGATATTTTACCAGTTTTCTCGTTACTGAGACCAGATATCGTGATCGAATTTTCGCGAAAATGTTTAAATATATTTAATACATATTTACAACTATCGATGAATTTGGGTGCAGTGTGCCTTTAATGTTTGGGCAAATTTGGGGTCATTCTTTTTTAAGATCTGTAACAGTGTAAGATACAGGATTCTTAAGATTTTGTGGAAGCAGCTGCAAAATCCTTAGCGTCCTAAACTGTAATAGAAAAGGACGACCAGGACCAGAAAGAGTTGTCCTTTTTTAGGATCCTGTCAACGGTTTGCTTTTTCAAAGATTTTTTAGCATTGTCTGCTCCACTGTCCATTATGATGAGTTATAGCGGATAAACTCCGAAAGTAATAAATTTTTTTACCGTAACCTATTGAAAATCAATTTTAAATATGCTGAACAAAGGGGTTTTACTAAAGCCTGCAGGAGCACAAGGATCGCTAGTGGCGCAATTGAGCTATTACTAAAAGCTGCTGGAACACAAGGAGCGCAAGGAACTCAAACCTAACCGACCTAACCCTAACTGAACCAAACTAATCCAAACCCTAACTGAACCTAACCCCAACTAAACCTGACC